>JAGPOW010003642.1:69865807-69899821 GCA_030014935.1 Caiman crocodilus | reverse complement strand
CCCCTTGCTTCCATTTGGTGTATGCCTCCCTCTTAGCAAGGAGACATTCCCGGATGCTCCTAGTGAGCCATAGGGGTTTACGCGCCCTCCTACTCCCATGAGTATACATGAGTATACTCTCATGAGTATACATGATCTCAGTTGCAAGCAGTCACTTAGGACACTTTCACACGTGTTCTGAAGGTGCAGTGGTTTAATTAGAGTGACTCTGAGAGCCACTCTTATTGAAGTGCCACTATGTTTCATGTAGGGTATGAGTGCAAGGAGCATAGAGCTTTAGATCAAGTGCTCACACCTCCATTTTTAAGCATGGGGATGCTGATACACAAGACGCAGGAGGATGCTTGAGCGTTGCAATTGGCAATTGCTGTGCTCCAGCAGGCTTGATTAATTGTGTCTCCTCCAATGCAGTGGAATTCCAGCACATCGGAGCAGCCTCCACACTCATGTGTAGACACACTTAGTGTAGTTTTAATCTGTTTAAAGAATGTGGGACTTACCCTAAATTTATGCATTTTTTTTTCCAGATGGAGTAGCATCACAACAGCATTGAGGGGAAGTTTGACATCCAGCTAGTCATTGTGGACTACCTATCTTCATGTGCAGTAATCCAAGTCTAGTCAAATAAGGATCTTTTAGGACCAGAAGGAAGGTGAATAATGAATCCTGTAGTTTTGCAATTGCTAAATTGAGTGGTATAGGATCATATTTCATGATGTAAATGCCTAAAAGGCATCTAAGATCAGAACCACTTAGAGAAATAACAGAATCTGCATCTTTATCTCCAGTTACTTATTCTTAGACAACATCATCTTTTGAACAAATTTACTTGTCAATATATGTGTTTGTTTGTGTAATTCCATTTATCACTTAACTGAACATAATTATTAGTTGTGGGATAAAGATAAAGAAAATTCTTTTGCTTAAGATTTTGGAGTTCCATTTAAACATTTTTAAACTTATTATTTATTATTATTTTAATTTATTATTCACTGTGCAGTGTACATTTTCTTGCAAATACTAAGGGACTTGTTCTTATTTTGCCAGCTATACCAAAGTAGTATGAACACAGAATATGTTAACTTCATTAGAAAAACAATCAATATCACCTGTTGGCTACATCAAGGGAACATAAATCAAGAACCCTGTATGCAAGTTTCCACTCTTCCACTGATCTATTGAATTTGGATGGTTTCCTCCTTCTACTCCCCCCTATCCCTGCTGTTTGTCAGGTTTTCCTTCTGTAAAAAAAGATGGGGATGATGCTATTAATTAGTCTATCTAGGATTTTCTGAAGAAAAACTACAAAAATACTAAATATTAAAATTTATTATTATCCTGCTATATATTATTTAGAAATAAACACTAGCCACATGCAGAGTGAAGGACTATTTCCCACTGTCACTTTTGCATTGTTCGGATATGGGAAAAAGAAATAGCTGGACTTCAAATTAGATAGGCTAGCCTGCTGATGCATGAAGATCCACAGGAGACAGAGAGTTAAAAGATTTTTTTTCTGTAAGTAACTGTAAATTTGAAGATATATATTCAAAATTAGGTTTCTGAGCATATTTAAATCTTACACAATAGCTGCATTAAGAGTTAGCAAAAATTGAACTAAATGTAGACAGCCAAATACATATCATCAGTATATTGATGCTAAGTGTGCAAAGATATACAATAAGAAAAGCTTTTGTGATTGTGCTCTTGAGCTTTTAAATGAATAATTAATTTTCTGATATCCATGTCTTATTGTAATCCACTTGAAATCAAAGATTTCATCTTTTTAGAACAGGTTAACAAGTATAAGAGAAGTATAATAGGAGGCTAGATTGCCTGATAACTTTCTTTACATCTTCACGGAGCTAGAAAATTTAAAATCTTCAGAATTGTAGTTCTGTGTTGCATCAAAATAAGGGGAAATATTAAAGCAATACAAAATACAAAATAAATTAAAAACCCCTTCTTCTTCTGTATGGCTAGAGCAAGCAATGGCAGAGAAGGTGCAGGTTAATTAAGGTTGTATGTTGAAGTTTGATAGCCAGTTGATGACATCTGCCTAAGTGGATTGCTTCAGTCTGTCAACGATATGCAAGTTTGGGGCAGGAGATTGCAATGTGACTTACTGACTGCAACTCATTGCATACGCAGTTTCATGAGTCCTGTAGCCTCATTTGTTCAATAAATACCTTCCTTGTTCTGTATGAAGAAGATTATATTTTTGTATAACCTTCCATGCCCATATGAAGAACATGATTATCATTTTTATAACAATGTTTAAGAGGCTTGGAATCATCACATTGTCTAGTCACATTGATTAGAACACCAAAGGCCTTTTCCCTATCCACCCCTATCCATGTGCAAAATGAAACAAACACAAATGCAAAGATTCATTTACAGGTATACAGCAAGACATTGTTCAAGTTCATGGATAAGGTGTTAATAGCTGAATCATAACCTTGCCTTATTCAGCTGTTTAGGTTTCCACCAACTCTACTCAGCCCATCCAGACTACAGTCCAGTATAGAATACAGTTTGTGTTTTCAGGATATTTCCTGTTACCCATAAGTAGGGGTGCTAGAGAGCATGTGGAGGTTTGGGTCTGCTTCTTCATGTTCTTCCAAACCCTTAATTAGGTGAGGGTAGAGGATGTTGCTGAAAGCTATGAAATCCAAAGAGAAAACATTGTGGATGCTGACTGAGTCTTTAAATGGCAGTCACAGATCAGGAACTGGTAGCAGCCTAGCTGTGTCAGCATGAAGTTCATCAGGGGCTATGCCTCACCCTCTCCAAAAGTGAGTAACTACTTGGGTAGGTAGTTCACACTGAGGTCTGTGTTTCCACGGCTATACTGTTAGCAGTACCTGAGATGGCTAATTGAAATTTACTTTGGCTATACCTACATAGGCAGCAGTCAGTGCAATTCTTTTGTGTACACATATCCTAGGTTCCAGTTTCTTTCTGGGGCTTTTCTTAAGTGGAACAGTTTGTCCTTCATCTTACTCGGGATTGAACCTAGAGATTCAGTCTGGTGATCTGCTAAACAGAAAAGCAGTGTGTTAACATTCATTATGCAGAGTGATGTTAAACTAGTTTCCCACCAAAAATGTTGAGTAAGTAAATGACAACATAAACCTTGTCTCATAAGATTAACAGCCTCAGGAAAATATGCACTATATAAAACTGATGTTGCATGAGATATACAAGATAAACATTGAGCCAGATGTTTCAGTGGCATGTTCACTGAAATCATAGACACTTAATAATAGAACTGCCTTAAAATCCTGAACACAAGATAAGCCACGTTTGTGACTTAATGCAAAAATGAGAGTATACATATGTTCTTTAAAAGAACCATGTAAATGAATTTGTCCTGTGGAAAAGTGAGATAAATCAAGATATGGCCATCATACATGATAACTTATTATGGACAAAAAAATAAATAAATTACTACTACATTGGGGAGCGATACATTTACTATCAGAAGAACCCACTTCCTCACTGTGGTATGATAGCAACATTTTAGCAGAATAATAAGCAAACAAAGTACAATCTTCCAGTGATATGTGTGTGCGCATGGTTTTCATCTTATACTGCAAGGCACTTTTTGATTAAGTATGCTTTACCCTTATAAATTTCCTTGGTTCCCTTTTACCATATGTTCCAAAGTGCAGTGTTCCATATCTTCCCTAATCCTCCTAACTGTTGTGGGTTTGTATGTTAATGGTCTTGGCTGGATGTGTCAATCTGGAATTAGCCCAGTCTGTTTTTTAAAGATACAGGACTTCTTATCAGTTTTTCTTATAAATTAATTCTACTCTATATCAGATACAAATTACTAAAATTAATCTATCTAATATCAGTAAGAGTCAAATGCACCTCAAGCCATTCATTATTCACTGGTAAGTAAAGATTCTGAAGGGTTAAATTGTGACTTGCTCTGAGTGAGTGAAGACAAGCAGGAATAGCGCTGAGTGGGTGTGGACAAATATTCAAACAACCCAATGCTTTATAAGGGTAAAGCATACTTAATGCAGATTAGGTGGTTTACCTGTTGAGGTGGAGGGGCTTTGGGGAAGAAATCAGGGGGATTAAAACAGCACAGCCCCAGGGCTGGAAGGAGTTAGCTGGGCTTCTCCAGCCCCACCACTGTGCTATAAACAAACACAAGAGTTAGGCTGAGTGAACCCATTTTAAATTGTTAGACTAAATTGGAGTAACTCATTTTAGATTGAGTTAATCCTGGCCAATCTAAAATTAGGTTAGGTTGATCTAAATGTAATTCTTGCATGTGCTCAGCATTTTTACTTGATAGGCTCAGGCATAATGTTCAGATTGCCTGCTCAGGGGCGTAAGAGAGATTTGTACTCTCACTCTTTATTGCTGATATGAACATTTAGTTTAAGTAACAACCTAGCCCCAAAGTCATAGTAAAGTCTAGTAATTAAGTGAAGAGGAAACATCTTCTTATCTTTCAAATTTCAACTGAAATAATTTGATTTTTATACCTTGCCATGAAATATACAGCATGTGAACATCATCAAACAGTTATTTTAAGTCAGATAAATATTCAGAAGTTTTGAATGCTTATTTGAACCCCTGGTGTTTATATATACAAGCTTGAAATCTCATAAGAATAGATTTTCTTTTAGAATTTCAGGTGCCTCCTGGCTTTGTCATACTAAAATAATGGCACCAGGTATTCAAGTTTAGCTTTGGTACTTCTGTTTTTCTTCCTCGTCATACTTAGAATACATTAGGAGACACAGAAAGATTAAAGATAAAAGTAGCAGTAAAAACTAAAATGATAGGCTATAGAAGATGTATCTTTTAATTATATGACTGAATTATGGTAGTGTTAGAGTGCTATTGTTGCCACGATGATCTAGGAATTATGTAAGAGGCAACATGTTTTTTGGGGGTGATATACTGACGAAGACTGTCTTGCATTCAAAAGCTTTTATAAATGTATTGTAATCTAATTACATATGTTCTTGAAATTAAGGGGAACACAGACCATTATGGTCTGCACTGGGGCTGTGTGAAGTTTCGAGTGCTGATTTGGAGGAGATTTGGCCTACTTTGGTGGCTAAAACTCTGAATCGAATTGGGAGACCAATAAAAAGATCTGAATTAATTCAAAGTTCTCTGAACCAATTCAGAAAAGATTCAGATAGCTTCGGAGATTCGGGCAGTCCCCACTTGCTACTGCAGGGAGCTGGACCAGGACTCTGTGCCAGTAAGAATGGGGCAGGGAGGCTGGAGGAGAGGGGGTGTGGACCATGGAAGGACCCCCACCAGACCCCATCCCCTGCCTGCTCCCCCAGCCCTCCTGAGTGCCCCCAACCCCCACCTGCTCTCCCAGCCCCATCAATGGCTGCCCCACCTGGCCCCAGCGTCCTGGCGCTTTAAAAAAAAAAGCCACACACTCACTGGCTCCTGCCAGGCAGGGGCTGATCCTTGCTGCCCCCCACTTCCTTGTGCTGCATGGGGTGCTCTTCCACAAGCTTCCATCCCCTGCCCAGCTCCTTCCTCTCCCCCGGCTGCCCTGCCCAGCCCCAGCTCCTGTTTATTTATAAAAAAAAGGAAAAAAAAGTCCTGCACTCACCAGCTGCTGCAGCAGCCATTGGGGCTTCTGGGGGCTCATGGAAGAGCCCTCCATGCAGCACAGAGCAGTGGGGGCCAGCAGGGATTGCTCCCCTGTCTGGCAGCAGCTGCTGAGTGTAGAGCTGTTTGGTTTTTTTAAGAGCCAAGACATAGGGACTGGGTGGAGCAGCCATTGATGGGACTGGGAGAGCGGCTGGGGGATGGGGCCTGTTTGAATCAGAGATTCGGATGACTCAGTGGTGCCCAAATCTCCAAATCAGATTCAGTTGAATCAATTTGGGGCAGTGATTTGAATCACTGAATCGAATCACTGTCCCCCAAATCGGCTGAATCCATATCCAAAGCAAATTCTAGCCACTTCGCACAGGCCTAGTCTGCACTTCTAATTCACCTATAGCCAGAAGATACCTGAAATCTCACATGGGACTGATTCTGGAAGGTATTGATTTCTTAGAGTCATATTCTGCGAGTCGTAATGGTCTGTATCCCCCCTCAATTTCTAGAATACACACAATTATCTGATATAATTTAAAATAAATGTCTTTGTACTTCAGTTCTTTTGACATCCATTAGGACTTGTAACACTAGCATGTATTTAAAAGGTGCTCTTCACACAGTTCCAGGTTCTACCACAGAACCTGGATTTCAGGTTCTTGACTACAACAACAGGATCACTGAGATCAAACGTATTTCTTGCAAATAAAAATGCTACCAGTGGTATAACAAGCCAAGTTATCACTCAGGGAAAACCTTGCTAAGGAGGGTGAGGAGAGGGGAAGGCAGGACACATGGTTCCAAGGGTAGGGAGCATATGGATTCTGAGAGTTGGGTTGGGGGTGCAGGTTATAAGAGGGGATGTGAGTTCTGAGAGGGGTGTGCAGGGGAGAAAGTGTGAGGCTGAGAGTAGAGGGTGTGGAAGGGCAGCAGTCTTACCAATTTCTAAACACTCCCAGGTGAGCTAGTACCATCATGCATGTGCTGCCCACCCTGACTCTGTTGCTCCTAAGGCAGTAGCAGCTTGGATCTGTTTTAGAGTTCTCAGCTGTGAGGATTCAGCCAGGAAGTAGGTAGCTGTCCTTGTAGACAGGCCTTGAACAGCAAAGAGGAGGTAAGCTAGGTGGGGATAAAGGTTACCAGAGCATCAGGTCAGGGTCTGGATCATGCAGAGTGGAAAACACAAGGCCAGGTCCTAGCCAATCTGAGAAAGAGATCTGAAAGACATAGTCAAGGGTATAAGCCAAGATAAGGAGGCAGAAGAAACAGAGAGCCAAGTGCCTAGGTCCAGAGAAGATCCAAGAGCAGGATCAAGGAAAGCTGAGCCAGGAGAACCAGAGAAAGCAATGAATGAAAGGCTTGACAGTGAAGACTATAGCTTTTGTCAAGGCTTGTGTGCAGCCTGAGGCTAAAGGGGTGCTTAAAAGGGCTGAGTGGCATTCTCAGCAGCAAAGCCAGTTACAGAGAAATGGGTCAAGTGAATTAGCTAAGTTAGGTGAAGAAGCTCAAGAGCTCATCCTGGCTGTACCTGATTGACCACAGGCCCTGACACCAGCACAGCAGTACTGTCAGCATGCAGACTCTATGGGGAATATGACCCCAGCCAGGTGCTTGTCCAGTCTCCTCTTAAAGACCTCCAAGGTAGGTGAGAGCCCCACCTCCTTTTCCAGATTATGGCAACCCTTACTGTAAAGAAGTTTTTCCTGATGTCCAACCCAAATCTGCTCTTTGTCACTTTGTGGCCATTGTTGCTGGTTAGGAACTTAAAACTCATGTAAAGGAGTTTAAATAATTTGCTTCCAGAGAAGCAGCCTAACCTTTGTACATGTAAAGAAATATAAGCATGTCCCTTCTAACATTTCCAAGTTTATTTTTTATTTCTCTATGGGGGCACCTTTGAATCACAGCATTTTCAATCTACCAGATGAGTTTACTGCAAGTTCCAAGTAGGTGTGTTTTTTATTACTCATCTGTCAATACAATAACAGAGAAATTAGAATTAAACTCATGTTTCAAAATTTTGATTGCCTCATGTGCCACTGGGGGTAATATTTGGAAACTTGAAAGTACAAATTGGGGTGTTCTCTGTTGGTGCATATGTTTGACAGTTACAAGAAAGTGTTTGATATTTCTCACCAGCAGAAAAAGCTACTGACTGCAAGATTTTTGAACAGCAGACACAATAGTTTCTAGGGAACAGTCTGGAGATTTTTGTTAATTATTATTTTATCTAACATGCACCTTCATGATTTAAAATTACATAGAAAGCACAAAATAATTTTTTGTCCCTAAAAGTTTTTTGAATTAAATCAGCAGCCTCATGGTTGCTAGTTCAGTTTAACTATATTAGCTGGCTCTTGAAAGCTGAACAGTTATCTGTAAAAATGTACAAAACGTAGAGGCCAAGTTAAAAAAAAATAGTTCAGAAGCCATTTATGTGCCTGTTTTCATTGGAATCAGCAGCAAAACTCTATTGTATCTTGGCCTAAGATGAATTGTGCCATCAAAGGGAAAGAAAATAACATTGGACTAAGAACAAGAATTGGGATTTTGTTTTTAGGTTACACTGGATCAAATTTCATTCTGAATAACAAAGAAATCCAGGGGAAATATAATTTCTTCTCCTAAATGTAAGCTTTCATTCAGGTGCAGAATGTAAGAGCAGAGAGGCCACCAATCTCTTGTACCAAATGTTCTTCCATCTCCATGTCCCTTTGTAATACTTGGCTTATAGGGAAACTCCTTTCAAATGTAAAATATGCTACTACCCATGTACTGAAGTATATATCCCTTCCTCACATAGTTTAAGCATTCAAAAAACATCCTAGTATGGGTTCCATATTTTGAACTTGGATGATAAAGCTTTTGAAGTTAGACTTAAAATCTAGATTCCCCAGGCCAAAGTTCTGCTGTCACTGCACTTTACCCTTCACTTTCACTGCGGAGATGTGACAACTACTAAAGGCAGAATTTGTTTTTAATAATATGAAAGAGCCTATAATGCACAATGTGGGATTTATGTAGTAGTGTTTTGCTACAAAGAGGAAGTTTCTGCTTCTATTGATAGTACAGATGCAACTGTCAGGATTGATAGGACTTCAATACTATAGTAGGAACTATAGATGAATAAGACATCCTGGTATGAAGTGCGGGAGATTGGGAGGTATCTAGAGCAGGTGCTTCCTACAGAGTAGTGCAGAAAAGTGTTGGCTCTTCCAAAATTACCCATTTAGCTTCCATTTTCCCTGGTTGAGTCTCATTTTGCTTTATCCAGATATATCTTGGACTACCTAAAAGAAAAAAAAAATACTTTGTCAGCACAAAGTGTATTATTTTGAGCATTTTACCAAGCCTGGTCACTTTTTCTAATTAAGATATGAAGGAAATCTGGAGAGAAGGCCTGTTTCCCCTGAGATTTCTAGAGATACTAAAAGACTAATTTTAGAAGATATAAAGCACGTCTTGTAGGATAACTGTTAGAGCTGTTGTTACAGGCTGCATCCAGTTCCCAAGTGAGGAGAAGTGTGATATTTTCTCAGGACCCTGTAGTTATCACTGGAAATATTGCCTTATGTTTGTCAATATGCTTCAGAAGATATCATAAGTCCTTCAAAGAAAACAGAAATAATTGAGCCAAACCTGCAGCCACAGAAACTGAACATGAAACACAGAGGAGTTCCTACTTTGTTATAGAAAATCACAGGGGCTAGGGTCACAAGCTAATGGGCCAAAGGGAGGAAACAGGTAAAAGATAAAGAAACATCAACATGGTGGTGCTGACACAAGTGACGTTTTGTTGTGCAGTTGACTATTGTAAATGACCTACAACAGTGTACTAATAGAAGTGCATAGCTACAGAATGCTTTAAATATAAAAAATGCTCAGTCACATGGCACATGAAGAAGGCACTCCAAAGCAGATCACTTTCATTAACTTCTGCTAGTGAGTGCCAGGAGTAGGGCTGGGCTGAATCAGCCCAGCCCTGTCCCCACATCTGTCTTCAGGATGGGAGAAGGGAAAGAGAGGGGAGGGAGTCCTGTGGGGGTATATCCAACTTGTACTTGGAGGGTGTGGTAGGTGGATTTGAGACCCACCCTCTGAGGTGGGGGGGGATACAATCCACCTATCCCCCACTTCAGTGCAGACTAACCAAACCCCAGAAGGGACCTCTCTTCCCTGCCTTCTCTCTCTTGTCCTGAGACAAGGCTAGGAGAAAAGCCTGAAGGCATGCAGCCTCTCTCACTAGATGGGTTTCAAAGTAGTGCTTGATCCTCCACCCTCCTGGTCCAACATCCAAGGTTTCCTTAAAATACAACCTGCTCTCTTGGACTCCTTTCTCACTCAAACTGTCATCCTAGGTGATCTTACCCCTCAGTTTCCTGAGTGCATCAAAGTCAGTTTTTATGAAGTCCGGGTCCTTACTCTGCTACTCTCCTTCCTTCCTTTCTTCAGGACTGCCCCAGAGATCAGTTCTGAGGTGAATTTTTTTCACTATCTTCATCAACAACATGGAAGATCAGATGGATTGCACCCTCAGAAAGTTTGCAGATGATACCAAACTAGGGGGATTCGTAGATACACTGGACAGTAAGGCTAGGATTCAGAGAGACCTCAAAAAATTGAATGATTGGACCAAAAGAAATCACATGAAGTATGATAAGGACAAGTGCAAAGTCCTATACTTAGGACAAAGCAATCCTATGCATTGGTACAGTCTAGGGACTGACTGGCTAAGCAGCAGCTCTGCAGAAAAGGACCTGGGTCTTACAATGGACAATAAGCTGAATATGAGCCAACAGTGTGTCCTTGTTGCAAAGAAGGCTAATGGCATACTAGGCTGCATTATTAGGAGCACTGCCAGGAGATCAAAGGAAATAATTATTCCCTTCTATTCTGCACTGGTGAGGCCACATCTAGAGTCCTGTGTCGAATTTTGGGCTCCCCACTACAGAAAGGATATGGACTAATTGGAGAGAGTTCAGTGAAGGGCAATGGAAATGGTTAGGGGGGCTGGGGCCCATGACTTATGAGACGAGGCTGATGAAACTGGGCTTATTTAGTCTGGTGAAGAGAAGACTCAGGGGGATTTAATAGCAGCCTTCCAATACCTGAAGCATGGTTCCAAAGAGCTAGACTGTTCGCAGTGGTGGCAAATGACAGAAGGAGCAATGGGCTCAGATTGCAGCAAGGGAAATGTAGGTTAGATATTAAGAAGAACTTCTCACTAGGAGGGTAGTAAAACACTGGAACAGGTTTCCCAGAGAGGTGGTGGAATCTCCATCCTTAGAAGTTTTTAAGATTCAGCTTGACAAAATCTTGGCCGGGATGGTCTAGATGGAGACTGTTTTGCCTTGAGTAAGAGGTTGGACTATATGACCTCTTGAGGTCCCTTTTAACCCTAATTTTCTATGATTCTTATGACTGTGAAGAAGATGTGATCCTTGCTTTGAATAATTTACACTGTAAGTAATCTGGCAACCAGAATATAATAAGAGAAATGAGGGACTCAGAAAGGTGGTTCTAAATAAAGCAGCTTCTATTAAATATTTGTTTCTTGATGTTGGACAAGTAATGACACTTGGTTTTATTTTGCTTTGCAGGGTGGAGGGGGAAGGAGGCTTTCCTTTTCATGGTGTAATTATCTAGACGCTTTAAGAGGGAAGTTAATTTTGAAATAGACAGATTATGTGTTTTCTTGATACAAAGAAAAAATATCTAAGCAGAGGTTTGCAGACATTTGGCAGTGTTTCCTGTGTGATAATCTAACTATTTTCAATTCTTCCACTATGGTGAACTTATCACTTGGTAACCCTCTCAAAAAGTAGTCTTATAGTGGTGACAATAGTGAAACCAAGTCTGGTTCTATCATATGCCAGGGTTGTGCAGAAGGATTTTTCTACAGCTAAATAAACAGAATTCAGGAGGGGAAATTACATATAAATACATCTGTGTAGTACTGAAAGGGACAGCTTCACAAACCACATTTTAAGTCAGTTAAATATATATTTATCCACTATGAAAATATACACCTCTCATTCCTACATTGGATAGACAACATTTAAAATCCTAACATAAGCAGTAGATGATTTATGGAGAGTTATAGTAACATATCTTAAACCTGCTTCTACTCCTGATTTAATCAAAGAGACTTTTACTAATAATCCTCAATGCAATAGAATTGAAACCCTGAGCCTTCTCAAAAACTGTTCTACCTTTCCATCTTTAAATCTAGATGGACCCAACACTCATAAGCATATGTTGAATATTTCCCCATACATGAATTAAAATCTCGCAATTAACTTCTTTCACATTCCATTCCACTGAAACCACAATAAATGGTATGTACTTAACAGCATTCAGAATTACACATAAAAAGAGGGAAATTTCTTTATACTAGTTGTAAAAGACCAAAAACATGGTGTAAAGGAGATGGGGATTTAAAGAATAACGCATGTGTTGGGGAGAAAGGGTCTACTTCAACATACTATGCAAAACAATTTAATAATGATTTATGTAAACCTAATTAGTATTGAAGAGGTTTCTGAATTTTTGACTTAATTGGAAGAGAATTATTTGGCAATAGAAATTAGCATCTGTATTTTTATAAGGAAAACAGTACAATGTAAAGGAACTTTATTGATTGCTTTAGTAGCCCATATTTCCTTTCATTAGAGAATATCCATGCAGCATTCTTGAAGGATCATATATGCTTAGATATATATTTAACATATTATTTGGATCAGCTCTTGTATTTTGCCCAATTAGCATTTTTATTCAAGCAGAAAATAATATCAAGTTTTACAAACACTGTTTTGTTTCTGAGTGGCCCAAACATAACCAAGCAATTAATTCATGAAAAAATACCACTACTTATGCCTATGTCAGTGAGGGAATAAGAGAATACATTTATTTTACAAATACCTTTCCAAAGCTCTATCCACTTTTGTGTGCAATTAAAGTATACAAAATTCCCAAATTAATCATAATTATTTACTCAGCCTCAGTAAACCCAATGCACAAAATAAAAATTACCAAGAAAACTACACCTTCTTCACTTACCTCTCTGAGAAAGCCTGGAAAGTAAATATGTCTGCTTTTGTAAAACTAATAGGAGGCCCGAGCCTGAGACTTGAGGGACTGTCACAGAAACGATCTTGTAAGCAGCCTCCTCCTTTTCAAACCAGAAAGATTTTGGTGGAATTGCAATAGCAAGCCAATTTTTCAGAAGTACGCAGACTGAATTTTTAAAGGAGCCGAGGTCCCAATGACATTCCTTTAACTTCGCTGTAGAATCCCAAACTTAGTGTTTATAATTCAAAATCAATATCTTTAATCCACTTGGAAACTAACTTTGAGCAGGAGGTGCAACATCATCCTATTGTGAAACACTTCAGGCAGGCAGATCCATTCTTCACTAACACAGGCTCCTGAATTATTTGAACATATTAATTGTGTCTGAATCAAAGTCTATTTTAGTCAGTGAGCGTCCTTCCACTGACTGCAATCACACATGACCATGCCCACTATTACATTGCTGTAGGATGGTGACCAAAGAAAATATAATTATACCTGTGTCTGTATCTTAAAGAAAATCCAATATCTATCTTGCAAAATCATCTGAAAAAAAATCATGTTGTCCAGATAATGTTGAATTAGGAAAACACAGTGAGCACTTGTTAAATGTCGCCCCTAGTTTTTATTTCTTCACATGTGTCAGAAACCTGGCCTCATTTTTTCTGGGACATGCAATGCTGGATTTTAAAAGAGGGAGCAGCAGAACAAATCAGCATCTGAGTTCAACCATCCTGGGAGGATAGGGACAAGGATATCCCCCCTCCCCCAGGGAGCAGGGATCCACTATTGCTACCATCATCATTCTCAGCTGAGCCTGGCACCCCATGCAGCTACTCCCCACAGCCCCCAGCTGCAGCAGGGAAGGAGTGACCCTAAAGCAGCTCCTATGCCTGAGTCAGGGGGGGGAAAGCAGTGGCAGATGAGTATTCCCCCTTACTGTGCCTGCTCCTGTGGGTTCCAGCTGTGGGAAGCATCTGCGCAGAATGCCAGTTTGGCCAGGGTGGTTGTGGTAGTGTTAGTGAATGGTTCTCCTCCCTGGCTTGGGGCTTGAGCTCCTGAATTCTGGACCTCAGTGACAAGCAGTGGTCCTGTTTTGTGCACTTTCTCCCTGCCCAGCCCTGCCTGGTGTCTCTCACTAGCCTAGGGAAGAAAGAGCTCACTGTGCTATGCAGGGAAAGGCGAGTATGAATGCACCACTGCACACATACCCCTTAAGTCCGGCATCCTTTTCAGTCTTTTATTGTTTCTTTCTGGGTATTTCTCTAAGATGTTTTCAGAAAGCCATTTTAATGCCAAAGAACTTGTATACACAAAAGAGATATGGGTCTTCTCATTTTTAACCACTATGGTCGAAATATAATCCTAAACCAAATAGCTTTACTAAACTGTGATCCTGAGTTCCCTGAGGTGACGTTTGATGCTGACATTTCTTCCCTTTGTAAAAAAAAAAATAAGAAAGAAAGAAAAGAAAAGAAGCCAAGGAAAAATAATGTAAAAGAAAAGATTAAAAAAAGAACGCCCCAAGATATGCAGGTCTGTTCTCAAAGACTAACCAGAAGTGAACTTGTATCTGCTAAATAGTATCAGCTCTTTCTCTCGTGTTCCTGCAATCTGTTTTTGAGGATAAGAAATAATTTAGTGACACAATTCCTTCTCAATTGACTGATTTAAAGATGATGGTTGTATCTGCAATGTAATCTAAGGCGAGTAAGGTGGGTTACATTTTACAGAGACCTGAAAGATTATTTCCTAGTTAGATAACACCCAGAGGAATGCATTTTAGCAAAGTTTTCCTCTGAAGTCATAGCTAAATTGATAAATTGTTCATGTCAGATTTACAATGCTGTTAATGTCAGACTTCTGAGTCTTTGATGCTGAAGAATTCTCTTCAGCCTTTTTACTGTCTAAATGAATTCTAGCCTAAACTCTTATGTATAGAAATATGAAATATTCTGGCATATTAACAAGCAACAACATATTAATCTAATTAAGCATTTATAAATAGATGATTATTTACTTAAACTGCATAGCCACATATTATAAAAATCAAAATAATAACATTCTGTGCTTAGGAAAAAAAAAATTCATGCAGTTCCTAATACTGGATATCTTTGCACTTGAAAATATTATCATTACCTATCCATCAATTCTAGTGAAGTTATGGAACTTCATTTCACCAGAGGCCTTGACATTACATTTCTCAGTGTTTGTTCTGCTTGTCAGCACTTCGCATCACTAATGGACAGGCACTTGAGTCCAAAATCTCAATTTTTTTTCTTAATGGAGATATTTTTTGCATTCAATCATGTACTCATATAGTCCATAATATGTCTGCAGGTATACTGCCAAATGAAGATAATAGGCTCTTTTGGGTCTGACTTGAAGAATGATGTTGGTGGCCATCACTGTTTGATTTTAGTCAGTCAAAACTTGATTTTACTGCCTATAAAAAGTTATTTGAACTTCCACTACACTTGTAGAATATTGCTGAAGAAGCAAGGCCTGTTAATTTGCTTTATGTACAGTAACAGATTATGGAGCAAAGTTTATTAGAATGCAGGTGAAGTGGCTTCATTATTTTAAATTAACTGTAAGCTATGACTTAAATTGTCATATGGAGGCAGTTGGGGTTCAGTCTTGAGCTGAACCATTGCACAGAAAAAGAACTACTGCTGACTACGACAGAAAGTTTGCATTAAATAATTCAGGTTGTAGATAAATGTGATTTTATTGTCAATTTACAGGAAATGAAACAAATAAACCCAACACAGCTTAGTGAAGTGGAGAAAAAAAATTCTGCATGTGTCTGCATATAACCATCGATCTGGTAAGGCTAAATTTGAAATGTTTTTGCTCTATGACTTTTTATTAACCTTAGCTGAGAAATCATTTCAAGTAGGGAGACTGCAAAAGAGAGCAGTGTCTCTCTTTCCTCTTCCACACTATGAAGTAGAGCAATAGATACAAAAATACAGTACAAAAATACAAACCTAGCAGCAAAAATCCCCAAGAGTTATGAAAATGTCCCTCCCTAGAATATAATTGCTGAAATCTTGCCTTCACTGAAGTCAACTCCCACTGATTTCTGGGGGGTTAGATTTTCATCCACTACCTCCATATTTTCCATGTCAGGTCCCATATTAGCTCTAGAGCAAGTTTATCCCTGGAAATGGAGCAATTTGACAAGGGGGCATGACACTGGACGATATGATATATTGTATTTATCAGAAAAAAACAAATATGCAATTGTGTCCTTTTTGTCCTCTGAGAGCAAAGGAAGGGAGAGGGCAACTGAGTGTGTGTGTGTGGGGGGGAATATTCTAAATAATTGAAGACTCAGAGCAAGAACCAGAAAGGGGTTCAGAAAGGGGAGAAAAAATAAAACGTATATAAATCCTCAAAGTTACTCTTCAAGGACAAAGGTAAAAAAGCCGGAGGAACATCACTTCTGTAAATGATTTTGTTTCATTTATTCTCTGCCTCATCTTTTTTGTTCCTTTTCTGATCCAGTAACTAAATACTATTTAATCTAGCTACCACAGAAGCAATAAAAAAAAAATTAAGAGTTGAGGAAGTACCTGGAGAAGGGGGCCCCTGTGACATCAGAAAACATGGAGAATTGCCAACAAAATCATACTTCACTTCACAAAGGTTCTCCAGAACTTCAGCCTTCATTAAAAAGGTCTGTAGTTGGTATTGCTGCAAAGATAACCTAACTCAATGCTTAAATACTTAAGTGTAAGTGATATCTGCCTGAATATGTATCTATCTGATACAATATCTCCAAGAAGAGAGATCTGTTTTAGGGCCCAGAGAATGCCATAATTATTCAGCTATGAAATTTGGTTTTAGTTTGAAGAAACCTTAGAATTCAATATTTTTGTTTCATGACTCATCATTTTGCTTCAGCCAGGCATCCAGACTTGTGATGTCTGTCTCAAGCCATTTTGGGACCTGCCTGTAGCCGCCTCCTGCTCCTTTCCTCTTTTCCTACATGAACGAATCAGATAGCATTGCATGCTCTCTTCACTGTTCTGTAGAACAAAGTAGGAGAGAGATCAGTGAACCTGAGAAGCAAAGAGCCAAAGGTATGGGCTGGCTGTTAATTATTAGTCAGGATGAACTAAAACTCAGTTATGGCAGCCCTAGATGTAAGAAGCTATACTGAGTTTCGATACTCAGAAAAAATAAAACTTCTTCTCCATTGACTTCAGTGGAATCTAGTGACTTCAGAATGAGGAACAACAGCTTTTTGGGTTTTGTTTTTTAATGAGAATCTTGTAACAAGGGCCAAATTTATCCATGTGTTAATAATATAGTAATTTATACTAAAGATATTTTTGACTTCATGTTATTTTCACTGTGCACAGCTTGACAATGACATTTGTTGTTCCTCACATTTACAAAGCATGCATTTAAAAGACACTTACAAATAATTTTCAGAATGAATAGTAAATGATGTCAATAAAAAAGGAAAGTTGAAAAAGAAACTGGTAGTTAAGAGAAAATAGACAATCTTGTTCTAATAATAATTTTTAAATTGTTAAAAAAGCACCTGCAGTATATACAAGTCCAATGACTATTTCAATATTTATAGGTATACTTATTTTCTTTTACCCGTGTGGTATTTTTTTTGTTATAGGTTCTACCAGGAAGGTCTACATGGCACCATTCTGTAGCTATACACAAGTCAGCTCTGCATTTGGGTGATTGTGTGTCCTTTTGACTTACCCTGCTTCTCAATATGGTCAGAGAACCAAGCTAACTCAGATATACTGTACCACTTTCAGTACATAAGCTAGCTTCTTTGGCTTGCTAAAACACCCCTATGCAGCATACATAGTGATATATGTAGATTTATGTTTAAAATAAGAGTTTCTGGTGACTTTAGTAGGGTTTAACTTTGTCCTAAGGCCAGTTCAAACTTAAGGGGAAGTTAATTGCTGAAATGTGTGGTCTAGAAAACTTAAATTTTATAGCTGGGGATTATATTAATCACGTATCAAGGTTGATTCACTTTGCCTGAGATGTGATAAAATATTTAGGAAAATTATTTTGTATGGGACATTTACCAGCCAGAGGTAGAAGGTTCACTATTAGTACAAATTCTAACTGCATAGCACTAATGTCTTCTCCTCCTAAATCTTCCCCCTAAATCTTCACAAAATTAACAAAGTTTGCTATGGCAATGGCTATGTGTTTGGTGAATGACAGACAGGAAATGAAAGAAATATTCAGGTATATCACAAAGAACTGACCTAGAATCAGAAAGAAGAGTTAGTTAAAAGCAATACTCAGATTGATGAAAAAATAGTTCAAATATTTTACATGTCAATGAAAATATTAATGCCTAATACTATATAATTTGTGATAACTAATGATCCATTCATCCAGGGTGAGGGAGGACAGGGGGAAGAGAGTATCTTAGCAGCATTAGTAGTTAAATTAAAAAGAAAAAGAAAAGAAGGCATAATAATTTTACCACCTGCATGGATTGATCTAAATTCCTAAAATCACAATATAGTCTAAATCTTTCAGTTTCTTTTTTCTGTTCTCTTCCTGAGGGATGTCTCTGAAGTGTTCTAGCTCACTGAAGGAATTTAAAAAATTCCCTTTTCATGAAAGAATATGATGTGTTAGAAACTCACCCAGCTTCCTCAAAACCTTGATTTAAGACTGATCCAAAGCCCACCAGAACATCAAATTTTCATAGTAAGTGGATATCTAATTAGTGCATATTAATGACATCTAAATTAAAATGAATTTCCTTTTGCATTATATACTATATCCCTGTTAATCTCAAATGAGCTAAACCAGGGAATTCAACAATTCACCATTACCAAAAGGGATTAACATGGTGTCATAACTTATTTTTAAAGTGTTGCCAACTGGTCTTGGCTTTCCTTTTTTTTTTTTGCTGAACTGATTACACTGATAGCACCAGGAGCGTTTGGGAATAATCTCCCAAATCTTGAACTTCACAGAACAAACAATTTGCTGATCTATCTGCATTTATTAATAATACCAATCATTGCTAGGCCAAATACATCAGCTATATTGCACAGGATTTATAACAGAGAGAAATAGAATTGATTTGTATAGCTTCAGAGAATGAGGAAGTACGCTTGCATTGAGGCATCTGGATCCAAATAGAAAATTGTTTTTAAAAGAGTCAAAATGTTCTTCAACAATATGACTGAAATAAGATTTCAGATCTTTGCAGAAGTATATGAACATATCTTCCTTTATGCTTAAATGGAAAGGTGAATAATAAGAAGAAAAGTCATAAAAGTAGCTAGCAGCATAGTCAATAGGCAATAACCACTAAGCGTGCTAATAGGCATTCAAGGGACTTTGTTCAGATTTAGGCAGCTTAGTCTAAACTACCTAAACCTGAATTGGGTGCATGTGCTGCTTGCTCGGAGGAAGAACCAGTGGCTGGGGACAAAGTAGTTGGGGCGGGGGGTGGATAGAGGTTCCATGGCGGGATCTGGCTGGTCTGGTAGGAGGTTGTGGCAGGGGTTGTGGCAGGGGTTGGCATGTCCCCAGGGGACTGCTTGGTCCTTGGGTGGGGTGGGTTAATTGTGGTGGGGTAGGGGAGGAAAGTTAGAAAGAGCTGGATCAGGATCAGGGGATTTAAACAGCACATCCTTGGGGCTGTAGAGAGTGGCTGAGGTTACCCAGTCCCAAGGCTATGCTATGAACATGTATAAGCATTCACCTGTCCAGGTTAATCCTTCCTAGGTTAATACTTGTACACCAGGGCATTTAGGTCACCCTAACCTTGGTCAGGGTGATTTGAATGTAATGTTTTTATGTACCCTGAGTTCCCTCAAGGGAACAATATGAATTACCTTGTATGCACCTTGGTCCCTTGAGCAAAATGAAATACAAAGAAAGGTAGTATAAACAGGGCCTCAGGTCATGAATGGTTTCATAGGGATCTAACTTGTGATACATTTTCTTTTTGCCACGCAGCTTATGTGCAAGATCCATCTGAAATCAATGAAGCTTAGATATTTTTTCATCTATTTAAATTTTTAAATGACCAACCATGAAAATGTGATGGAATTAACATTATTATTAATACAAGACTTTTTTACCACTCCTGTTAGCCTAATTTGAAAAGGCAATTTTGGACACTGCCTTCATGAAATGTTTGCCTTTGTTAACGTAAGCCTTAGTGTCCCCAGGCACTGGTCACCAGACAATAGGATTTCCTCAAATGCCAGTAACAAAAAAGCTGCAGGCTCCTGAAACTAAATCCTGAGAATGCTTCATTTTGACTTATGGATCATCCATTTTATCCTCAACAAGTTAAAGAATAGGAAAAGAAAAAGACACCAAATTAAAGGAATTTTGATCTGCCAGGGGAAGGCCGTCTAAGTAGAGCTGTATGAAACACCATCACTTAGTTTTGAAATCCATTTAACCAGTTTGAAGGACAGTGTTTCATTTCATTGTTTCAGTTCATTTTGAAGCATTGTCCCATTTCATTTTGTCCAAACTGTTTCACTTTTTCGACATGTTTCAACGTTTCGCCCATTGGGTATAATGGAGAATCATGACAATGCCTAAAGCTTCATAATTTCTTGCCTGATTTGGATTAAAATTGCAGGGAGGGTAACCCCTTCTAAGGGCATAAAGCCTGTCATGTTTCAAGGAGATAGGTGCAGAGATTTCTGGGAAACTCACCACAAGCTCTTCAAAGCACAACTGCTGACACTTGCCAACAGCGGCAGCCTGGCGTGCAGATTTGGGGGCTCACACCAACAGGAGTCTGGCACAAAAGCCTTTTGTTTCATTTTGATTTTGCTGTTTCAAATTCAAAATGTGTCACAGCTTTGAAATTAAATGCCCGGTGAAATTTTGCACAGCCCTACCTCTACGTGGACAAGTAAGTATATATTTAGGGAAAACGACCAGAAACTTTTGTTAAAGATGATGATAGTTTTCTAATATGTTCAACACTTTATCCACAGAAGTGTAACCATACACCTTCATGAATTGGGCTCTAATTTATCAATGCATTTAAGCAAGTATTAAGCTTATTCTTGTGTTCAATTGACTTCTGAAGGATAAACTGTAATTACTGTTTTTCAGGAATGGCTAATTCAACTTTTTTTTGTTTAAATATAAGTATATGCTTAAATGCTTTGCTGAATCAGGACTTTAAAGTTTATAATCCATAGGGAATATATTCTGATAGTGAAAGCCCCATTGAATATTGCTTTTCTGCTCAGACATCTCATTGAAATGGGGCTGCTTGTATTATCATGACACAGCATGAGATGAAGAAAGTAAATACATTCTATTACTGTACCATGCATGCAAAAAATCAGGGTTTATAATGAACTGAAAAGTCAAATGGTGGTTTGTAGTAAGCTATTCAGAAGTATATTTTGAAGAAACCACAACAAAGTATTTGATTTTGTTATATATTAGTAGTATTACTTTAGTATTAAAGACTTTAGCTGAGTTCAAGAAGGTGCACACACAATGTATTTACTACATAGTACAAAGGAAGCAGACAAGTGTCCAAAGGAAATGTAAGAAGTTTACTATGTGGGAAAATTACTATATGGATCTATGTATTCATGCCTTACTCAATATTCATTGTGATGGATCTTTTTCTGTCCTATTATGCCACTAGGAAGACTTATGGGCTGTGCAGTACACTCCTGCCAAGTTACGATTCTCCTTGCTCCAACTCACTAAATTGGGAGGCATTCATTTAGAACCAAGGACTGACTGTGCTTAACATAATGGCAGGGGACTTAAGTGACACTTGAAATAAAGGGGAAAATGGGTAATCTTTTAGTAGTAGCCTAGTAGTTATGACACCTGCCCAGGGAGTGGGAAACCTAGGTTCTAAAACCCCCTTACTCTGAGGGGCATTTGAACCCAGATCCCCTACATCCCAGAGAAAGACCATAGGCTAGGTAGAGCTGCAGCAGTCCATTACCCTTTTTATTAAAGCTTGGCCATAGGCATCTCAGATTGGAGAACAGAAGAAATAGCAGAACGGGGCTGCTTCAGTGGGCTTGCTACTGTTCTGGGAAAGAGGGACTATTTGAACCCTGTTTTATTATGGTACTTATTCAATGACTATGTATTGCAAAATGCATACAAAATCAGGAAGCAAGCAGAAGGGAGTCAACATTGTAGCTTAATGGTTAGGATATTTGGTTAGGAAGAGGAACCTCTGACTTCTGGTTCCTATTCCCACAACTAGTTATCCATTTCATCCAATGAGTAAAGTAAAATCTATAAGTCGTCCTGGACTAGAAACCAGAGCTGCCTTTACAGAATGAGCAGATGAGCTACAGAATCAGATTCCCTTTAGCTTCCTCCATGGACTTTTTATGCCTTTTGCATTACATGGCCATTGGATTAAAAATAAAGTAGCTAGGGGATGGGAAGCAAACCCAGGTTTCATTCCTCACAGGGCTGGACAGCTATCATACTCCATCTTGCTTGCTAGCTGATAGTCTAGTGGTGAAGGCACCATTCTGGAAAGTGGTTGATATGGACTCTAACCATTTCAGGAAAAGGAGGGCTAGGAATCCATATCTTCCATGCTCTGGGCAAGTATTCTAACTGTTAGGCTATTAGGCAAAAGGCAAATACTTTGCCACATCAGAGAGTGCTGTACATTCTTCTTTCCTGCAACATACTTGGGGATTTGTGTTGAGTTTATGTATTTTCTCATATGCAATAGAATTGGAAAGGAGTGAAAATTAAGTTAGACTCTACTGGTCATCTTGGATGACTTCAGAGCATGCTTACAGCATGCTCAAAATTACAAGTCAAAATGAATAGGTGGCCATAGAAAACTTTGTTGAATGGAACCCAGAGCACCTAAGGAATTTAAGTACTTGCACACAATTCAGGATTCTTTGCAGAGGCCAGATAAAATGTTGTTTACTGAAAGAAGTGCCTAAGAAATATTTAAGTAGCATCTAGGCACGAGGGCTGTGCGAAACAACACCATTTTGTTTTGACTTCTGTTTCACCATTTCAATGGGACAGTGTTTCGTTTCAAGTTTTGTTTCATTTTGAAACCACTGTTCTGTCTTGTTTTGTTGAAACTGTTTCTCTGCTTTGATGCTATTTTGACATTTCTCCCATAGGCTATAATAGGGGAAGCATGAAACTGCCTATAATTTTGTCATTTTTTGCCTGATTCAGATGAAACTTAGTCATGGTAGCCCCTGCTGAGGCCATAAAGCCTTCAAGCTTTCAAGGAGATAAATGCAGGGATTTCTGGGAAACTGCACCTGAAGCTGCTGACAAGCAGAACTTGTGATGTGTGACTTTGTACATGTGTTAAGGTGCACCTTCACTGGCACTGGCACTTCTACACAACATGATAGTGTGCCCCAATGAGGCTGCCTCCTCCCCTACAGCCTCATTCTGGTCCATCACCTTAAATGACAACAGGTAATAACTTAGTAAGCAGCATAGCAGCACCAGCAGCATCTCAGGCAGCCAAACAGTCTCAGTCAATATTAGAGCAGTTCTTATCCCCTCTCCCTCTCCTTACTTTCTGTTTCCTTCCAGGCAGGCCCAGCTTCACGTTTCAACTGCCCTCATTTTGTTTCAAGGCTTTTTCAAAGACCTTCATGTAATTTCAATTGAACTGTATAGAGCTCAAAACAAGTAGAAACAGCATCAACATGAAACAGCTGGCAAAATTTTTCATAGCTCTACTAGATACCCTTGAGGTTTAATAGAATTTGGGGCATAATCTTTTAAAAAGAAAGGAAAAGAGCAGTTCAAGGAATATTTTCTGTTTGAAGGATAGCGATACTGTTTATGTGTGATCATTGTAGTCACACATTATATAAACTTTAGAGGGCAAAATCCAGGCCCTAACAAAGTGAAGTGAATTTTACCACCACCTTCAGTAAGGCCATGATTTCATCTTCTGTGACAAGTCTCTTATAGTTCATCCCTATTTATCTCCTTTTTTTTCTTTGCTTGTGCAAATATCTCATTTGCACATCTCTCTGTTAGTGAAGAGCTCTCTAGAGGCCTACCCATACATTTTGTCATTCCCTGTTTTATATTGTGTTTCTTACTTTGTTTGTTAGGTGCTGACAATTCATTACCTTCTGATCTCTAAGCAAACATCTTTGTTAATGGAGAACAGTACCTTCATGTAGAGTTCACCCCCTGTTGTTCCAAGACATGCCTAGTATTTTTCACTGAGTAGTTTAACCAAGTGTGAAGGCAATAACATTGCCTTTGGATTCTGATCAGCAGGACTCACTTAAAAGTTTTAGGAGAAGCTTTTCGGCTCTTTCAGAGAGATTCCACTTTTCTAATAAAGAATAACTCATGTAATTAAAAGAGATAATTGGGTTATAATTGCATTAACAGGTATTTAATTGTTACTTTGCTTTTACTGTGGTTGCTTGAATATTTAACACAGCTTACTAATTAAAATTTATACAGGAAAGTAATAAACATGAAGTGTGGGTGTTAGTTATTTAGCTTGTTAGCATAACTCTTGTAATAATGTAGTATTTCAAAATGGAAATACAATCTGTTTATAGCACATGTGCAGTAGTATATCCAATTCCCAGTTGGTATTGTTAATAAGTACTTTTGAAGACTGTTCCAACCCAAATTACAGAAATCATTCCCAGTAATGTGTGATGGCAGATAATTTAACATTATAGGGTCAGTCTGATCCTGCATTAGTAAGCTCCATCATTTGGTAACATTTATTCATACTTTGCATAGTCATAGAAAGTAATTTCATGACTACCTACTTATTATGTTTAAAATAATTTTAATAATCTGGTTTTGCTTAATACAAGTAATGACAAATACTGAAGAATGAACTCTTAATTCTTTTCTACAGATTATAAGGATGTGTAAATTAATCATGTCATACCTTGGAGAGAAAATCTACATTTTCTACTTGTTAGGTATGAAACTTCAGTGATGTGACGTATTAAAGGTGAGGTGATGATTTTAACAAGATAGGAATTGCAAAGCTAAACAAGACTTATGGTTGTTTATTTCCATGTTCTGATTTGAGTACTTCTAAGGAAAGCACACAAAAAGCCTAAAGATTTACCCTATGAAAATTGCATAATAAGTCAAAATATTGAGGGATATGTTGAGAATATTTTCCTTGCTTCTAGCTAATATCTCAACTACACTTCTTCCAATCTGGAATCTACCCTCTTTAGTTCACTTGGATCAACATACCTAAGGACTTTTTATGAATCCAACAAACTCTTCTTGAGGTCCATTCTTCTAATTACAGTTAATTGGAAAATGGCATATTTTATCCTTTAAAAATATATATTTTAAGAATCTGAAACAGTCTTGACCTTCTTTTCATAGACTCCTTATTGTGTATCACAATAGGTCTTATACTCTCTCGTGTTTGTCCTATTTTCTAGGGTGATTTTCTAGGGTTGTGTTCTATCAGTGACTTCGAGAGTGATGCTAGGAGTTTTATACCTATGGTAGCAAGGTCAAGACTGAGGTTTCCAGACTAACAGTGATGCATAAATCAAAATAAAAGCCCACAATGGCAGAGCAGGCAGAAGAAGAAAGAATACTTCACACTGACTGCAATGGCAGATGAAGGCTGCAGAAAAAAGAAACCTCTGGTTGTCAACATTGTCCTTGCCACTTATGGAAAGGAAGGATTAAAGTTTCCTTCCTGTGAAGCAATTGTGTGCCTGCTGATGCAGAATGACATTCTCATGCTTAAATAAGACACATGCAAGCATCTCCCTTTGATAAAAAATCCTACAGGAATTTGTGAATGGCACTAGGGGCAGGTGTTAACAATTACTGGAAGACTCTAGTCAAGGAGCTATATGTAGGTGGTGATTCTATGAAGACAATTTTGTACTTGGGACAGAAACAGCCATGCAATTCAGCAGCTGAAACCACAACTGAACAAGACTATCTAGGTTCCACTTCACTGACCACTTTTGGAGCGGGGCCTAGAGGAGGTGTCATAAACATAGTTTGTCTCATTTCACCTGAGTAGAAAACTGTGTCCAGTGAGATCACTTTATCTGCAGCCCAAATCAATAATGAAGTTTGCAACCTGAAATCTAATGGACAACCCTAACAATGAATGACCAGAGTGAAAGAGAGTGCTAGTGGACAGAGGACTTACACAATTTGATATTGATGCTGCTGTAGCTAGTCAGAGCAAATACATGGAAAAAGAGCAGCTGTCAAAGCATGGTGGTGACTTTATCTTCTTTTGGAAAGGAAAAGTGGAAAATGACAGACACATTCAGGGCATTGGTTTTACTGTCAAGACCATGATTGCTACTCAGACGCTTCAATGTTCAGTTAGCATCAACAGGCATCTTGTGACCCTTCATCTTCAACTGACCAACAGACAACATGCAACAATCGCTGGTGCATATTGGTACATATGCCCCAACTCTTGGTGCAGATGACAAAACAAAAGAAGAATTCTATTCTAAACTTGACCAAGTCCTGTTATGTGTCCTTAGAAAAGATAAGATATTTTTGATCCAGATTGGGATGTCCCAGAGAAGACCAGGAGCTAGCAGAAACAGGCAAGAGGGTCCAAGCCAGAGGTTTAGTCAGGCTTAGGAGTGACAACCAGACCAGAGACAAAGCAAAATGGTATGTTGTTCAGATAACCTACTTCTGTCTGGCCATAGTTTATATAGGCCAGTATAGGTGGGACCCTCTTCTAGAGGGATACCCCAGCCTGATTTCTTGATTGCTTCCATATAAGGTCTGGCAATGGATCTGCCTCAGCTGATGCCTTGGCTCATTATGAGGATAGCCTTATCTTATATTTCCATTGCTATCAGTCTCCACACTGCTCCCATAAATTAAATCATAGAATAAAAGAAAAGTTGGTCTAGAAGGAAACTCAAGAAGTCATTTAGACCAATCCCCTGCGCAAGTCTGTATTATCTCTATGAAAACTGTCCCAGCTAAGCTTTTCTCTTATTCTGACTTTTACTATAATGTGTCATTTCTTCCTTTATAAAACATAAAGTAGCTCCAAAATCTATCCCTATATTCTAATTATATTGATCTATATTCTTACATTATATTTCATATGTTTATCATTTTTATCCAATGTAAGTGTAATGTAAAATACTCTTCAGAGCAGGGACAAGAGGTTAGATCTTCCAACTCATAGAGTAGTGACATAACCACTACAATAGTGAGCCATATCTCCACTTGTCTCCTGTCAGTGATAAATGTGCCCTTTACCCCTAAAATAGCTTATGGCTCAGTGATTAGAGCAATTTCTTAATATATATGGTTTTGAACTCTTCCAGGCATAGAAGATCTCCCAGACCCTAGCTGAATATGCTAATTGTTACTTTTTTGATATAAAAAGGATCCCTCTGCCCCCTCCCTCCCAGCAACATGTCTAAAGGAAAGTGGTAGTTGTCACTGTATTTTGTGTGGTACTCAACCTTGTAAATGTGTTGTCAGAATGTCTATCAAATCAAATCCTCATTTTAGAAAGATGAAGAATTATTTAGTTTGTGAAACTTGTTATACCTTGGATGCAAGCTAGGTGCTGAGATTCTTGGGCCTAATGAAAAGAGATGGGTTTCTGGCCATGTGCAGAAGCAAAAATTAGGTATCCATGGAATTTTAATGTTGAAATTTGAGGCATCTGTGGAGTTAACTACATCTGATCACTGGTTTTCTATCATCAACATTTTAGATTTAGGTACCAGATCTTGCTGAAGCCCTAGTGAGTCAATGAGATTTTTGCAAACAGAAGGCAGGATTTGAAATTTTACTAGTAAAAACACCATCTTGCCTTAGTTTCTCTGGGTGGAATTCTGCATCTCTTTCTGCACCTACATGGCAGCTTTTGATCTGCATATGTTGCAGTTTTGGTATATATATGCAGTTTGTGATTTTGTTGCCTCTGCATTGTAAATGTGTAAGCAATGTGCTCACAGACTATGCATGCACAGTCAGGCACAGATCTATGTATCCAAACCCGATTCTGAACACATTCATGTGGGTATGTCAGAAAAATGCAGCTGGCCAAAAACCCATGAAGAAAACCCATGAAAAGTGGCTGCTGTTTTAATAAGCTGAACACCCTCATAAATATCATTTTTCAGTGCCAAAGGTTCCAACTTCAAAAGGAGCTTTAGAGATAGATTCAGACATTGCCAAATCTCTGGTTAGTCAGTTAGAGCACTGTGCAAGTTCAAACACCCTCTGGAAGAAGGTGGTGGGCTGGAAATCCAGGTCTCCTGCTTCCTGGGCAAGTATCCAGGAAACTATTAGAGCTAAAATATGGAAACGTTGTTGATCTTTGCCTGAACTCTTCCTCTTCTTTCCCCTTTCCAAATTACACTCATATATGTGCACAGTCAGTGTGTAGCCTATCAAATGTTTTCATCATGCACACACATGTCAACATATCCACAGTGCAGGGCAATTGCCAAGTTAGAAAACTACCATATGATTATAAAATTACCATACAGTACACAGGTTTCCATTTCCTAAATGACATCTCACGTAAGTTTTTTATGTCAAAGGAGTGCTGTGAGGATAAATACTTCAGAGATTCTGAGGTGCTCAGAAACTATAGTGATTAGAATCTTACATATATATATAAATGAATTTTTACACCAATTATGAGAGTCAACTTGCCTGTTACATCCAGAAATTTGATTTCAAAAGTATTTCCTTTTCATTCCTGCAGCAGTTATAACCCTGAATATGAATAAAGATAACCAAATATACAGCTGTCATCAGGTCGGTAAAGCATTAGGACAATAGTTTACATAAATTACAGGGGCTTTTTTCCCTCTATATTGCAAGGATAAGTGCATTCTTGGGAAATTTATTGTCTGACTTTTATTCTTTCACTGCAGCTATTGCATTGACACTGATGTATAGGACTTTGGCTGGGGCTTATCTCCTTTAATATGATTGTTCTGATAACTTCTATTTCATTTTGACAGCTATTATACAATACAAGGCTAGTGAACCCGATCTTCATTATTTCTTCTCACTCATCTTCTTGTGTCCTCCCCTTTAGACTCCTGAGACCTGATTATGCCATTCATTTCAAGACACTGCATAGTGATAAAGAGCATGTTGCAACACATGGAAAGCAGAGCAGTGTAAAAGACAGCAGTTTGTAATCCCTGTGTTCATAGCAATGTGCTTTCAGTGTTTTGGGGGTGCACAAAGTAGTTTAACTGATAGAAAGTTAGGAAAGGGAGGAGTAGTCAGGAAGAAATTGACTAGTATGTTGAAAATCTGCTGTTTATACATATTGTAGGATGTGACTTTAAACCATTGGTCAACGTGGACATTACTAAAGGAATCAAAAGAATAATAGGGTTGGAAAGGACCTGCAGAGGTGAAGTAGTTCAACCCCCTGTCTAAGGAAGGATCATCTGTATTCAAACCATCCTATACAATCCAAAATCTAAACTCTGCAAAAGACTATCATCAACTATGACACAACACAGACATAACACTGTAACTTGCCACAAGTAAAGCAGGGCAGCTATGGCAGCCAATATTCTGCTTCCATAAAATGTTGCCAATATATGCTCAAAAGATCCCAGGTAGAAGGCCATTCCCCCTGCTAGGGAAGGCAAAAATTCCCATGGTCTGCACCAATTTGACCATGGGATAAAATTCCTTCCTGACCCAGATAGGGTTTTCAGTCTGACCCTGATAGAAGGGCAATACTCTCTATCCAAATACCTGGTCTTTTGTCCTAGCAGGAACGTTAGCATACCCTGGTCATAAACCCCTACTTTGGCTATAGCCAACACCCAATGTCTCTAAGGGAGGCTTAAAAATACTCTGACATGTAGCAGAATGCATGGGTTGGGGGGAACTAACAAGTCCAGAAGCATGGGAAATATCTATAGTGAAATATAGGCATAGCTATGCCCAGACCATCCCAGCCAGTGACTGTCCAATCTCTTCTTGAATACCTCCAGTGATACAGAGGTCATAACTTCCATATGAAGTCTATTCCACTGCCTCTGTGTTCTAATAATGAAGATGCTTTTACTCATATACAACCTAAATTTACTTTGTTGCAACTTCAGGCCATTGGTTCATGTCCTCTTCTCTGCAGCAAGAAAGTAAAGGTATTTTCCCTCTTCTTTATGACAACTGTTCAAGTATTTGAAGAGTGGTATCATGTCCCCTCTTAAGTGCCTTTTATACAAACTGAACATATTTAGCTCATTCAGTTTCTCCTCATACAACATGCTTTCCAAGCCCTTTATCATCTTTGTTGCCCACCTCTGGACCCTCTCTAACTTCTCCATGTCCTTTTTAGAATGTGGAGCCCAGACCTAGCCACTACTCCAGGTGACGGCTAAGCAGTGTTGCATAGAGAGACACTTCATCTCCTATGTCTACTGCTTAGTGGTTTTATTGATACATTCCAAAACTGTATGAGACTGCATCACACTACAGACTCATATTGAGTCTGTGCTCTACTAAGTTTCCCAAGCCCTTTTCCATAAAGCTGTGATCCAGCCAGGTGTCACCCATGTTATATTTGTATTTCTGATTATTCTTTCCAAAGTGCAGCACCTTGCATTTGTCCACATTAAACTTCATCCTGTTAATTCTGTCCCAAGTTTCCATTTGTTGAGTTCTTTCTATATTGTGGTCAGATCCTCTAATGTGTTTGCAGTCTTTTCCAGTTCCATGTCATCCACAAATTTGCTCAAGAAGCTTTCTATGCCAGCATCCAAATCATTAATAAAAATATTAAACAGCACCAGACCCAGGACAGATCCCTGTGGGACTCCACTTGAAACTTCTTGCCAGTCTGACATGAACCCATTAATAATTACCCTTTGCTTATGGCTATTGAGCCAGCAATCTATCCACCTTGTAGTAGTTTTATCCAGCCCAAATTTCTGCAATTTGTTTATGAGAAAGTTACATGGGCCCTTGTCAAAAGCTTTCCTGAAGTCCAGGTATCCAGGTTGTAGCCATATTGGTCTAAAGGAAAAGGCGATCAGAACTCGTAGTAGAGATGATATCTTTTATTAGATCTTTTTTTAGATCTTTTATTGCTGAAGTCCAGATATATTATATCTACAGCATTTTCTTTATCCACCCAAGTAGTTACTTTGTCAAGGAAGATTAAGTTTGTTTGACATGATTTCATATAACTCCATGCTGGCTACTTGCAATTAGCCTTTCCTCCTGCAGATGCTTGCAAATAGCCTTCTTTAGGATATGTTCCATAACTTCCCCAGTATTGAGGTGAGACTAACTGATCTGCAGTTCCTCAGGTCTTCCATGCCTTTTTTTAAAGAAGGGCACGATGTTGGCTGTTTCCCAGTCCTCTGGTATCTAGCCCATCTTCCATGACTTCATTGCACTTTATTGCCAAGGGCTCCAAGATCTCCTCTGCCATTCATTCAGGACCCTAGGATGAATTTCAACTGGCCCTACTGAGTTGAATTCATTCAGATGAAGCAAAAGTTCTCTGACAGTCTTTTTTTATCTCTTCCCCCAGCTGGCCCCTTCCATAGCCAAAAATCCTTATTAGGTGTCTGGTAGGAGATTAAATATTTTGTGAAGATTGAGGCAAAGTAGCTGTTGTAGATCCTCCTTCTTTCCACTTTCAGTTAGGAGTTCCCCCTGGCTTGTGGACAGAGAACCCACAGCTTCCTTGGTCCTTATTTTCTAGCTGACATATTTATAGAACCTTTACTTGTTGTCCTTCACCTCAGTTCTGCTTTGCTGCCTGTCTTCTTTCTCTTGAACCAGGAAACAAATGTACAGGTTTCCCTCATTTTATGCAGGTTCTGTATATATGGATTTGCTCATATACAATGACACTTTTTATACCCAAAATTCATTATATGTGAGGTAATTTTTTTTATATGTGCGGTAAGTCTGTAGGGAGAGGGGGGGGAGGGGTGCAGTGAAGCTCAGGTTGCAGGCAGGTGGCATGGGCCACTCCCAGGGATGCAGCAGGAAGCAAAGTGGAGGGCACTGTCTGTGGGTGCAGCAAGCAGTTATGGCAGTTGCTTCTACCTGCACTCTAGGAGGGCTGTGGGCTGGGTGGGGGTGTTACCAGGCTTTTCCTGGCTGGGGCCAGTGACAGCACCGGGCTCTTTCCTGTGCTTGGGGTGCTGGTGGATGCACTGGGAGGTGGGCTGCAGCCACCTCAACATTTACTGTAGCCCCGCCTAATCTGCCCTCCCAGTGCCACTGCCACCCACCCCAAGTGCCAGGAAGAGCCCAGTGCTTCCTCTGGCCTCAGCCCACAGCAGCTGCATGCTATCATCCCATGTGCAGATCCAGAGCATACATCCCCTGGGAAGAGCCTGGTGCAACCCCCCAGCCCTCAGCCCTCTCAGGGTGTGCATAGCAGTGAGAGCCATTCCCCCACACGCCGTACCCACTGACCGTTCTCTCCACTTTGCTCCCTCCTGCAGGCACAGGAGCAGCTGATGAAACCTGCCTGCAGCTGCTGGGCTGTGCCATGCCCCTCCTCCCACCTATTCCTTATTCCCAGCCTCACTCCCTCCCTCCCTCACCACTGTGGGAATGTATCTCTATTTCTTACCCTATAAACTGGATTCCCTTTATGCAAATTCAAGTTATGCACAGTCTTCTGGGAACACATGTACTACATAAAGTGAGAGAAGCCTGTATGTATTTTTGACATACAAGGCAACACCACCACCTTTTCTCCCAGTCTTATCCTTCTGAAAAAGAATGTAACCCTCTATATCACTATTCCAATCGAAAGAGCTGTGCCACGAGGTCTCTGTGAAGCTAATTAGATTATAGTTCCTTCCACAGGTTGCAGCTTCCAGATCTTCTTCCTTCCCCATAGTTATTACATTTGTATGCAAAATATGTCTGATGCAATTATTTTGACCCGTTCACTTCTCTTTTGCACCCCTTGTTGCAGTTCTTTTGTTGCCCTGTGGGGTCAGGTCAACTCTCAGGATCTCAATATTGCGCTGTTAGACAGGAGGGTGTGACACAATTGCACATGTACAAAAACACAAATCAATTAGGTGCAGACACACACACACCCCCAAACCAGCCTAAGCATATGCATACCTATCACCAATTCAAGCACATACACACACCAAAAATTAGACAACAATCAGTTGTTCATACCTACACATTCTGTACACATACATGGACCACTAATTCATATATCATGTACATGATGATACACACACACACACACACACACACACACACACATATATATATATGTATATATACACATATACATATATATATATGTGTGTATATGAGTTCCTAACTTGGGTGGTATGGTATGTATGTGTGCATTTAGGGTATGTGTGGGATACCTGGGGGAAGGTTAAGATGGGAGAGAAACTGTAAGGAGTGAAAGTTGCTGGAACCAGGATTAGAACCAGTAGACTAGAAAGAAGTTGGGCTGAGGAACTGAGGCATGGGATTACTTAAGGTCAAGTGGCCCCAGGGTTATTCAAGGTCACTGGTGCAAGGGAAAAAGCCCAGTGGTAAGGAGGAGACAGCCGGGAAAGAGAGAGAGGCAGAAACCTGGGAGCTTGGGGCTGGAAACTGAGGCAGACAGCTAGGAGTTTGGGGCTGGAAACTGAGGCAGACAACTGGGAGTTTGTGGGGCAGATAAGTGATGGCAAGAAGGAAACAGGCAAAAACGCAGCTCAGAGTTTCAAAATAACAGGTTTATTAAACAGACAACACACTACACTGCACCATGAAGTTATTGGCACCCCCCCACACACACACACAAGCACTCACAATGGCAGTAGGAGAAAGAGACTCAGTGGAAGGGTTGGAGTCCAGGTAGGGAAAAGAAACTGAGTCCAAGTCCTTGGTTGCAGAGAGGAGTGGGGGTGATAGCTACGTATCAAGGCTGGAAAGGGGTCTTTGTCCAGCAGGTGTTATTCAGAGGAGGGTCACCAGGAGGGCCTCTGGGTGGATGGGTGGCATGATCCAGAGGGAAAGGGCATCCCAAGGAGTCAGTGTTCACTATCTCTTTTTATAGGGCAGTCTACGTATGATCTCCTATGGGGAAGGCATGTCCAGGCAATGTCAGCCCTGTTCCAGAGGGTTCCAGGTGTTCTTGCTGAGCATGTGCAGCCTTGACACAATGGTGGGTTGCCTCATCTTTTGTTTCTTGAATGCTGAGGGTGGTTCCAATGGCTAGGCCGTTTGTCCAGGTATTGGTTGGATGGTTCAGTCATTCACAGAGAACTATTTTTAGACCTACTGCCATTGTCTCTCAAGCACCCTCATTCATCCCCATTCATTCAGGAACCAAGTTACATAGGAGGGGTAGGTATGAGTCATAGG
>JAGPOW010003642.1:69824531-69865707 GCA_030014935.1 Caiman crocodilus | reverse complement strand
TTGTCTCTCAAGCACCCTCATTCATCCCCATTCATTCAGGAACCAAGTTACATAGGAGGGGTAGGTATGAGTCATAGGTTACAACATACTTACACAACAGGGCACAGGGATAAGATGGAGACTTGACAAACAAAATGGAAACTTGACATGACTTATGCTAACTTACCTATGTAGGCCTAAATCATATAGTATCAGTAAAACAGTAATATAGACCACTAAAGATCAATATAAACATAATAATTATACAATATAAAGAAGGAGAAAAAAACAAAACAAATACAACTTGCTACCAAAATAAAATGCTAAAGCTTAACCTATGTCTTAGCTGACTTATACTTATTTATAGGGAATAGAGGGAGAGAAAAAGTCAGAAATGATTGGAGAAGGGGAGAGAATGCATTTTAAAAGAAAAGAAAAACTGGAGGTTTTGCTACACTTTAACTCTCTGCCCCTTTCCCAGAGTTGAGCTGCTTATTCAAGTTCTTTCCTTGCTGGTCTCTGGTCTCTGTTCCTGGAGGGTTTTGGTTACCATCTACTTTAAACATCTACTTTAAAACATAGTTTAAAGTCCTCCTTACTAGCTTAGCTAGGTGACAGCTGAAGATGCTTTCCCCCATCCTCGACAGATGGAACCCACTTCTTTACAGCAGACCTTCTCCTAAGAACATCTGCTTATTTTTGAAGAAGCCAAAGCCTTCATATTGACACCACCATCTCAGCCTTGTGATGATCTCTGCCTAGATCCTTTTCTTCCACAGGAAGAATCAATGAGAGCACCACTTATACTCAAAGCTCCTTAATTCTCCTGACAAAAACCACATAGTCACTTCTGATCTGCTCAGTGTCATTCCTGTCAGTATCATTGGTGCAGCAGGAAGGCATAGTGATTCAAAGGATAGATATGCTTTGGCAATTTCTCTGTGATGTTCTGAACTTAGGCTTCAGTCAGGTAGCACACCTTCTGGGTCCCCAAATTGGGATGAATAATTTGTGCCTCTGTCCCCTGCAGGAGGGTGTCACTAAACATCACCACTCTTCCTTTCCTTCTTGGAGCAGTGTTCCTATAGTCCCTGTCATTGGGGCCTTGCACTCCCTTCTCTCAAGGCTACTGACTCCTCTGTCCCCTGACTGCAGATGTCCTCTCCTCTGCTTTTTCCTCAGCAGGTCTATCACAGAGTGTTTGAAGGGGATCACTGACTTTAGTCAGACCTACTTCAGTTTTGGCAACCTTCCTTATTTTACTATTCACATGCTGCTACTTCTCTTCATTACTTTTGGCCTCTCCAGTACCAGCCTCTCATAACTCTTATCCAAGTAATTTTCCTGTTCCCTGATGCAATGTAGCACGGATACTTATGCTTCAAAACTTAGAATTTTCTCCAGAAGAAAAAAAAAAGAGGGGAATGGAAGAGGAAAAATCCATACCACAAGAACCTGTACTCCAAACACTCACACGTAGACCCTTATACATGATCTCACACACCTGCAGAGTCTTCTGCTCCCTGGCTCCCTTCTATGGCGAACTTCCTGGGCTAACTCTCTCTGTTCACTGCCATCTGTTTTCTAGGGTCTCCTTTTTTATAAAGCTAGCCTAGCTCCACAATTTAGTTAACTAAACCAGCCCCATCCAGAGCAAGCCCTGCAATTCAGCCACTCCAAAGGGGGGGAGAAAAGAAAAGAAAATGCATACCATGGAGGTAAAGGGGCGGGGAGCAACCCTGAAAATACATATACCAAGCAATAAGCTAATGTTCTAGCACCAGTCAGCTGCCCTGGGTACATCCCAACAACTGTGCAAGTGTGGTTTGCAGCACCACAAACCTTTTTGAGGTGCCAGAAACTGCACATGGTGTATGTGCCCATGTAGCATGTTTGCCATGCTACTAATTCAGTGTAAAAATAAAACAATGCTAAAAATGTAGTGAGGCACATGCAGCAGCAGTGTACACTGCTAGAAATGAAGCCTACCCAGCCAGAGCCACACACTGGCTGCTGGTCAGGCTCTGAGCAGCTGGCTCAGTGCCACTTCTTCCCTGGGAGTCCCTCAGGATGCTAGATAAGGCTGTTGGGACCTTCACAGGTGCTGGCCTCAGTCTCCCCTCCCCTACCTGGGTAATTTTGTTGCTTGCTGGAGTGCACATGCAAGGTCATGCCCTAGGACAAAAAGCAGTGGCACAAATATGTGCTGCCAGTTTCTGTCCCACAGGAAACATTCAAACCTTTCTGTATGCACTCATCGGGATGCAGCCCCTGAGTCACTAGCACAGAAAAGCCTCTTCTAGGTAGTTTCCCATCTGAGCTGCTTATCCTAGAAGAAGGCTCTCTGGTTACTGCTCAGGAATATATATGTAGCATGCTCACCTTTCAGAGCTTAGGTTGAGTTCCAGGCTTTAGATCCTGTTGTTTTGATTGATGGAACCCATCTACCAATCAGGGGGCAGCAAGAGAAATCGAGTCATACCCCTTTCCTGAGAGGATGGGGAGAAGAGCTCTCGGACCTGATTGAAGATTGTAAACTGTCAAGTCTGGAGGACTTCAGGGGCAGAGCCCTGAATTATATAAAAGGAGCTGCATGCCCAGTATGAGGGGCAGATGCAATAAAGGATTCAAGAAGAATGGAGCCAAGAAAAGCTGGGGAGCTCTCCCTCAGCAGACAATAGGCCCAAGGCTTCTGAAGCTACCATTGGAGAAGCAGCCTGGGGAGTAGTGGAAGACCACTCAGGCTGTTGATGATGCACAGGGACGGTGCACGGAGACCCAGTCCTGGGAGCGGTGTGAGACTGCTTAGGCTCATCACGGTGCATGGTTCGATGAATGGAGCTAAGGCTTTGAGAGCTGCAAGTGGCAGCTCAAGCCTGCAACCCCAGAGGACAAGCAGGCCCCATGGTGCGCAGGGTGGCTTATGGGCCCAAGCCTTGGATGCTGTGGCAAAGCAACTTAGGCATCGTTGTGAGGGACCTTAGCAGGCAGAGAGGTGTGCAAGCAGTGCATGAGGGAGCAGAGCCAGGGAGCAGTGGAGGCTGTTTGGGTTAGCCACCCAGTGTAAGGATGGCTGGCCATAGCCTGTGCTAAAATAGCCCTCAGTGCCTAGCCACGGCATGGGGAAATAGTAGTGCTACAGCATGAGACCCAGCACCCAGGAGCCAGCAGTGGTGGTGCAGCAGCTGAGAGAAGCTGAAACCACAGTGCCCATCACTTGAGGGAGCATGAGTCATTGGGCCTTTGGGTCTCACAGGGGTAAGACATTTGAGGTGGGCAAAACCAAAGAAGGGGCTGGGTGAGCAGGCCATCTGCCTAGTCTGAGCCCTAAGGGGAGGGGTCCCTGGTGCTTCCTGGACACCCCCAAGGGACCCCCATTTGAAGGAGGACTATTTCTTGCCATGGACCAGGGCCTATATTAAGGAATAGGTGTTATTTAGGGTTTGACCTTGGTTATTGGTTAATGTTCACTGTGTAAATATATGTATATGATATTTAGCTTTATGATTATGTATATTATAACAATACACTGTATATATTTAAGAAATTTGGGCCTGGACTAACTCTAAAGAGGAAAGAGGGATCTGCTTGAAGTTCTGGCATCCCTTTCATAGCACCCACTGCTGCCTACCCGTCCCATCCAGTTGAGAATAGGGCACACCCTTGGGTGTACCCAGGTTAAATATAATATTGCATTTAGATCTTTGAATGACATGATGGATAACAGTGGCCATATCTACATGAAAAGCTGACTGTGCAGTCATTTAGCACTCTTATAATCAAGTATTAAATGACTGCTCAGTAACCTGAGACTACTGCACAGTAGTTTCATGTCATGGTTGCTGCCATGCAATGTTTCTGTGCAGTAGTCTTAAGCTACTGCATAATCAGTGGCTCATGTACATGTGACCAGGGCTGAGTAAAACAACTAATAATACACTTCTTTCCCCCGATCAACCAGTGAGTTCAGTAAATTTTCTGCAAACAGAAGGCAGGATTTGAGCCGTTCTTAAAATAGGTATTATACATCTTTTGATATAAGCTTCCTTTATACTGTAAATTGAAGACCTGTAAACTACTAGTTAAGAGATATTTAGCAATCATATTCAATAACTTATGCACTTTCAAAATAAACAAGGAAGCAAGGAAATGGTTTCTGTGAACTACACTCCTAAATTATCTTAATTACTTTATCCCTCCCAGTTATTCTCAGATTGTCCATTTTAATTAAGTTAATAATTCAGAAGAATAGCTTTATGAAGGCAAAAATTCTGTTCAAAACAATCCTACACATATATTAGATTTTATAGGTAAAATACTTTGAGTTACAGAATTGCTAATAAGTATGGTACTCATAGGGTACATCTACACTTTAAATTAATTCAATGCAATGCAGTAAAACTCTGGAACAGTTTGAGCCAGAATCAGCTACTCCTAGGTGCAGCATCTACACGTGCATCTGGGACCACAGCACTTTGAGCCAGAATGGAGAAGCCCTGGGCTGACATCAGACTCCGGGTTTCAGCCAGTGGCTTCAGGTGGTGGTGTCAGGCTGGAGGGGCTGGCTGAGGCACAAAAGTGATGAAGTGTGGAGCTTTGCAGCAGGTAACCCCCACACTTCAGCACCCTCGTGCCCCAGCCCACCCTTGTCACTGTCTACACCTGCCTTTCATTGCACTTGATTCCTCCACCATAAGATAATACAGTTCCTGACAGCACTATCTTATGGCGAAACACCCTTATACAAGCAAATGTACAGACAGTGACATTTTACTGCTGAGCTAATTAGCCAACTCATGATAAAGCACATATGTAGATGTATCCACTGTGTGGTAAAATAACTATTCCTAAGTCAGACAGTCACTTAAAAAGTGCCAGTCAGCATTTATGTATTGTATGTGAAATGTCATTTATCCTAAATCTTAATTTAGAAAGAACACTTCAGAAATATTTTAAAAACAGGGAACAAGAGAATTAGTGTTAGACATTTTCATGCTAACAGTGAATAAGAAGTAAGAACTTTCTTAAGCAGTTTTGAAACAATGCAAATGCATGCTTCGAATCATTAAGATCCTTAAGAATAAAAACATAGTGATTCTTCAGCTCTACTAATTGATTATTCAGTTCTAAGCTATTTCTCCCCTTTTACTAAGATCCCCAAAAAAAGAGACATTAAAGAGTTTAGGAATAAGCTACAGGACTGGTAAGGAAGTTTCAAAGGCTATCATTCTTCCTGGAACAGCCTAAATATCAGCTGGCATCATAACTGAATCCCCTTTTCATAATATAGCAACATATAGCACTAGATACTTTAATGGTGATAGTTTTTAGGTCCCACTATGTATCTGAGGCATCCATGTTTGGGTTTGTCAGACATGGCCAGGTATAGACATTATACCTAATCCAGTATAAATGACCAAAAAACAGTCTATGCTCCTAACAGAACAGAAGTTAGGTGCACATAGACTAGCTAAAAAATGTTGTAATCCAGTCTAAGATAGATCTAGATCAATGTACACTCACAATTAATTGATTGAGGTTAGCCTGGTGCATTGAACTTCTGTATAAGATCTCCTATCGATTCATGTTGGATTGCTGTCTGCTGGCATTACTGATACCTGTGTAGCCTTCCCTGCAAACCCCTCTTCATGGGGAAATATGTTAGCTCTTGCAGAGCAGTTGGTTTCTCTGGCCAAGTGCTCAGTGAGCCTTGCATCCAGGCTGTCACAGAACCAGCCAGCACAGACTCTCCCCATCCCTACCTCCTGCCTCCTGCTAACTGTCAGCTGCAGGCAGCTGGTGAAGGACAAGAGGCTCATGCTGGGCAGCAAGGAAAGGGGTGTTCCACAAAAGGAAGGATTGGGCCCTTGGACCTCAGCAATCAGTGGCAGCCAGTGGCAGGATGTGCCCAGCAAGTCAGGAGGCTTTTGCTGTGCAGTGGGAAAAGGGGTAGTTCCTGGTCTCCTGACACAGTGTGCCATTTACTTGAGTTCCAAGGGACCTGATCCTTCCCTTGGCGGAGTGCCCAGGGCTTCCCCGATTGGCTACTGGGCGTGGGTGAGTACTCCCCCAAACCTTTGCTGTCACTGAGGACTCTCTCCTGTGCCCAGCCCTGAGTTTCCAGGAGAGCCCTAGAGCAGGTCATCATGGCATGGCCAGCAGCCTAGGTAGTGGCAGTAAGCAGAGGCTCACCATGGTGACCTGATCTGAGGCTCCACTAGAAACCTAGGTCTGGGTACCAGGAGGGTATGCGGTGACAGCATTGTATTGGGGGTTCAATCTCCTATGCCCAGCAGCCAATTGAGGGGTGGGATGGCACCTCTTTGCTGTGCTTAGTTGCCTTCTTTAGTCTCCAGCCGCTGGGAGGCATGCAGGAGCATCCCCAACCTCCTGGCCTTAGCCAGCACAGGTAGCCTGTTTGCTCCCTAATAAAGGGTGAACATGTGTTTTGTTTGCTCCCAATCCAACCTACTCTACTTACAGAAACACACATAGGGTTGATGAATTCTACCTCAGGCTTTTTGAATGTCTGTGCCTAGAAGAAATGGGACATTCATCTGTTCCTCAATCACCAAGCCTCTTTGCACCCGGAACAAACCCTAGTCCTACTGAAGTCAATGGGAGTGTTGCATTTTACTCAGTGTGGGTCTGCATATCATCCCCAAAATCGAATTCTCTCAAAATGATCATGTTTTCTGAATGCCACATTATGTTACCAGGAAGGGCGGGGGTGGGGGAGAAAAGGGTTGTTTTTTTTTGTAATTTGGACTGAATCAGCCAAGTAAGTATGACAGTCATTTTATTTTCATGACATAGAAGACTGGGATCTTTTTCCAGTGAACAGAATTCCTGATTTGCTTTATTCCTGGCTTTCAGTATAATACAAACCGTAATTTCTAATAGGGAGTACTAGTAAATAAAAAAGATGCCTTGTAACATTCACCCATATGCTACAGAATCTTATTATAGGTGATTTGTTCCAATGGCAGAAGAAAGTACCAAAAGAATAACTAAAACAGATACACTTCATACATGAAAAGTGATTGTGCATGTGTACTCACAAGTGTGTGTAAAATACTCAAGAGAGCCCCATTAGCATACTCAAAGAATAAACATGTTTGCTAGAGAACATATTCCAATATAAGAACAATTTCTACAATAAAACAAACAAAGGCTACTTCTGCAATGACCATTCTAAAAGTGACCTTTCTATAATGGGTCATTTTAATAATAAAGATAATACTTTGTCATCTTTATTAATAATTGTGACCTTTGTTTCTTCAAAATATTTCTAAATAAATACAGTAGTGCATACATAATAATTATTTTGATATTATATTAATCAAATATTATTTTACTAAATTCAACCTCTATCAAAATGACTTTCTGAAATAATTAGAATAGTTAAATTAATTGGCACAGCTTTGAGAGATGAAAAAACAAATCAAATTACTAATTTTAGAATATAATATTATGAATTCTGTACCTTCTGAAACATTTTAAGTATTTCCAATTTACAGGTTCACTGATGACAGATAACTTTATTAATTGTATCTTTTGTCTCTCCTTTTTATTTTGTTATTGTGAATGCTATTGAAAAACTGTTATATAACTAATCCCTGAAATTTGTGATTACTACTATTTAGAAAAGATAAAAACCAATAAACTATGATCGCGCTCGTATTCTGTATAGCTTTTCAAGTGCTGAAATAGCAAGTATTAGGTGATAAAAACATACTTACTCTAACATAAGAGTATATTTGTATAGCATAGTATTCCTCTGAGAAATATCTAAACCAATGTTATGACATGTTTGCTAATGTAGTACAATTTCCTTTCCATGTTACAGAAATACTGGGCACAAACTTTCATTACGTGCGGAAGCATTCCACATAAGAGAAAAAAAAACCCAGATGAGATGAGTTTTAGGCTTAGGTATTGGAAATTAACTTCATGTGATTTCTGCCGTGAAAAGAAAGTATCGTGTGGGAGGTTGGGTAAGTGGGGGAAGGAGATTGCATTCCATGAAAACAATATATCCAAGATTATTTTGAACAGAACTTTTGCAAAATGCCCTGTTTAAACTGTGATAATAAAACCAAAATGTCCTATTGTAAGGTAATAAAGAAATCATTTTGAAAAGTAATTTGGGGTGCTTCAGCTTGTGGATACCTTTTCGAATCCACATGGAAAGCACCTAGAAACTGAATTACCCCAAATTAGAAAATGCTTTTGAAAATGCAAATCTATGTGCACCAGGAATGATGCCACAGAAGTAACAGCAACTAGAGAGTATAATACCTATGTCTAAAGGGTCCATGTAAAAATAGCAAAAGGGTAAGGACCAGAGTTCTATGCAATAGAGAAATGCAAGTAGAGGTTGTCTTAGAAACAATCTAACACCTGGGAGGAAAATAAAAATGGAAAATGAGAAACACTAGTCAGAAAATAAAGGAGATGTAGGCCCTGATTCCAAAGTCCTCAGAAGTCAAAGAAGTTCCCTGCCACCCCCCTCCCCGCACTTCATTGACTTTAACAAGATTTGGATCAAGTCTTAAGGGTCTTTATAAAGGAGTATAGTCAGCAAAAAGAGTGAGATATATAAGATTAAAGACTACTGCTGCATAGATTCTTCTGTACATTTTAACCTAAAATCATTTATTCTTTCAATTTATTTTTGGGGGACAGACTATAAAATGTTGTAGCCAGATTCAGAAATAAATGTTGTTATATTGATAGTAATTTGTTTTCCCTTTTGGAACACACTAATGTTGTGCAACATGAAAGAGAGAGAGAGAAACTACATATATGATTAACTGCCATATATATTAACCATATATATATATATATAATATATTACATATATTATATATTATATAATATAGAAATATATATATATTTTAGAAGCTGAAACCTTCTAAAATTTTTCTGTCCCTTCTGCAGAAATACTGTAAATATCCTTGACAACTGTAATAACTGGACATTGTTAGAACAATGCTAACAGAGGGGGTTAACAGCTTGTGCTTGTACAAAATACTTGAAGTCAGACAGAAAGCCATTATTATGACCTTGTGCTGACCACATTCTATGAAGTGTTACATGATCAGGGACAGGGAAGTTGCTTAATGGAAGTTATATAGTAGCTAGATGTATCCTTGTCACACTTCATCTAAACTGATACATTGCAATGGTCCACACTGCTCAGACCTGGCAATTACTGTCCAATTCCAATCTATTCCACACTGCCACTATAATGAAAAATAATTAGGAGCTTGAAAATGAGTTTTCACATGAAATGGTTTCAGCGCTTGGACACAATCGCCTTTGGCAGATGGCTTTGGGTTTGCTTTAATATAATAAAGACAGTTAATCATCTCTAAAGAGTGCAGTGAATGAATAAACTTTTAACACTACTTTCTTCACTGCAACTCTCATATTGATCAAATGTTTAATGCTCAAGAGTTCATGTTTCTATGCTTGAGTGTTTTGAAATAGAGAACACCCATGGATCTCTGCATACTCTGATATACTGCAGAGAACAAGCATTAACCCAAAGTCAATTATATGACACTAGGGTTTAGAAACTTACACTGAGTCTGAACTCAAGGAAAAAAAATCTTTTAAATATTGTAAACACAAAAAGTCCAGGTCTTTAGAATGTCTTTATGAAGTCTGAGTAGAAAATAAGTCAAAAGGTCTTAGCTGACATTTTATAAAATAACTCTTACAAGAGAGCTCTTACAATAATATTATTTTATGAAAGTTTCAATGATCATTTGTGATTTCTAAGGTAACCTAGAAAATAAACGTAAATATCTGTGTCAGAAACCAGTACTCACAATAGCCCTGGAGTCCTCAATTTCTTCTTGCTGTTCTGCTGCTCATCCCAAAGCACAGACCGATGTTTTCCCTGGGTTTGCCTCATCCTAGGAAGCTTCCACTCCAATGCCCTTATACTGGGCCTCCATGGAATCTCTGGCAGCTCCAGGTGGCTTCCCTTTGAGTTGTGAAAGAGTTTCATGTCTTCCCTCCCACAGACAGCATCAGCCTGAAATAGTCACCCAGAGATCACTTTTTACCACAGGCGTTCAGTAAGGAGACAAAGCAAAAAAGGATTTATCATACAAGAGAAAAGAATAATACAAGCGATAAGTTTGAACCCAGAACAAAGAGACAAGTAAAGTTTCTTACTTTCTTACACAACTGTCACCTAGTCCTTCAAAGAGACCTGCCAGTATTTTCAGAAAGAAGCTTTCTTGTGGATTCTGCTAGCCCCAACTGCGGGGGACCTGGACTCTGCCCCCACTCTCTGATGCCAGCCTTGGACAATCCCTTTGGATTAAAATTCCCCTCTCTCCTCTCACCATCTCCCTCAATCAGGCCTGTCCCAATTCCTCAAGAATCTTAAAATTCTCATTATTGTTAAATGAAATCTTCATATTTTCCCAAGCAGGAAGCAACTGTGACCACCTGAAACCTGAGATTCTGCTCCTGCCTTTGTTTCAAGGTAATTTGCATCATCAGAGATTTTTAAAGGAGGTGAGAGGCTTCATACCAGCTATGAATTGACTGCCCAGAGGACTCCTCTGTGAAATCCTATCAAATATGAACTTTCATTTCTACCCAGGAAAACTTTTTAAATCTTTTCTCCAATGTCTGACGAAGGCTGCTTGTTCCTGAAAGCTTGCAATTAAAGATTTTTTTTTTTTTGCAAAAATCTTGTTGGTCTAATAAAATATATCACCTCTACTATGAGTCCTCATTGCCTTAAAATCCTCCACAAATTTCTCTCTCAGGGACATATGGCATCCCTCTGGCTAATGGGCTATTTTTCTCAGGTACCTTTGCTACTGAGGGGCTTTTCAAATAGACAATACATTGCATGCCAGTCCCAATAATGGATCTTTCTGTCTGCCGTTGTGTGTAGCAACTGTCCTTGTCCTATGTCAGGGGCCTTAACAGGCATTCTAGCTTGGGCTAATTGTCTAGTGGACCACACCTTCCTGGGGCTTTTACTGGCAACCCTAACCCAGGTAATGACTCCAGTTGGCCTTGTTTTTTGGTTTTGTGACCCTCGTGACTATGTTCTTGAACTCTGGTTTCTGGGATTTCCCTTGTTATTCGTCACCTGACTCCTGAATTTTGACTCAGTTCGTGATTTGGACTTGGATTTTCCCTAGTTCTGGTAACTTGGTATCTGTTTCCTGACCCTGAATTGGGCCTGTGTTTTAGACACTGCCTCTGTCTCCAGTCCTTCACTGGTTGCCTAAGCACTAGGTCAGAGTGCTCATGACCCAGTCCATTACACCCTAGAACACAATGGCAGATACTTAGCAGTTTTGCCTACTACCTTTTCCCTAAATATGGATCCCTTAGTTCTTTTGACTAAACCATGTCCAAAACCATAAAGGTTATACAGAGACCCTAATAGAGTGATTAAAGTGACATAAATGGATATAGCATAAAATTGGTTGTGCAACAAAACCACAAGTGCCATATCATTAAAATCACACACACACATGCAAGAAAATCCACATAACACCTGACGAAACACCTCCAACCCAAGATTTGGTGGGGTTTGTGACAAGAGGTTGCTGAATATTTTTTCCTCAATTTGATTAAATTTTAGTAATTTTTGTGTGTGCAGGTGGTATAATTTTATTCAAAACTCACTGATGAAGGTATGTTTGTGTATGAATGTTTCCACTGACCTCAGTGGATCAATGATGAAAACTTGCTGGATGGCAATGCAATGGACAAGAGTCTGGGAGTCTTGGAGGAGCATAGAATCAGTATGAGTCTTCAGCATGATGCAGCTTCATGAAAGGTGAATGCATTTTTGGGCTGCATAAATAGGATCATTAGGTGCAAGACATGGGAGATGATAATGCTTCTATAGTTGGCAATGGTTTAGGTCTTGTCTAGAATATTGTGTGGAGTTCTGGGCTGCATATTTTTAAAATTACATGGACAAGTTAGAGAGGGTCCAGAAACATATTTTTTGTTAGCGACAAAGGGTCTGGAAGACAATCAATATAAAGGAAGCTGTAGAAAATAGGCATGCTCAGATTTCAGAAAACCTGTTTAAGAAGGGACATGACAGACATCTTCAAATATTTGAAGGGCTGTGTTGTCATAAAGAAGAGGGAAAATGCCTTTTCTCTTATTCTGCAGAGAATAGGACACAGACCAATGGTTTGAAATTGCAATAAAGTAAGTTTAGATTAGGTATCAGGAATAAAAGTATTCACTGTTACAAAAATTAGACAGTGGAATAGATGGCCTAAGGGAGTTGCAGACCATCAAACATATTCAGAAAGTTGGATAAAAATTAGGGATAATCTAGGAGTAGCTATGCCTGTGCTGTCAAGGTTCACAACCTTGACATAATGGGGAGACTTATGTGCTACCAGTGACTGAGACCGATTTGTACGCAGGCGATTTGAGAGCACTATTTCCAAAGTAATAGCAATCCAAAAACGAATAATAATAAATTAAGGTTCTCAATAGCAGAGAAGGCAACAAAGAAATAATACTTTACAATGTCTGAAATGGCAGGTGAAGACTTCAGTGGAATAGAAACCTTTAGTCACGTAGGTTTGGAAACACGAACAGATTCCCAGTACTTGAGAGATGGCAATATCATGACCATCTTCAAGAAAGGAGCCAGATCAGATTGCAACAATTATATTGATGCTGCATTCCTATTCATAGCTAAGAAGTTCCTTGTCCACATTCTTCTCAATAAATTCATTTTCCTGGCTGAGGAAATTCTACCAGAGTCCCAGTATGGTTTCAGACCACTGAAGAAGTACAGTGTATATGACCTTACTTGCTAGACAGCTGCAGGAGGAGAGGTGCCATAAGCAACGCTGAAATCTTTACATGGTCTTCATTGACTTAAGTCTTCTGGTCCAATCAACAGAGAGGACCTGTGGAAGATCCTAATAAGATCTGGATGCTCACCAAAATTTGTCTTCAATGATAAACTTCCACCTGGAGTCAGCATCCAGTATTGCATGGATGGGAATCTCTTTGACATCAACTGGATATGTTCCCAATCCAAGATAACACCTTCATTAATGAACTTCAATATGGTGAAGATTGTGTCATGTGTGTCCACACAATTGAAGAACTCCTAGTCCGTCTTGATTGCTGTATGAAGCAGGGTAAAATGCTTCAACTCATGGTCCACTTGAAAAAACCCCCACAAACCTTTACCAGCCCTCACCAAACTGACTAGCTGCTCCTTCACATAGTACAATTAGAATGCAGTCCTTGGAGAAGGTTTAGCATGTCCCCAACCTAGGTATCCATTTTTCCCAAAAAACAAACATAGACAATAATATTCAACACTGGATAAAATCTACCAGTGCTGCCTTTAGACATCTCCAAACTGTGTTTTCCATGACTATGACATCTACACCAAACTTCTTTTCTACCAGGCTGTTGTCAGTTTGGGTGTGAAGCTTGGATGACACATCAGAAACACCTGAAAGTTTTGGAAGTTTACCCAGTGATGTCTTCATAGAATCCTCCATATCAGTTGGAAGGACAGAAGAATGAATTAAAGCATTCTGGTTCAAGCAAACACCACAAACATTGAAGTTACATTTATATGGCACCAGAAATGTTAGATAGGTCATGGCACAAGTACGCCTGAGAACTAGCTCCCAAAATAGGACCTATACCCCCAACTCACCAATAGTCACCGTTTTAGAAGAGGGCATAAGAAAAGATTCAAAGACACCTTGGAGGCCAATCTGAAGAAATAAAACTGATACCAAGGAGACTCAAGCACTGAATTGTCCCCAGTGGTGCTGTGATGTGCAAGAAGGCATTATTAATTTCAAGTCAAGTTGACTTGCTATAGAAGTAGATAGACAAGAGACACAAAGGGAAAGATCTGTGACCCAATATTTCTGAGGTCTACCTTTTTTCCTCCAGAACTATTTCCCATGTTTACAGTCAAACATGCAGATTTTGGATTGGCTTCCTCAGCATCCACAGATTCATCAACATCTTCTAGTAAAGAGGGAAGTCTCCTGCTTGGTATCTAGGGACTGATGATGATGCCTATGTTATGGGTATTTCTCATGATTCTGTGATTTGCTGATTGGGCTGAGAAGGAACCCCTCCTGTGTCTGTAGGTATCAGGTTTTCTTTTTCCACTTTCTGCAGAAGCTCTGGGTATTGGTTGCAGCCATGTCTTGGAATCTTGACTGGAGTATGCCAGTGCTCCTGCCGGGACTAAACCCCAACAGGATCTTATAATTTTGTTAATATATCATTAAAAAACCTGGTAATTTTTCTAAAATACAATTTATTGAGTACATTTAGGAAATTATTCACTAGTTCTTGGAGTCAATGCTTAGCTGCTTTTCTTTTATGATCCAGTTTCAGATACATTGTTTCATAACTATTTTTGTCCTTTGGATATCACTTTGTTAAATTATGTTTTTATTTTTATACATTGCTTATTGATTCTGAAAAATATAAAGTAAATATATTTACAGTGAAACCTATTTGGATATTTCTCTTCAAAAGAGTAAGACATTAGGGAAAGCAGTAAATTGTTCCTTACAAAATAAATACTCATAAAAACATTATTTAGATTTTTGATGTAGTATTGGTTTATGTAGATATGGCTAAGGGCTAACTAAAACCCCTGTTTCAACCTTCCATTTAGCTCTCGCTTTAGCTACATTTTGTCAGGTTATCCACCTTTTTCAATACATCTGTTAATGTCATTGTTTTTAGAAACAATATTAGTATTTCGGAGTTTCATGTGTTATTACAATGGCTTTTTACATTGTATGGTAATTGGCATGACTATAAAAAGAAACAATAAATGAATGAAATAATTCCAGTTCCTATTTCTATTAATGCAAAAGAATAATACCTTTTCAAAATAAAAGAAAGAAAAAAAAACAAGTGGCAATTTTAGACTGCTTGTTAGAAAAAATAATAATGCAACTCACATGTAGCATAAGTGCTTACTATGGTTCACATCACTTGTATTAGCAATGCTTCTTGACTTGAAATGCCATTTAGAATTTACACTTGCTGTTTCCATTTTAATTTGATTTAAAGTTGACTGTGCTGTAGTTTCTTGATTATCCAAAAAAAGCAAAAGTATAAATATTTTGTGGTATGATTCCTTTCTATTTGAGCTGAAGGTGTTCATACATACTCTTACTTCATTGTGTTTCTAATTGGTGTTCTCTCTTGTCTTGCTAATGCTAGAAGAAGAGCTGGCTTATAATGCAACAAACTGCTCTGCTTTTTCAGACTTGTAAACATCTTTGTGAGTTTAAAACTCGTATAACAGAGCTATTTAATTTAACTTTTCAAAGAAATATTGTGTTTTTTCATATTCAATGATCCACTTTTATTGCAAAAAACCTTAAAATACTAGCAATGAAATATATTACGTAATGCTTATTTAGCAATTGAAAAGTATATACATGTGTATATAGTTAGTCATTCCTGTTATGTGACATCAAATTACTGTATGCAGAGAAATATATTAATCTAGTTACAGAGCATCAAAGCCTGGCACTTCAAATTATTGTTTACTTACTATTATGCCTGAACATTTTTGCATAACTTTTTTGTTCCTATCCTGCATCTGTTATAATTCCACTGATGCTAGTTCAGGTGCAATGGATTTGCAGTGGAGTAATTCAGAGGAAAAATTGTTCTCATCTTCATTTGGTACAATAGGCAAGATGAGAAAAGCTACCTTCATACTTTTTAGATCAAATTAGGTTGAAATAACAGCTGCCCCAGGGCCCAATTTAGAAAGATGCCCATCAAAGACAACTCCTCACAGCCAAAAATATGCAGAACATTGTACCATAGAACCTGCAGACTGGCTGGAAAGATGATCAATATAAAGAAGTTATACTCCACCTTAGCACCCTACAATTGAATTACAATTAGAAATGCCAGTGACTCAGGAATGACACAGTGAACCAGTGAGTAAGGTCCTTAGAAATACCTCACCTCACTGAGTGACAGTGACACCCATAGCTGCCTCATTCTACTGGAATAATATACCAAAAGCAAGGCTGAGAAAGTGAGAGTATGGAATTTGTTCTTCCAACATATAAACTTCCCTAAGGTTCCTCTGCCTTCAAAATAAAATAAAGAATCCATGTATTAGACTGACATTTTCTCCATTAAAGAGATGTAATTAATAATATATATCACTGTGCAAGAAGAGATGGAAACTAAAAGCAGGTCAGTGTTGTGCAGGCAATCAGCCAGCTGGGGGCTGTCACATAACCAGCTCAGGACAGAGCTATATAAGCCATGGGTTGAGCCAGCAAGGGGAACCAGTCCAGGCTGAAGTTGAGTGTGAGCTCCTAAAGGCCCCGGAGCCTAAAAGACAAACAGCTCTGCTGCCCAGGAGTACAGAACAGAGCACATGGAGTGAAGAATTCATGGGTTAAGCAAGCATGCTTCCTCTATTCTTTTTTCTTGGTTATAGGCCAGGTGTCTTAGTGTCATGTTGTAGTTTTACCTGGTGGTTTTGGGATGAGGGTATAAAGGGAGGTAAGGAGGCCTCATTAGTGCCCAGAGGAGTGCAGCTATAGGGGCTGGAGAGCCCAGCACCAGAGGGCTGTAGCTATACAGGGCAGGGGCCCAGAAACAAAAGTAATATTGATTAGAGCTAGTGCCTCAAAGCCAAGCCCAACAGAGTGGGTCTAAGCTAGATGGCCTAGCTACATAAAAGGACTTCCAGTCCACTTCTGGGTTTGCTGTCGAGTATGAAGGGACCCCCTCCCATGCTCCTGTGGGACTCTCCATCTGCCGTATCATCACAGCATTCATGAGCCATGCCTGGTACCTCAAAGTATGTAGAAAAATATTTAAAGCTGAGTCCATGGCCAAATCACTGGATCTCTGAATCAGCCTTGACTCTCTAGATTCGGATTCAGCCAAATCAAATCAGCACAGTGATCTGAATCAACAAATCAAGTCACTGTCCCCTATTTGGGCCAAATCCAAATTGAGTATGGCTCGTTTTGCACACTCCTGGTAATTAGGGGTAGGTGAGTGGGGTATCTACTCCAAGCGTTGATGTAGAATGGCAGCCCTTGAGGATTCTGGATAGTGACAGCTGCATCTTGACATCCCCTCATCATTCACACCCCCACTGTCCTGCCCAGGGCACCAAAATACTAATTATATTGCTGGTTATAAAAGTAGGTGTCTACATAGAGTAGAATAGGATAGCACTTAGATGCTTAAGTCAACGGATCTAGCCCACTGTGTCTTATGAAGCTGGTTAAGTATAGACATTATTTAAGAGACCTTGGTTTAATTCTATTAACTCTGGCCTTTTTAGTACGTATGAAAGTATTTGTACATTTACTCAGAAAAGGAGATGGGTAAAAGGACATGAGAAACAAAGAATCTTTCACTATCCTCTGCCCCGCATCCTGTGGGTAAGTAGATTCATCACGTAATAGGCTGGAAAGACAATCTGTGTTTGGTTCAGACTGCTCTCTGGTTAATGCACAAGCTTTGAGCTGTAACATGCATTGGGCAGATATACTACAAGTACTTCTTTTCAGAGGAATTATAAATAGCATGTGGCAGTATTTTGTGGTGGCTTCTCCTGAGCTGTGTTATAATACAACTACCTGATTGCTCTTAGGCCAGACACATGGCTGGAAACAGTCCATTTTTCCTATGCGTAGGTTCCTTAGATAAGGATATGTCTTTGCCTTATATTTAGCAAACATTGACAAAGAGATATGGTTATCATAAACTAACACAAATGTCATCAGTAAAAAGGTGCCTGATGCCACAGCCATTGGGCAAAATACTCAAGTCAGTGTTTTCCAAGGATGTCCTCCTCACACAATCAAGTGCTCAAAAAGATGCATATGCCTGATCCATGGAATATACTGAGAATTTTACACACATAATACCAGTATCTTTGTACTGATTGCTGCATAAAATGCTACAAATGTAACAGAGAGATATTGGTTTTCTAGTTACTATTAATATTGAGGTGTCTTAGAAAAATGTTCTGATATTTATTTTTAATAGTATGTGAAAAGCATATCCTAATAATAGGAAGTCATTTAATACTAGGAAATAGAAATAGTAATGTAAGGATATATTTAAAAAATAACAACTGGGACAACTTCTCTCACCCTTACAAAAATCTAGTGATTTCAATGCTTGGACTTCACAAGCACTGTGAAGGATCATGTAGGCCAGTATCTTTTCTTGGCTATATTAACATATTTGACCTTTGGGGGTGAGAACCATGTCAACTTTTAATATATTAAAATAATTTTAAAATTGACCACTTGAGTTTTAAATATGATGAGACCATACTGTTATAGAGAGAGGAGTTTTATTTAATTGACATGACACTATATCATCTCTTCCATTGCTTAATTAAGGCCAACATAGAAAAACACTAAATGCACCATTTTCCATGTTAAACTTTTACTGTGTTCACACAGAGCAGGTCCCTGGTGATGTTTAATTTTCCTGTAGCTCTCCAGTATTTCTTTCAAATCACTAGTACCAGCTGCCAAGTACTGTACACATTTCTTCTTTCTGTTAATGAGTTTCCTTTTTAAACAAAATGGGGGTAGGGGAAGGAGAGAGAAAGAGAGAATTAATACGAAATGAGTCTGGGATATCCATCTCAGTCCCAATCCTCTGAACTGCTATTTGTAATTTCAGTACATGTATGCATCATAGCTTACTGTACATCATTAGGCGCCTTCTATACATTTGTAAGAAAATTGAAGCAACTAAGCCAAATCCCAAGTTCCATGAGCCATGTATATTAAAACAGAAAATTTGTGGATGTTTTTTTCCCATTACAATGTCTAGTACTTGGATTATAATTTTGCCTCATGGTGTCTTGTTACTTATGTTGTCACTTCATACATAGTACACCTATATAATACCAGATGGCAAGAACTCTTCCACTTGTACATTCTGTAATGTGATATAATCTCTAAAATGTCAAATTCTATAGTTGCAATCAATTCGAAATCAGATTTTGAGTGGGTATATTTTTCTAGCTACAAATAATTTGTGCACATTTTTTACATTTGTGTAATGTTTAATTTCAAATCCTAGAAAAGTGTATCATGGTATTCATTTTGGGGAGAAAATTGAATTGTTCTGACTTACTAGATAATTTTATGTTGGAAATGCAGAGTATCTACACATGTTACTTTTTATCTGATTTAGTAACTTAAAGCTTTTTAAGTAACCTAAAGGTTTACTTTACATTATCATAGCTATTTATCTTTTCCGATATAGTAACCTAGAGCGTATACTTCAAGATTTATTAAATGCATTTTAATTTTATGTCCTTAAAGAACTGTTTAACAATGGAAAGGGCAATATTTTAGATACATACCACTTGCACTCTTACTTGATTATGTACCTTTCTTTAATAATGAAGTGAATCTACTTTGTAATACACACATTGTGATTTTCTTTTTTGATCTCTCATAGTAAGAAGTTGGAGTATGAAATAAATACACAGAGCCAAATCCATTTAATCTAAAAGTGAGTTTTTGGTTAAACTTAGTTTGATGTATATCCAAATGCTCCCATGGGCATTTGTGCATTTTGCATTTAATAAAAGGGTACAATAAAAGTAATTGCGCACAGGTCCCCTCCCTCCCACAGCAATGTCCACCTTAGTGAGAAACAGTATCAGCCTCCTTTTGACTTGCTTTCTTTGAGGCATTACATCTATCCCTTCTAGGTTACGCAGTGTGCCAGTTTTGTTTGAAGCCTTTGCTTGACCCAGTCTAACCCATGTTTAGTGATTAGGTGCTTTTCTGGGAAGTAGGAGACAGAGGTTCAAACCTTCTCAGAGTATGCAGAGCCTAGAATCTGGGTCTCTGGACCCTTACTATTGAGCTGAAAGGCAGAATGCCTCTTACTGTTCATGAAATAACTTATCTGTCTCATTTTTCTCTAGCTACATTTTTGCAGACTTTCATGGTAGAACAGAACCACCACAGAGAGTAAGTGGCTGTGGTAGATCCCATGTAAGCATACCTAGAAGGACAAGTCAAATCAGCCTTATGGATAGAAGATCTAAGATCCATCAAATTGACAATAAAGACTCTTGCATGTTTACAGTTATATCTGTGGGGGCCGAGAAACGCTGGCAGAAAGGGGCCGCTAATGGAGCAGAATTGAGGTGCTGGAGACACAGCGGTTACAACAAAAAAAACTTTACTTACAGTCTGTATACACTGTAGGCATGCTTTGGGGCATTACAAACAAAACAGGAAACAGGCACACTCACGCAGGGTACGGGGCGTCGGATGATTCCAGCGGGGAGTCGGTGGTGGTTGATCAGGCCTCCTTCGTGGCTTGGAAACACACGCAGGGATCTCTCCTCATGAGCATCCGAGCACTCCTCCAATTTGGGTGGGCATCGCTCAAGCCTTTTATGCGGTCAGCGAGCCAATTGCCGACCGACAACTATACATAATTTACAGCGAGCCAGTCATGAGCAGTGGTGCAGCTGCAAGATTTTGGCGGGCTCTGATCTTGCACCGAGACGTTTTTCCTGCGTTACAAGGGAAATCCCTGCACCCATGCTTGCAATGTGCTAACAAAGCTGTGCCGAGGCATCTCTTTAACTGCTCTGCTCTGACATGCCCCCTTGCCGAAGGCATAGTTGTATCTGGAGCACATTCAAATCAGCCAAATCACACTCACACCATCTAACAGGTTCACATTGCAAATGACCGTAAACAGGAGCGGACAACGAAGCAAGTTTGTTCTCCAAGGATCTGATTAAACAATAGCCTAACAGAACACAACTACACATCAAAAGGTTCATGATAAATAGTTCAATCATCAAGACTTCATTGGACATCATTGCGTCCCGGTCTCTCGAGGTTCTCCCTCTCTTAAAATGCTCTCTCTGGTCTGGTCTGCACACACTTCTCAGCAGACCTGCAGAGATAATTTGCTCTCTGAAAAATCTTTCTTTCTCTCCGATCTGGTCTGCACATGCTTCGGTGGACCTGTAGGCAAAGAAACTCTCAGAAAAAAATAATTAGCTTGTTTTACTAAACTTATTAATCATTATCACAAGATGATTTATCATCTGGCTCATCTTGGCATTGGAACCCCATCTCGTAGGCCAGGTTCCATTGGCCCATATCACCTAGCACTCTTAACTGCTGCTTGTTGAGCCTGGAGTACCGCATCAGGAACCTAAACATTTCGCGTTCCTCCGGTGTTCTCTGTGTCGGTTGGAATCATCGCAGGGTCGACTCGTGTGCTCGGTGCTGCTCTGGGTCGCTGAAGTCTTTCTGACCCGGCTTCAAAAGAGCTCGCAGCTGCGGAAGTTGCCTCAAGAAATCACTTGCAGGCTGTCCGGCTAATGGGTTCACCAAATTCGGAGGATAACAGCAACTCTTCCTCCGTACACCTTGACACAAGCATTGATACTTGTCAACGTGATTGGAACAGCTCCAGGATCTTGCAGGTAACGGTGAGACCACAATTCCTGCTGCTGGGCTGGTGGCAGTCCCAGTGCATGTCATCTCGGATTCCACATACAATACGAAATCCTGATGATCTGCAAGATCTGTTCCACACTGACTCTGAATGGTCCTCCTTCATGCCATGCATAGACTCTCTGGCTGGCTTGACCTGCAACAAGTGCTGGAAGCAAGATCAGCCAATAAACATTATACTTCACCATGCTGATGTCAACAGCATGTCCTCCACTCCAGGAGGCTTGTCTACCTAAAGAGCTCGCCTCATTCTGGTCCACCAGGTTGGATCCGAACTCCATAACCAGGCGCCCGATCCATATAGCTAAGGTCTCCGCTGTTCTTATTTTAGACCTTTTACAGAAGGCCTGTATCTCGGTCCAAGTCCTGGTGTGATAGGTGCTGGCAGTAGTGCAGACCGCACTCATCACTTGACTCTCCATTGCCACAGGGTGCGTGGCTGCTTGAGCTGTAGCTGCATCTGATGAAAGACTCAGCTGCAGGATGCTTTCCATTTCCTCTTGGTTATGGCCCCGAGGCGGGCCCATGGGGATTTCCTGGGGTGGAGTCGCTACTTCCACCCCGCCATTAGCTCCGCCCTCTTCCATCCTTCCGTGGCAGGATTTCTGGGGTGGAGTTGCTACTTCTGCCCCGCTGTGGGTAACTCTGCCCTCCTTCTCTACCCTTCTCTGGTGACCTCCTTCCGTTTCACTGCCATCTTGCGATGATGGGGGACTTTGGCCTTCCTCCATAGCTGCAACACTTTTGACTGCGTGTACAGCACTCAATCGGGCTTCCAACTCAGTCCTTTCCTGTATCAGGGTCGTGACTGTATTGAACATTACTTGCAGCATTCTCTCCTTTCCATATGCCGTGCCAGTCCCTTCAGCCACAAAGTGGCTCTCCTCCGCTTTTCTGCGGAGCTCCGAAAGCTCCGGCTGTCCCAATTCCGGTAACAGCGTGTCTAAATTAATTAGCGCTGGTCCTCTACTCTCCCACACACAGCGCATACAGCGAATAAACTCTTGACTGAGAGCTGTATCTTCCTCGCTTGGCTTCTGTCCGGCTGAGGACTCACTGCCCCCTTGCTCCCAGGGTTTAAACTGAATCAACTCACTCCCCATTACACATTCAAAGGCTCTCAGGTGGAGACTCACTTCTCACTCTTTCGCAGGCTCCCCTTCTCCCTCAAGCGAATGGCAACCTCTCACAACTCTTCCATCCACTCCACCCGCTTGATGGTAAGTGATGTGTACTCCCAACTCCACGGCATCTAGCACATGGCATTTTCCACCATGCCAGGGGCAACTGTCAACCAATTCCAGCTCTATTGTGTCTTCCCGGTGTACCAATCCTGTTTGTGACGCCGTGTGGGGGCCGAGAAACGCTGGCAGAATGGGGCTGCTGATGGAGTGGAATTGAGGTGCTGGAGACGCAGCAGTTGCAACAAAAAAAACTTTACTTACAGTCTGTATACACTGTAGGCATGCTTCGTGGAGTTACAAACAAAACAGGAAACAGGCACACTCACGCAGGGCATGGGGCATCGGATGATTCCAGCGGGGAGTCATTGGCGGTTGATCAGGCCTCCTTTGTGGCTTAGAAATGCACGTGGGGATCTTATTTCAATCCCCTTTTCCTTGTATAATACAGTCTTTATTTAGGATGATCACACTATTTTTGTCCCACTAGACACTTACTTCATGCAGTAGACGGATGGACAGTGCTTACTTAATGAGTAGCTATTAAATATTTTGATTTCTTTCCATTGTTTGTTATGTATCTGCATGCAAATTTATAGTATGACTTTTTTTCTACAATACTATCTGTGAGAAGGAGGTTTAATTATCCCATATTATAAATGAGGAATTAAAGGACAGCTAGGAGGGGACAGGAATGGCACATCAGTGATACTGGGCACCCAGTTTGAGGCACTCAATCGAGACCTAACTTCTCAGAACACTTAACACAATGCAGCACTATGTACTGACTTCAGCATTAGCAGTGACTTGTCAGCATGGAATCAGACCCCTAAGTCTTAAGCATGACCAGGAAAATAAGAAACACATAGCTACTGATCACTTGTGGGCTTTCTTTAACTGTCTCGCCTGAAATAACATAAGAACTCTCTTGTAGAACCAGGGATAGAATCAAAATCTCCATAATATTAAACAACCAAAACTAGTGAAAATATTTATCTTCCTGTGTTTCCCTTATTCATTCACTATATACTTTCCAAATCATGTTATGCATAAAACAAGAATTCAATAGACAGCACTAACTTTCATGACACATTATTTTATTGCAATATTTTTCAGTGCAAGTGATAGACCATAATTTCACTTTTATTTTTTAGCAGACTGAAAAATAATGAAATAAAGTGCCATTATGGAGGCAGCATTTTGAAAATGGCATGGTTCATAAGCACTTAGATCCAATGTACATCCCAGTGCCACTTGAGCTAATGGAGTAGTTGGCAATAGAAATAAACTATCATCTTTACGTGGACTAGAACTAAGGGAGTAGACACATGACACAAACATTTCAACATTGCATTTTCGAGAGGTAGTTTTACTCTACAGTTCACATATTACCTATGTAGAGGGGCTGTCTATGTGTCTGCTCCCATTTTATTGTGTTTGTACAACAAATTTGAATTTATTATGGCAAATAGATTTATTATGTTGTAAATATGTCATATGACGAAATCCTTAAAGGTCAGATTTTTTTTTTTTTTTTCGCCACTAAGGTACACAGATATTTGTTCAAAGCAGAGGAATGATGAGGTCTCAGAAAGCTGGAATCCATTTTGAGTTCTAGAAAGGAGTGTACTTTCACTGATATTGGCTGTATGGCAGAGCATGTGATGTCCCCAAAGACTGGACCCATGTGGGATCAGTGGCCCAGTGAGGGACTGGGGAGTAGTGGAGGACCGGACAGGTTTGAGGGCCTGGATAGTGAGGCCCAGCAAGGGACCTGAGCCATACAGTGAGACCCAACAAATGTAGTAAGATGAGAAGGGTCCAGTTGCCCAATGAAGGGTTAGGAATAGAGCTCAGGACTGGATGGGTCTGAGGGCCTGGAGAGTGGCCAGGAAAATGGAGAAGTAAGGATCTAGCATGAGGGCCCATGAAGAGTCTATGTGGAGAGACTGAGAGGTCTGAGGGCCTGAAGTGCGGCTGAGGCCCAGAGTGGGGTTGCATTGGCAATTGGTAGAACATCTGTAAGGATGCTATCTACAAGGCTTGGGGCATGGTATATAGGAGGTATGGAGCCATGCAATTGACCTATAAGGCCAGGACCACAATGTTGGTTGTCATTGTAATAAGATCAAGGCAGCCTCCTGAACTCTGTATAACAACGAACATCAAGGATCCCATGGATCAGGATATCTCAGGTTTGTGGGGGGGTATGTGACAGGCTTCTCTGCCTGATCCTCGCCAACTGGATCCCCTTCTTCCTGTCCCATCCTAGTCCTGTTCTTTCCCCACACCTATCCCCAGTTCTAATCTTATCTAGACAGTCCCATCATTCGCACATTAGATTTTTATCCCAGTCTCCTGCCCCATCAAGTCTTCATCTCATTCACTTGGACTCCTTGTACCAGAGTCTTCCCCACACTTGCCATTTTCTTACTAGTTCCAAATATAACCCAAAGCCCTTGGCCATTTTTGTTGTTGTTGTTGTCCCAGTTCATTACTCATATTGACTCCTTATCAATTCTGTCTCCCTTCTTTATTATTACCTTGCTTTGAAACTGGTTTTCAGTCTCAATGTCATTGCTCAGATCCATTTCCCCTCTGGTATTTCACTTGCTGTGTCTTCTGTACGTCTTCTGGCTCCCAGTCCCAATCCTTCCCTTGTTTCTCTCCCCTGCTCCCAGTCCCAGGTCCTCTGCTTAGTCAGTCTCTGTTTACCTTAGAAATTTCATCCAGTATTCCATCCCAGAGGTGAGAAGCTTTTCCCATGAAAAGTTGTGTTAAAGTCGGTATGCTCTCACAAAACTTTTTCATTTTGATGAATCAACATTTACTGACCAAAAAGAAAGTTAGAATAATTCCTAGCCAAATCTATAAATGGCATGGGATGGCATATGTGGTTTACTGGAAGATTTGTTTTATTTGCTTCTTTTAAGTGGTCTTTAAAGGCTTGTTTTAGAAAACCAAGTCATACATGGAGGTTTCATATGTTTCATAAAACATATGATGGCTGGCCTGGATTGATGGATAAATAAGAAATTAGCCAGTTTCTTGTTCTGAGTTTAATTTTATACCTTCATAAATATAATCTTATTTTCATTTTTTTTGAATGCACTACTTAACCAGCCATCGAAGAATGAATATGAGGAGTTTGTGATTAGATTTATTTATGTTTCTTTAACATTATGAATTCCTGAAATTCTGTTTGCATAAATTATAGGTTGTTATCACTGACAATCCACTCGGAAATATCAGTTTTTGCTAAGGTACGCACTGATTATTTAGATGACCTACAAAGTAATTATGGTTAGTGGAACAGGCATTGTCATAATGTCATAAGGTACTTTTGGCTGGGGCAAGTCTCATGAAACCCATATTTATCTGTTGCCACTGGTAATCTTATGCTTTGATGTATACCTATAAGCATACTGGGCATTCTTTGGCACTTACAACACAGCTTCTCTTTTGAGGTTTATTGTCTGAATTGCCACAATTGCAAATGAAAGCATTTAATGAGATTCTTTTTTTCCATGGGTAATTTGGAATTAAATTGCTGTAGATCATTCTCATACTTGGTCATTTCATTCTCCCCACCTCCCAAATTAGATATGGTCACCTTTTTTCCCATAGAAAAAATGCTGTTTGTTGGAAGTGAAATGTTTTTTGACAACAGAACAATTTGGACCAAAAAAAAAAATATCCTCAGATGCATGACAGACATATTGAGCTGACTGACTGATCTACATCTCCCTTAGGGCTGACCTGAAGTTTTGCACTCAACGCTCTCAGACCATTTAAGACTTCCCTCCCCACAACTAAGTTATCTCACTGTGGTAGTATGTCGGGAAGCACATACAGTAGTGGTGGTATGTAGAAATAACAAAGATTTATTGTGGAGTGTAGAAGAACACTGTAGTAGAAAAAAGGAGATGCAAAACCGGTCCCTTAAAAGAATGACACCCCCTACTTATCTCTCTGTCTGCTCTTGGTTCTAAGTACAGGAAATAGAGAAAAGAAGTGGGCTACAACAGGACCACTGGTGGACTTTCTGTGCTACCTCATGTGGGACTTGGATGAGCATACACTGCAATGTGGGGGTACTGGTTTTGCTAGAGATACTTGACCTCAAGACCTGATACTCAGGAGAGCTGCTAGGGAAAGGCTGAATTGCTGCTGCAGAGTGATCTAACAGGATTGTAATGTGGCTAGTCAGGAAGTTTGGGCTAAAGGTGCCTGGAAGGAGCTTTATTTAGCAGTAGATGTACCCACACAGAGCCTCTAGAGGTTATATCTAAGGCAAGTTCTGAAATCAATTAGCATTTGACTATCTTGAGCCTGTTGCTAGGAGGCAGGAGGTGGTTTGCAATAATTTTAAAAGGTCCTTGTTTCATTCTGCGTCAGAATAAAAATAAACGTCAAAACTATCAGATTTGTCATGAGATGGAATTGTCATTTTCTGGCGAGCTCTAGCTGCAATATCCGTTGACAAACTAAGATCCAACACTCAAGCGTGCGAGCCCAGCTTCTACTAGCAAACATATCTGTACAGCTTCATGTTTCAGGTCACACACCAAATAATCCTTTGGACTTGATCCAAACATGTTTCAATTCACAGTGCTGGTTTAATTTCCCCAGATCTGCTACATATTCCTCTTATGGGCTTCACAGTCTACTGATTCTGTTTATGGAACCAGAACTGACCTGCTGTGACAAATTACTTTTCATAAGAGGTCTAATCTTGGTGTAGCTCTAATCTTTTAGTTTTCAGGTGTTCTGACTGTAAGCAACAGTACCTACATTGTATATCCAATAAGGTTCAAGAATAAAGGTACCATTTTGTCATCTACCTAATCTTAACATAAAATAATCTGCTTCAGTTGTTCAATATATAATTCTCTGAGGATTCATTGTAGATAGTCATGTTTCCTCTAAACAAAACCATTCTGCTTCACCAAGGGATGTTTTTATTGTTGATTAAAATACAGCTTCAGCTTCAGTTTCTTTGCTAGTCGGTTGAATCTTTGGACATTCTTGATCATTAATTGAAGTATGAGGTGTGAACATACATTCTTGAACTAATTTTATTAAGAACTAGTCAAAAGAACTATACAAAAGAACATCCTATAACTTGCTACAAATTTAGAAAAGATATTACAACTTCTATTACTCATTCCAATATACCATTTTTACTTGAATACAAAATGAGGTTTCTCCCTCTCAGTCAGTATAGGGGGAAAAAAGATGTTTATATTATAATCACATGCAAGGAAACCTCATTAGACACATTGTCTATCATTAAACTGCTACCGAAATCAGCATGTACTCAGTAATGGAAGCCAACTATAAAGTCTATTAAATGTAGTCAACACTAAACATGACTATAAGGGCTATGTGAAGCTTCGGTCACTGATTTGATTCGACCTATTCAGTGGCCAACTCTCCAAATCTGAATCAAATCAGGAGACCCATTATCCTCTCCAAATCAAATTGGAGGCCTCTGATTTGATTCAGAGAGATTCGATGATTTGGACATAGGCAAAGCTTTATATGTTTTTTCTACGTACCTCAAGGTACCAGGCAGCTCATGAACACTGAGATGCTGGGGTGGATGGACTGTCCCACAGGAATGGCAGTAGAGCACCGGTGCATTCAGCAGGTGACCCAGAAGTGGACCAGAAACACTTCTGGTCCACTTCTGGGTCCACTGGAGAGCATGCAGGAGGCCCCTCAGCCCCGCCCAGCCCCACTTAGTGACTAGTGCCTCCTGGGTCTTGGGATACACCTGGAGTCCCCCTGTGACCAATTGTTGAACCAAAGGGGTATCCTCCATTCACTCTCCGACAGACCCGGAAGTGGATCGGAAGTACTTCCATGCTCCTGTGGGACCCTCCATCTACCCCACCATCTCAGGGTTCACAAGCCATGCCTGGTACCTCAGGATGTGTAAAAAAAGCATTTAAAGCTATGTCTATAGACAAATCACTGGTTCTCCAACTCAGAATCAAATCTTCAGATTTGGATTTGGCTGAATCAAATCAGGACAGTAATCCAAATCAACAAATCAAATCACTGCCCCCGAATTGGGCTGAATCCATAACTGAACTGAATGCAGCCTGCTTCGGACACCCCTAATAACTATAAAACACATGGCCCATATGAGGCAAACAGACTGATGGGAACCTACCACAATGATAATTTTGTGTAGCCCATCTGAATAAGACATATAATAGACTGACAACATAAAGTTGAATATAAAGTTCCTACTAAATTAACAGCATTTTTAACTCTTCCTTTTTTGTATGTCCTTATTGAAAATCAATTAAGACATGTTAAGGGTAACTGAGCTTTGCTTTACTTTTAGTTTCTATATTGTAATTTTAATATAATAAATGACTGTACAATCTCTAAAGGTGAAGAGCATTTGAACATTTTTATAAATAAAAGTTTGAGAGAAATACAATGTGTCAGATAATTCAGTAGTATAACACATGGCAATGAGGCACTAGCCATTATATAGATAAAAAAGACAGTGAAAAAGAAGTGTTTTGGTAACCAAGGCAGAAAGTCTACACAAAACTCTATACTATAGCAATGCAAGCTATCTAATTTGAAGCTAGATCAAACTGCACTGCAGTAATATAGTATGTTAATGTCTTCTCTCAGTTATGCTGTACTGATATTACTATCAGAGGAAGTCTGTGTTCAGATGGTTAAGATTTTAAAGGAAATGAAGTATGTGGTATGCTGAATCTTAACACCCCACTTCCCTTCACCCTTCAGTCTCTCTAAGATACTAGTCTGTGCCTAATATGGTCACCTTTCCACTAACAATATTGGCAGGGAACACAGGAGAGAGATTCTATTAATTGTATTACAGTTTCACAGGCTATCAAATGTTTGTGTTTTTGAAAATGTCAACACACTCATTTTCCTTCCTTTAAGTAACTTTTTCAGTGAGGTGTTCTTTGCCGATCTCATTGAAATAGGATACCAGTGTAGAAAAAATGCTCAGTCAAGAGGACTGAAACATACTGATGAATGAAAAGTGACACAAAAGATAACTGTTTCAGCTAATGCTATAGGTCTTACTTTAATATTCTCTTCAGGTTCTGCAGCATCAAACAGATTGGTATTGCTACCTTTTCCCGTTATTTGGTCTCATCAGTCATACCCCCCAAAAAGCCCCAGGGCATCACTTCTGAGTGCCAGACCAGTTGTTGTTCTTATCCTTACCATGTGTCCATTCTCCTTTCTTCCCCTTATACTGAATAATCCGATAAAGACAAAGTGCAGTTACAGAGATAAGGACTAACACCTACATCTTTAAAGGGACCATATCACTATGATGCTCAGCATTATCTCTTCATAATGTACATAAAATAATTAAACACTTCAGAATGTGGCCCACAATACCAGAGTGGGCACATGTCTATGCAAGCCAATAGAAATCTGCAGAAGAAAGGGGAGCATCTTGAATATCCCCATTCTGGCACTTAGGTACTTTACTCAGTATATGAGACACCTCCATCCTCTTGTGATTTATAGCTATAAACCTATAAAGGGTTCATAAGTTGGCACCTCTCCCCTATCTTTCAAAAAAACAAGGCTTTTGTCTTTTAAAACACATCTGGATGATATTAAAGAGTCATTGGACAAAATACCTAAAAGGCCTTACAACAGGGACTGCAACCCAGTCTCTCAGACAAATGTCCTAACTATTAGGCTACAGAGTGAGGCGATCTCTCACGTGAGCCAGGTCTAGATTTAGGTGCATGAGTAGTTACAACTTTAGTCAGCTGGAATATATTAATGTAGAAAACTTAGGCACCAACAGAGTTTTGTCACTCCAGAGTTAGGTGGAACCTAGGTTAGAGGATCACAATTTTGGAATTACAGGTTTAAATCCCATCTGAGGTACCTAAGGGTATGTACAGAAGTTTTCCATGCATGTTTTACAGTGCTGTGGTTTAGAGAACATTTTATAGAAGTATACGATTACAGAATTATTAAACATGACAGGAATGCAAAGTTTGATGGTGGTGGCAAAGAAGGGGAATGCAGGGGGAAGGATCTGAACCTTCCTGGGGCCTCTTAACAGGTCAGAAATTTGACCATTATACAGAAGTTATTTAAAATATTGTAGGTTGCTAAAGTGCTGTAAAATATAACACCTCATATTTAATACCTCATTTACTAAGCATTAATTAAAAAAATTGTACCTATTTTTAAAGCACCATAAAGCTGTGCATTTCTGTTAAGTCACAGGAATAAAACACTTTAAATGGCAAAGAAGCCACTTCCGTACATATCCTAAGAGGATCTTGACCTAAATACACTTTTATTAACATGGTACATAGAAAGCATGTCTACATGCACACTCACTGCACAGTAATTTAGGTTATGGCATAATACCTCTGGTGACTTCTGCTGATTTGGGTGTAAATTTGCTACCTGCATGATGCAGATAGCAGATATACACCCAAGTAGTTACTGCCCAATAACACATGTATAGACACATTTCTGCGCAGTAACAGTGTGTGTGTGTGAACTGGCTTGGGACTAACTTTAGTCCCAAGTCAGTCCACACACAGCATTACTGCTCTGTAGCTCCTGCATGTGTAGACACCAGCTTAAAAACCTCCTACTGTACAGTAAATGTACCTATTGACATGCCAGAATTGTTGAATGATATGACATTACCTGCAGCTTTCTGATTCCCATCAGAACAATCTGCTGCCTGTTACTATTTAGGAGTTCAAACACCAGAAGAACAAACAATACTAAGACAAACGAACAAATAGAACTTGTATTGATTCTGAAACAGAAACTAATGCTTTTATTTTATGATTTTATTGGGGAAGAAGAATAGTGTTAATGGGCCAATTCATTTAGGTTCCATATTTGCACAGAATTCCTCAGTTTCTCTGGAAGAAACTGGTATTTCATAAAAGTTTTGAAAAGAAGAAAGGCTCTTGCTTTTTCACCTACCCCTGGTGGACATAACTTATTGTAGGTGCTCAGTCTAGATGCATATACTTAAACATCCATATTGCTGTCCTCCTTTGGAAGACTCTGTTTACTGTATTATAATCAGTCCTTCAAAAGTGGCTGGATGTATTTAATTTTTTGTTTTATGAGCTAAATTAGACCCTTTCTGATCTAACAGCAAGTAACAACTCTTTCAAAAAAACCCAACAAGCCAATCAGCATAGCTCTTAGCCACCAGCATCTGAAAGCCTTATTTGTGACATTAATTAATGCATAGAATAAAAGTCAGTACAAAATATATTTCATTTTTAAAAGTTGTTTTGATATCTTTATGTTTTCTGGTTGAATTTAATTATTTTTTTAGGCAAAAGAACAGAGAACATATCTAAATGAGATGCTACTGCACAGTGGTTACTGCACATTTATTTAGTACTTGATTATACAAGTACTAAATTAATGTTCAGTAACCACTGTGCAGTAGCGTCTCATTTAGATTGTATAATCAAGTACTAAATAAATGTGCAGTAACTGGAGTTACTGCACAGTAGCACCAGCAAACATCTTTTAAATGATACTACTGTGTAGTAGCCTAATAGTACAGCACTGTGGCATTTTGGCACTGTTAGTTCTGTGACGTGCTCAGGCACAGTATTATTTGTCTGCTGTGCAGTCAGCATCATGTGTAGATGTGCCCAGTAAACCATAAATGTCTGATACCTTATCCATTACAGATACAGCACCAGAGGGATCTAGAGTTGTGTGGTGACACAACAGAAAGGGGGAAGAAACCACTATATGTATTTGTATTAAACCTCAGGGTACACAGAAGTAATCGGTGAGGGAAAAAGGCACTTCAGCGTTAGTCAGGAAGTAAAGTTTTTGGATGTCTTTCAAATTATTATGCCAGTCCAGATATTTTTTGCATAATGAGAACATCTTTCATGTGTCAGAACAGGTTTTGGTTATAACTAAATAAGTGAAAGCAGGAATGAATATGTTGATAAGGTGACCTTTAATGCAAAGTTTAGGCTGAGTTGTCTGAAGTATTTTAAAGAATAGATTCAGGACAGCCTGGTGATAAAGTGAGGCAAGAAAAAGAAAAGACATAGTGATAGACAATATTTGAGTAGTGGAATTAAGAGATCTCCTTTCTAGGCAAATAAGGAGAGCAGTCATATTTAGGAAAGGAAAACAGGATATTGCCAAGAAGCAAAATGTTAATAATTAATGGGAGAAAAAAAAAACATTTGTTACTGAACAGTTAATTCACTCCTCAAGCCCATCACACAAAATGAATTATGTCACCAAGTGCATTTTAATTGCTTCTTCTTTGCCTGCTGTAAAGGTGCTGTTCTCTTTAAATCATTTCTTATTTAGTTTACCATATTCAAAATGTTACAAGTTATTATGCTGCAGGGATTCAGACATTTCAGCCAGTGTCAGATTGTGGAAAAGGAACAGTATGGAGGTTTGTAATAGCGCTGCAATGACTCCCTTTCTATTTAGACCTCTGCTATTCCTTGATTTTTCAAGAGCGTAAGAGGGTTTGGTTGTTTTGGGGTTTTTTTGATTGGCCTAAAATGCAGGGGACAATACCAGAGGCGTAATTAGCTATTTTGGTGCCATGGGCAGAGAAGCTGTTGTGCATTAGAGAGCAGGGCAGTGCGGGTAGCACAACATGCTGCTGATTCCCCTGCTAAATCAACACCTTGCTTGCTGAGTCCTAGCTATGCTATTGCTCTTACCTAACTACCAGCTAAGTGTGGGACCTTAAAGACCCTGGTTGCTACTACAGTGCAGACTCCCCAAAGACCATCACAATGGTTCTCCCTCTACATTAGCACCCAGAGGTGGTTCCCTACTCATACTCACCTTCTCTGTAGTTATGCTGTCTATGAAGGGCATTTTCTGTCTCTTCTTCTTCACACTACATGCTCTCTGCATGCTGAGTGCTCTGCTCTCCAGTGTTCACACACAGACACAAAAATAGAGTATTGTTAAATCCAACTAGAATGACTTCTCAGGAAGTAGGGGCTATTTATGTTCTGTGTTTGTAACACAGAGACTTTCAAATGGGATTCCTAAGCACTACCACAAGTCAAATGGCTACAGCTACTTTAAACTGGGTATCTTTTGTACACACCTCATGAAGACAAAAGAGATCTGAAAATAAAATAACAAAAAACTGAAGGTCAGAATGGAGATGTAGCATTAGGACACTTGTCCTTTTCCTAGTATATTCTGAGGCTATATTAACTATTTCCTTGTTTTTGCAGTGGCAAGGCATTGACAGTTCCTTCATGTCTCCTGCTTTTACCTGTGGCATGTTAAAAGTTGTTCTTGTTGTTTTTCACATTATTGCTTCAGCTGTGGATAAGAAATTGAAGGGAGAAGTGAATATTCCTTGGGTTAACTATTGCCTGAGAATACAGGGTGACAAGACTTGTTGGCCCAAGAAGCAACTTTCAGCCCTAGTTTCCCATGAAAGTCAATTGAGAACTTTTTTCCCTTTTGATTGTCCAATACTAGCAGTCCTGCTAGCCATACTAGAAGGAATCTATAACATAAGCGATTGAAAATATATTTCTGAAGCCCTAGCTATGTGTTACACATATTACACAAATGACTGGTCAACTGTGCAATAAATTTAGAACTGTCACACATGCAAAGTCATTATCAAACTATAAAACTATCCATTCAGTTATAAAAAAGAGCCAACTAGATATCAAGTTAGTATACCTCCATAGCTGGTTTCTATCCAGCTTTAATTTGAACATGTAGCAGGACCCTCTTAGACCAGTAGTTGGAGCATATTGGATCAGAAATGTAGGATATTCTATATATGATGAAGATAAGAATCCACTGAGTCCAGTATCCCATCTCAGAGAAAAGCTGTTACCAGGAACTTCAGGGGAACAAATCTTTCAGTAGACGCTGAATAATGTGTCCATTAAAGAAGGTGTACCTCTAAATCCCATCATTTATAGAGAATGATGCCCTCATGAAGTATGAGGAAATACATTTAACACTGTCACCTTCCATCGTTTTATCATGAATCACACAGTACTGCATGCTTCCCTTAAAATTCAAGTTCCTGTAGACAAGTGATTAATTCAGAATCTAAATTTTCATTTCTGTTATAAAAAACATAACATTGTGACCCTCATGGCAGCAACACACTAAAAAATCTGGCCTAGCTGACACTATAGGTTTTTAAAAAAAAACTCTAAAAAGATAAAGTAAAAGAAACCTAGAATGCTATTTTATTTTAAAAATTCATTATTTTTAAGGCAATCTGATTCTGAGGGGGCTGATTCATGATTATTAAATGCATGGGGATGGCACTGGTATACCTCTCTTCCAAAACTTTTGTTTTATTTTTAATATGTTACAGCTGGATATTTCTCATTATCCATATAAATGACAGCACTCTGCAAAATAAATAATGGATGAGCTGGTGTAGAGCAAGTCTCTAGAACTTTATTTTATTTTTGTTTTCCTGGAATTTCAGGATCTGCACCATACTACAAATCAATGTGTCACACCTTGCTAGGATAAGAGTAGCGTGACAAGGCATGCTGCACGTAGTAAATTTCTCAATTTTTTAAAAAAAATGGGAAAATATATTTTCTCAAACTGCTATCAAGCAAAATAGCATAACTATCAAGTGGCCACTAGGGTAGCCTCAGGGCAGGAAGAGACAGGACACCAAAGTAGCCACTGCCAAAGCTGGTAGCTCACCCCCAGCACCACCAGCAACAACATAGCTATTGGTAGTTCTACCACATGGAGCTGCCTTGCTACACAACTGAATTAAAACTACTGACTTTTACATATTGCTAGCCAAGATATTATGGCAATACTCTTTCTCTCCACTACATCTGCAGTTTTGTTATTTATGCAACATTTTATTCCAGGTGTAAAATTAGCTGTTTTCTTCCCCTGCCCTCATCTTCAACCTATATATATGTCTGATGTTATCACAGCTAGAAACGGAATCATTTAGGAGATTTGCTTTCTCTTTCTAATCATTCACTTACAACTCAGCGGAAACCTGTTTGGCAAAACATCAACTCTTCTACTTGTTTTTTCTTTTGTTTAAATGAATGTAATTATGTTTAGAACAAATTAAGCTTTGCTTTTGGTGTCTGGTAAATTTGTGAGGGGTATTTTTTTTTAACTACTAGATAAATCATTGGACAAATCTCATTCTAGGAGGCAGAAAACCTCCAGAGGTAATATTAAAAAATGTAGAGATTTGTTAGATTCCCAGCTGTGAATGGTTAATGAGAAGAACAGGGCCAAATAAATTCTGTTGTCCAGAGGATTTTCTTCTTTGAGAAAAAAGATGGAAAAAATAACTAAAATATTCAACAGAAAATTGAGTTGAATAAGTCGAATAAGTTAGTGCTGCATTTCTGGTCTTCTCCTTTACATTACTTGGTATCAATGTCTCAACCAGGGATTAATTCTGAATATTCGTTTAAAAATTATGTCTAACACTTTTGTTATTGCTGAGCCAATACAAAAGTATAATCCTAAAACCTTCCCAAATCATTGGGTCTATTGTATAACTTTTACTTTTAATATTCAGTACGTAAAAAAAAAAATCACCTTTTTGTGTTATGTATCTACAATTTTTTCCTAATATATTTACAATTACCAAATACTAAGCAAACTTTGCTGTCCTTTTTATAACATTAAACTGCATCCTTTGTTGCCTTCTGAACACTTCTTGGTTGAAGAAATGCTAAGGGACTTCACCCCAAAAGAAAAGGCACTTACACTGAAGCAACAGGCAGGCAGAAGCTCTATTCAGGTTGTTCTCTGACAAAAGATGCAAACTCTGTGCCACTGAACATCTAGACTTGTTCTAGCCTTTGGATTTTGGCTCAGTGGTCTAAAGTGGGGATGACAGATCAATGACAACCTCTGCTCCTCTAAAACTCTGCCTAGGCTTATGTGCTGATGGTATCAGGGATCTGAGAGAGGCATAAGGGTCCTGAGGAAGTTACCAAGATTTCCGAGCATCCCTGTTTAAGGATTCTGCTTCTCTCATATATGGGTGACCTTAGAAAAAGGTAGATCAAACAGAATTTGCCTCACTACTTACATCTTGGCTCAACTGATTTTACAAATAGAATTGCTTGCTGGAATATAAGGACTTTGAACTCTGGATATGACATTGATCTGGATTTAGATCTGAGGAAAATAGTTATGTTGAGTAATGAGTCTGTCCATTTCAGAATTGATATTACAGCTCTTCTGCAAACTCAGCTTTCAGAGACAATCATCACAAGGGATAAGGACTATACCATTTACTGGCAAACCTGAAAGAGTAAGGAAAAAGCATGATGTAAATTTTGCCATCAGAAATGGACTTAAGTCACCTCATGAAGCTCCAGTTGCAGAATCCATATGTACCATGACAGTTGGAGTTAGTCTACAAAAAGGAGTCATCAACCTCGTCAGTGTCTATACTCCAAATCTGCAAGCTAGTGATGAGGAGAAGTTTTATCATCCTACCCACCTGACTTCCAATGGTTCTTGGGCACCAATGAATGCACACCATCTGTGAATGTATGACCCCTGATCTGAGGCCAGGCAGCACACAGCCCCATGGTACAGAGCATCTTACCTCAGAAATGTTTCAAACTCTCACAAACAAGCTCTCTCTTCTGATTCTGTAGGCCTTGAAGCTGCACACAGGGGAAAGGTACCAGTTGGAAGCCAGGATGCACCATCAGGATCATGGTCAGCCTCAGCTGAAGCCTTGCAGATACACTGGGTCTGGCAGTGAAGAATGCAGGATGGGACCTGGCTGCTGGACTAGTTAGTCATAGTGGCTGAAGAGCACCTTGCCATGGACATGCAGGCCTGGTGCTCAAAGGATGTTGTCCACAAAGAAGTGGGGGACTAGTATGAAGAGTCATGGGAATGGCCCAAGAAACTAAGGGACTAGATGGATTGGAGTTCCAGGCCAAGCTTTTGGCCTGAAGGAGAGTAACATAGAAGACCTTGAGTGGCAGGTTGTCCTGGTAGCCAGGGCAGTGGAAGCCATGGAGAAGGACCGCAATGTGTTGGACACCATCCGGGCCCTGACAGTCATTTTCACGCTGCCTGAGGCCCTGCCCCCGTGCATAGCCCAGTCTGCCCCCAGGCAGCCATTTGCTGCCCAGCAGGAGTCCCCACTGGGCCTGGGCTCAGGTGTAATAGCTCCTCCAGCAGCCAAATATCCCTGCCCTGGTCCCTGTCCTAGGAACCCCACCACCCAGCTCCCCAGCCTGGGCCCATCCCTACCACTTGCCCTGGCTCAAGGCAGCCCCAGAGCAGGAGCTTCCTACATCAGGGACAGGACTGCAGGCCCTGCTGGCCCAGCTCACTGGCTGGAGGAGGGGAAGCTGGCTATGCCAACAGAGCAGCAACAGGTAAGCCTCCAGCAGCACCATCATTGCCTCCAGATGAGTCCCTGCCACCTGACCCTAGCACAGCATGTGCACCTGCAAGGATGCAGACAGTCTGGGGTGCTAGGCACTTGTCCCCAGGGTCTGCCTCTTAGCACCTCCCCTCCCCATGGCTCCCCACTCCAGTTAGTCATATACAGCACACACTGTAAATAGTCTGCACCAAGAAATGGGTACTTTAATGGTGCTAAGTAGGGTGAGTGGTGGAGGGGCTCCGGGGAGAGGATGAAGGCTCTGTAGGGAGTGGGGGAGAGGGCATGGTGTCCAGTGTGGGGGGAAAAGCTCTGCTGTTAGAGAGGGGGAGGAGGGTTTTTGTTTGTGGAGGGGCATAAAGTGTTTTTCTGAGAAGTACCTGCTGGGGGCATGCAGTGGGGCAGGAGTCCATGAGCCACCATCCAGGTGGGCTACAGCAGGGAGTGTGGGAAAAGGTGGTTAGCAAGTGCTTCTGACACCCAGTGCCCTGGTCCCTGTTGTTGGGTGTGTAGCTCACTCTGAGCCTTGACAGGGGGAGCCTGCTGCTGTTGCTGCCACTGCAGCTGATGCTCCTGGTGCCATTCTTCTGATGCGTCTTCTCCACCCAAGTCTCATGAAAGAACGCCCCTGAGCCTGACATGTTATACAGCCTGCATGCTGCGACAGTAACCCAGGGGATGTTGGCATCTGTAACCCTGAGGCTGGTGGTGAAAATGTGCCAGCATACCTTAGGCACACTCCATAAATACACAGGTCCAGCCCAGACACCAATTGAAGTGTGCCTGGTGGGGGTCCAACTGGCTGGTGTAGGTCCACATGAGTTGGGAAGGACCAGGTAGGTGGGTTCCTGATGTGGAGGTAAAGGACCACCACTGTGCCCACCTGAAATTCCAGAACTCCTAATGCAAAGTGCTCTCTCTCTACCAGGGCTTGCAGGGCACAGTTGTAAAAGATGTGGGCTTTGTGGGCACTGCCCACCCACAGAAGGTACTCATGTTAGTAAGGGCACCAGTCATTGATGATGGCTGGAGCATGACAGAGAGGAAGCCCCACCAGCTGTAGTTGGGATGGTCACTATGGGGCAGGCAGGTGATGAGAATGTGGGTTCCATCCAGGTGCCTGATGTACTAGGAGAAGCCCAGGGTGAAGAACCCCATCACCACCTCCAGAAGGTCATGAACACCCAGCATGGTGTGCCCCAACACATCGTGCTGCACAACTCCATGATGGCCTCCACAACCATGGCCTTGCCCATGCTGAATAGTTGGCTGGCATAGCAGAGGCTTCTGGGTAGCTTGAGCAGGATGATGGCCAGCTAGGTGTCCAGGAGAAGGAGCCACCACAGAGTGGTATCCTGCCACTCCAGGTGCAGGAAAAGCTGCTTGAGGACATCCTTCAAGGATGTCCAGATCATGTGACCTGCATCCACCAGTGCTGGCTGTGGGTGGACCCACAGGTGGCAGTGCTGGAAGCCTAGGAATATATGGGCAGCCTCAGTAGTGGCATCCAGGAGCATGTTGTTGACATCTGTGCTGGGATCTGGGTGGCAGCACAGGGTCTGGGCAGCAGCCGCATGGGGGCAGGAGGCCTGGGATGGCACAGTGAGCTAGGTCAGGTGGCTGCACTATGCAAGCAGACTGCAAGGGTCAAGAATGTCCTGGGCCAGATGGCAGTCCCCACTGGGTCAGCAGGATGAGCAGAGTGGCCAACAGCAGCTAGGGGCAGTGGTCATCACTCTTAGGGTTTGGGGGTGGAGCAGCCATGGTATGGTGGGTAATGGGTGTGGTGACAGAGTCTTAGTGTGCTGCCACCACACTCTACACACTCCTCTGGGCCAGGAAGGCAGGTGGCCAAGGAGCAGCACATGGGGATGCCTTTTAAAGATGGCAGCTTTTAAATATGAGCATCCAGTTCCCCCTGGCTCCTGCCAGGGGCCAGAGTGGGCAGGAGCAGACTGCATATGCCACAAATCTTCTCCTGTACCCCTACACTGCTGCTTGGCAGTTAGGAGCAGAGCAGGGGGACTATAAGACTCCGGAGAGTGTTCATGTGTGGTCTCGGTCACACGTGAGCCCTTGCAGAGCAGAGAGCAAAAGGAGCAGCAGCAACAGCTTCAGTGAAGTGGTGAATGGGGTTGTGCCGGCAGCTGGAGTTGGTCCAGAGGGGAGCCTCCTGGATTGCTTATAGCTGACTCGGCTGGGAGCTGCGCTCCCGAGCTGCGCGCAAACAGAACGCGCTCTGTAAGGGCACGCCAGTGTTTGCGCCGGCGTTCGCGCAGGAGGAAAGGAAGAGAGACAACAACGCGAAGACTACTTTTACTAGGAACATGGTGAGTACACGCAGTGCTACTGCCAGGGCCTTGGCCCCTCCTCCTCCCTCTTCCCTTGGTGCTGCCCCCCCGGTGCACCTCTGAGGCTGCCACCCAGACCAGGCCCCTGGGGGGCCCCCTGTCCACCTCCCCCACCCTGGCTGGGGATGCTAGCTGGGTGGGGCTCCTGAGGGTCGGTGTGATGCCTGGGGCGGCCCCCAGCTGCCCCTCATGTAGCCATCTTCAGGCCCTGGAGGGGTGGCTGCAGGAGCTCCAGGCAGAGGTGAGCAGGCTGCGGGGGATCCGGGAGGCAGAGCATGAAACTGATATGTATTTCTGTTCTCTGCAGGGCCAGAAACCTACTGAGAAGCACCCCAGACCCAGAAGAGCAACTCACCGGTGGCAGCAAGTTCCCCCTGGACCCAGGGCAGCCCGTGCTGCTCCAGAGCCTGTACCTGAGGTGCCTCTTGGGAACAGGTATGCAGCCCTGGCCTCTCTGGAGGAGGTTCCTGAGGTGAACCCCCCTCAAGGGCCTGTTCGTGCGCCATCAATGCAGGTGGAAAAGAAGAACCCAAAGAAGGATCAAGAGTCGAGTCCTGGTGATTGGGGACTCCATCCTGAGGGGCACGGAGTGTCCCATCTGCCGTCCTGACCCCTTGGGCCGAGAGGTCTGCTGCCTGCCTGGAGCGCGGGTTCGGGATGTCACGGAGAGCATCTGGAAGATGGTGAGGCCCACAGACTACT
>JAGPOW010003642.1:69813609-69824431 GCA_030014935.1 Caiman crocodilus | reverse complement strand
CTCAAGGCTCATATCTGTGAGGGACCGGCTGGAGACTTTATGCTGAAGGGAAACCAGCATGGGTTTGTTAAGGGCAGGTCCTGTCAGACCAACCTGGTCTCCTTCTATAACCAGGTGATCAAATCCATGGATGCGGGTGTCCCTGTTGACATAGTCTTTTTGGACTTCAGGAAGGCATTTGACACTGTCTCTCACCCCATCCTCGTTAAAAAGATGGGGAGCTGTGGCATTGACCCCTACATGGTAGAGTGGGTCAGGAACTGGCTGGCGGGGCACTCCCAGAGAGTGGTGGTGAACAGGTCGTACTCGACCTGGAGAGATATGAGCAGCAGGGTCCCCCACGGCTCCGTCTTTGGGCCCACGCTGTTCAACATCTTCGTTGCTGACTTGGACGAGGGGGTGGAAAGCAAGCTGTTCAAGTTTGCTGACGACACCAAACTGTTGGCTGAGGTGGGGACACCAGAAGAGAGAGAGAGGCTGCAGCGGGATCTGGGCAGACTGCAGGAGTGGGCAGACAGAAACGGGATGGGATTCAACGTGGACAAGTGCAGGGTGATGCATCTGAGGAGAGGCAACCCCTTAGCACACATACTGGCTGGGAAGCTCCCCTCTTGCTAGCACGGTGGAGGAATGGGATCTTGGCGTCATTTTTGATGCCAAGATGAACATGAGGTCAGACAGTGGTTGGGAAGGCCAAGCGGACCCTAGCGTGCATCCAAAGATGCATTTTGAGCCGGTCCAAGGTGGTGATCCTCCCCCTTTATGCGGTGCTGTTCAGGGTGCAGATGGAGTGCTGTGTCCAGTTCTGGGCGCCGCACTTCAAGAGGGATGTGGACGGCCTCGAGAGGGTCCAGAGGAGAGCCACTAGATTGATACATGGGCAGCAGGATAGGCCTTATGAGGAACGTCTGAGGGACCTGAACCTGTTCAGCCTCAGTAAACGGAGGCTGAGGGGGACCTGGTGGCTGCCTACAAGCTGCTGAGGGGTGATCAGCAGGATATAGGGCAGGCTCTTTTTTCCTGGGCACCACCAGGGGTAACTAGGACCAATGGTCACAAGTTACTGGAAAGCAGGTTCAGGTTGGACATTAGGAGGCACTACTTCACAGTAGTAGGGTGGCTAGGACGTGGCCTAGGGTGGCTAGGACGTGGAATCGGCTTCCTAGGGAAGTTGTTCTTGCTCCTACCTTGGGCATCTTCAGGAGTAGATTAGATAGGTACTTGGCTGGGGTCCTGTGACCCTGGCACTCATTTCCTGCCATTGGCAGGGGGTCAGACTAGATGGCCTGCTCTAGGCCCCGTCTGACCCTAGGTACTATGATACACTTATAGATGCATGCCCAGAACATTTGCATGTGTACATCAGGCTAGTTTGCTCCTGCATCCTTAATATGGCTTCACTTGGCATAAGCCATATTAAGGATGCAGGAGCAAAATAACCTGACGTAATGGAAAAATAGGAAGTTTATCAGATATTGATCTCAACTATTGAAACTGAATCCTATATAAAGTGGAAGCTGGGTCTTAGTACTAAGGGTAAGTATAAGAGAATTGCACAGGTATCCAAGGAGAATATTAGGAAGGCATGATCTCAGATGCACCTGACAAGGGACATAAAAGCCAATAAAAATACATTCTACAACTATGTCAGTAGTAAAAAGACCAGAGAGACCATGGCTTCCTTATAGCATACAGAAGACAATCTAGTTATGGTCAATGCAGAGGAGGCTGAAATATTTAATGCCTCTTTTACCTTACTGTTCACATATAGGGGCAGCTACCAGATGATGAGAACTGCTGGCAGCAAAGATAGGAAAGGAAAGAAACCTTTTTTGACTCTTTAAAAACTCATGGAGGTATGGTGAGGTCCTGGATGACTAGACATGGGGAAATATAATATCCATCCTTAAGAAAGGGAATAAGGAGAATCTGGGTCAGCCTAACCTAGATACTTGGGAAGATTAGGAAGCAGTTGCTCAAATAATCTATTTTGAAGCACCAAGAGGAAAACAAACTGATCAGGAAGAGTCAGCATGGATCTACGCAAAGCTAATCTTATCTGAAAAACCTAGTTTCCTTTTACAATAAGATGATAGTTTCTGTGGATGCAGGAAGGGCAGTGGTAATATATACCTTGACTTCAGCAAGGCTGCTGGCACTGTTTCCCATGACATTCTCATTAACAAGCTATTGAAATACAGACTAAATGAAAGTACTATAGTGTTGATGATACTGGTTGCATCTTTAGTCTTAATGAGTGATTATCAATGCCTCAGTGTCTAGTTGAGAAGAGGTATTAAGTGGGGCTCTTCAGGGGTCTGTCCTGGGTCCTGTATTATTAAAAATCTTCATTAATGATTTGGACAATGGGATTGAGTGTGGATTTAGCAAATTTCTAAATGACACAAAGTTGGGTGGAGCTGGAGATGCTATAGAAGGTAGGGCTAGGACCTAGAATGACCTAGATAGACTGGTGAAATAGTCTGCAAGCAACCAGATAAGATTCCGCAAGGGCAAGTGCAAAGTCCTGCACTTGGGATGGAATAACTGCATGCACAAATATAGACTGGAGCATGACTGGATAGGGTGCAGTTAAGTAGAGAAAGATTTAGGAGCTACAGTGGACCCTAAGATGAATATGAGGCAACAGTATGCTCTTGCTGCAAAAAAAAAACAACAAAAAACAACAGAATCATGCATTGTAATATCAGGAGTGTCACTTGCAGATCAAAGGAAGCGATTCTTCCCTTCTATTAAGCATTGGTGAGGCCTCATCAGTACTGTGTCTAGTTTTGGGCCTCACACTTCAAGGAAAATATAGACAGAGTGGAACAGAAGTGATGAAAGATTTGGAAAATAAGTTAATAGGAAAGGCTTGAAGAACTATGGGCATCCTTTTAGTCTGGAGAAGAAGAGACTGGAAAAGGAATTTGATAGCAGTCTTCAAATGCCTGAAGGGCTGTTATAGAGAGGATGGAGATGGACTTTTCTTTGAAGCCATAAAGACTAGAACTGGGAACAATGGCCTCAAACTTCAACCGGGGAAATTTATGTTGGAGATTAGAACAAACTTTCTGAATATGAAAATGAACAAGAGAAACTGTGGAAACTCCATCCCTGGACATTTTCAAGAACAGGTGGTACAGACAGCTGTGGTGGTTTCACCATGACCAGGGGGCTGGACTAGATGACCTTGTGAGCTCCCTTCCAGCCTAGTTTTCCTATTGTCCCATGATCTTATTTAGGCTACCTTTCTGGTATATTTGTACAGTGTTTAGATCAATGGGCCACTGACTCATTACTGGAACTCAGGTATTACTGTATTCCAAGTTATAATCCAAATAATGACTAATTATTTAATTATAAGCATACTTTGTAAATATTTAAAAATGTTTATCAATATAAGTACAGGTCATTTATAAAATGACTATATCTTGAAAGCCATTTGGAGGAATCAATATTCAGAAAGATAACTTAGGGTTTGCTTTTTCATCATCTATGTATAGTTAGAGATTCCATTACTATACTTCATATTTGGGTCTGATCCTCTAAAAAGAATAGTGTTGGCAGACCTCAGTATGTAAGCAAAGCTGGGATGTATATGGCTGCAGTGGTTACTCCTTTACAGGGTAAGAATATCTCAGTCAACAAGGAGATAAAGTGATCATCTAGGTCAACTCATTGGTCAACTAGAAGATAAAGTATCTTCAACATATTCAGAAACCTGTAGATTTACTACTTAGACAAACAAGCTTAGAAGCTAACTAAAACATCCCCGAGTCAAAATTACAATCATGTTCTCATACATGGAATTTAAACAGATACTTCACAAAGTTCTAAGACAGAGAGGTAAGCAAATATATTAAAAGCCTAGTTTTCTCATGGAAGAAAAAAAAATGTTTTTATAAATATTGTTAGTCTGGTGACATCAATTTGTAACATGGTTTGGCAAGATAAGTTCTAGACTCTCCATCTAATTCTGCCTCTACCTACTAGCTAGGGCTTTGCAAAGCTTCAGTTGCCGATTCAATTTGGAGGAGATTTGGCCCAATTCAGTGGTGGAATCTCTGATCCAAATTAATCTCTCTGAGTCTAATCGGAAGTCTCTGATTCAATTTAGAGAGATTCGTCAATTTGACCATAGACAGTTTTATATGTTTTTTTCTATGTACTTTGAGGTATCAGGCATGGCTTATGAACTCTGAGATTGTGGGGCACAGGGGAGGAGGTCAACTTGGAAGTGAGCCAAAAGTACTTCTGGGTCTGCCACAAACCACGTGCGGGACACCCCCTGCCATCCCTAGTTTGGTAACTGGTACCTCCTGGGTCTGAGGGGAGCACCCAGAGTCCCCCCACAGGTGATCATTGAGCTGGGGGGAGTGCAGGGGAAGGAGATCTCCTGCTTGCTCAGTGGCAGGCCTGGAAGTGGACCGGAACTACTTACGGTTCGATCGCGCAGGGTACCCCTTTCCCCCGCACTCCCACGGGACATTTAATCTGCCCAACTGTCTCAGCATTCATAAGCCACACATGTTACCTCAAGGTACAGAGAAAAAAAAACTCATAAAGCTGTGTCTAGGGTTGAATTGCTGATTCTCCAAATCAAAATCAAATCTTCAGATTAAGCCAAATTGAATTGGGACAGTGATCCAAATAGATTAATAGATTCATAGACATTAAGGTCAGAAGAGACCTCAGTAGGTCATTGACTCTGACCCCCTGATCTGGACAGAAATGAGCACTGGGGTCAGCTGACCCCAGCTAGATGCTTGTCCAGTCTCCTTTTGAAGGCCCCCAAGGTAGAGGAGAGCACTACCACCTTTGGAATCCCATTCCAGATTCTGGCAACCCTTACTATGAAGAAGACCTTTCTAGTGTCCAGCCTAAATTGGCTCTCTGTTAACTAGGAACAATGGCCACAAATTATTCAGGGGGTTCCATAGTAAACAGAGCATCTGCCATTCCCTGCTGCCCTCCCTTGATGAATTTATAGACAGCCACAAAATCATCTTGCAACCTTCTCTTGCAAAGGCTGAAGAGATCTGGGTTCCTCAGTCTCTCCTTGTGGGGTCTTGCCTGCAGGCCTCTGATCATATGAGTGGCTTTCCTCTGAGCCCTCTCAAGATTCTCCGCATCCCTCTTGAAGTGCAACGCCCAAAACTGGATACAGTACTGTAACTGTGGCCTAACTAGTGCTGCATAAAGAAGAATCATCACATCCCTGGACCTGTTTGTCATGCATCTGCTAATGCATGACAAAGTGTGGTTAGCCTTGTTAATCATTTTGTTACATTGATGGCTTATGTTCATCTATGGTTCTAAGATCCCTTTCTGCAGCTGTGCTGCTGAGAAGGTCATCCTCCAGCCTGTAACTGTGTTGGTTGTTCTTTTTGCCCAGGTGCAGCACTTTGCACTTGTCTTTGTCGAACTGTATCGTATTTCATTCTGCCCATTTTTCCAACCTGTCCAGATCTGCCTGGATCCATGCCCTACCTTCTGTTGTGTTAACTTTGCCCCATAATTTGGTATCATCTGCAAATTTGGACACGGTGCTCTCTATGCCCTTGTCCAAGTCACTGATGAAGGCATTAAATAGCACTGGTCCAAGGACCAAGCCAATGGCCACTAACCATATCTTTCCATGTTGATATCGACCCGACCACCACCACTCTATGGGTGCGACCCCAAGCCAATTTGCCACTCACCCGACCATGTAATCATCTACATCACAGCCTGTCAGGTTTTCTACAAGAATGAAACGTGATACTGTATTGAAGGCCTTCTTAAAGTCTACGTAGGTGACATCTACCTCAACTCCTGCATCTAAGCATTTTGTGATCTGGTCATGAAAAGTAATAAGGTTAGTCAGGTGGGACCTACCTGCAATAAACCCACGTTGATTTCCTTTGAGCATTATTTGCCCTGCTAGGCTCACACAAATGTGATCCATAATTATTTTTTCCAGAGTTTTTCCAAGGATAGAGGTGAGATTAACTGGCCTATAGTTTCCTGGTTCATCTCCCCTCCCATTCTTGAAAATAGGGACCGCATTGGCCCTTTTCTAGTACTCTCCGACCTGACTGGAGCACTATGAGTGCTCAAACAGCTGTGCCAGTGGCTCTATGACACTGCCTAATTCCTTCAACACCCTTGGATGAAGTTCTTTCAGGTCCACTGATTTGAGCACATACAGCCCAAATCAGTGAATTGAATCACTGTCCCCTGAATTGGGTCGAGCCTAAATCAAATACTGCCTGCTTCTCACACCCCTACTACCAGCAGAGCAAGATAAAATCAGACCCCAAAATACACTATTTTACAGCTATAGGAGTGAATTTGTGATTCACCTCTTATTCTGCAATTGAAAACATGGTTAAATGAACATTGAAAAATCAAGTTACAAAACATCTAGCTGAACATGATAAACCAGCATGGCTTCAATAAAAGAAAATCACGCCTCTTTAATTGACATGATTTACTTAGTCTTTGGAAAAAGCTTTTGACAAAGTCTCTCACAAGAGGCTATTAAAAAAACTAAGTACCCATGGAGTGCGATGTAAACTATGATCATGAATTAGAAATTTCCTTAAAGACAGAAAACAAAGAATAGAAATAAATGGGCATTTTTAAAAGATTAGCAAGTACTTTGCTAAAGCATCAATGGTAGGACTGGTGCTAACAATATGCTAATGATGTGGATATAAGGGTGAACAATGAGATAACAAATATACATAGGGCACACAATTAGGTTAGTCAAGACTGGAAAAAAATATTGAGGAACTTTACATTGTCCTATTCTCAGCTGTGCCAGGCCCCTGCAATGGTGCGGGAAATCCACTGTTGACAAACCTAAGTTAATGCACATTAGAAGAAATTGTTGAAGTATTCATACATAATGCTTTGTCCTATATTAAATATAGTCTCTCATGAGAAGGCATGTGAATAGCTTGATAAAACTTCTGTTTATTATGCAAAGAAAAATGTTAAGATTTAAGAAGACGGGGTATGAAATCATAGTAGAAATAGTATAAAGGCACTATGCAAGCTAACCTGAAATAGTGGGTTGAATTATGCCTACCTTATGCCAAAAAAGATATAGCAGAAATATAAACACCAGAAAGAGAAACTACAAAGACTCAGTCTGTGTAAAGGTGTGCATAAAAGATAGGCCATGATAAAAAAAATAAATAAACCCACACAAAATAACAAATACTCTATAGAAAATAAAAACCAGATAGTCTAAATTCAAACGTTTTTATAATATAGAACAAGGAGATTTTTCAAGAAAGTTGAAAGGTAACCAACATTAAATTGATAAAAAAACCCCACATTTTTATGCCAGCTGTAATTAGCTTGTGCAATTCAATCAGATATGGAATTCGTATGAATATTATTTATGCCAAAATCTGATTTAAAAAGGATTAGGATACTGGGATCATTTTAAAATGTGGATGAATGTCACTTCCATGATGAATAAAGTCAACAGATTCATTTTCACTGGTAATCTCAGGAGGGAGGTCTTTCTCAGCAGTTACTCCTCAGCTCTGGAAGTCCCTTAAATTAGAGGTCTGCCAGAACTTGAACCTGGGCCTCTTCTAGAAGTGCTGTAAGATAGATAACTATTTGGGCAGGCATTTTAGCAAACAGGGCTGTTATTTTATTCTCTTATGGCAAAACTCTTGAGTGTTTCTTGGGAAGGACAGTAAATACATCCATTAACAAATGCATTTATTAGAAAAGAAATAAATAAAATAAATAAGGTGATGTGGTGGAGTATTAGACCTTTCTGTTTCACTTCACTCCTTTTTACTGGGCTAAATTTTCAGGCTTCCATTTTTGTCTATGGGGAAAAAAAAAATTGCACAGGAAGATTCTGAGCAATGTTGCTTGTATATAAATGATAAAATAGGTATATGTAAACCCATATGCAAACCCATGTACAGTTTGTAGATATAGGAGAAGGTTATTTTATTATTTTTCTAATGCTAAGAGTACTTGACCCTGTGTATCCTGGGTGACTATACTTGAAAAAGAATTTACAGGTAGAGGGACACATCATCAACACGACTGTCTTAAGTGAAGTAATGATTAGATCCACTTGAGAACTTATCTAGCCATGGGGTTTTAGAAGACTTTTTATCTTTAGTTTAATACAAAGTTACTTAACTCAGAAAGAGAAAGCATGAGACTGGTCATTTTCAGAATTGTATAGCCAGGGATATGCGAGTACAATTAATATATTTATTCTTTTAAAGGATAGGTAGCATCACTCTTAATGACTTCTGACATTGCACTCATCATATCAGAAGAATTCTTGTCAGAAAAAATTAAAAAAAAAATAAAACCAAAGGCAATACATCACCTTAAAAAAAAAAAAAAGCTTTATGTTCATCTCGTAGTGACAGCTGATAGCAAAAGAAACTTATTCATTCAGAACTTCATTTAATGAGTAAGAGACCGTTGAGAATAACTTCTTATTTACCTCAGTGACCTGGCACTGCAGACACTGGGATCAATCACTTGGTCAATGCCAGCTGTCTAACTTAATTTCCATGGTTCCTCAGATTTGTACATCTGTAAACTTTCCAGCAGCTTCTTTGTGCCAACAAAGAGCAAAAGTCTTGCTCTGCTTCATTGGTGTTTCCAGATGTTCTTGTTGCTGTACATATGGTACTTGCTGTTCTTTCCAACAAGCAGGAATTTTGAAAGATATGTGCTGCTCAGAACCAAGATACAACATACTAAGCACTGAGACCCAGCAGGGGTTAAGTCAGATAAAAGTCAAAGATACTTTGTAAGTTGACAATTAATGTTATTTAAATGACCCTTTTTAATAACCTTGGGTTCTTTTAACATGCTAAATATAGAATCCTCTCAGGATATGATAGGATATTTTAATCTTTATAATCTAGTTGAATGAATTGGAATGAAACTGTATATAACATGATCCTAGTATGTATTATAGAAATATTTATGTTGCCTTACTTTCCATAGATAATAGTATTGTAGAAGGCAGGGCAGTGTGATACCCTATTGACTAATTAATTCAGAAAGTTATTATGAAAGGTGCCTTGCTGTCTGGCCTGCTGTTTGACTTCAGATTAACATAGCTAACTACCTTCTATACTTGAGTTGGTAGAAGTTGAACTAACAGGTAGCAAGAGCAAAATGCTATGTTTCTAATGAGCTGTCCTATAGGTAATATCTACAATTTTTTCTTCAGTCAATCTCTGGCAGTGAGAACATAAGGAGGGTGAATGCAGCAAAAATAGCTATGAATATCTATTCAGTTTTGTAAACACATGACCTTTGGATGTCCTGCATTCTTTGTGTTCGCTTTCCCTAAATATTTTTCAAACTAGTTTACTAGAAGATTATTCACTTTGGGAGTTTATTTAAAATCAAGTATTGGAAAGAATTTCTAGTTATTTATAAAAAAATATATATTTCACCAAAATATAAAAGTCAAAGTTATGCTGATTTAGTCCTTGAACAAAAAAATATAACTTGTCTTAGACTTTCAATCAAAACTGACCAATGTTATTCAGTTTTAGATATTAATTATCCACAGTCATTTTATCCTAAATCATCTATAAACCAAAAACTGTCTTTTGAGACTGGCAAACAATTTCAGATAACAAATAAATAAGAGAAAAGTATAGAGGGTAAAACAGAGCTATGATCCATGGAACATTATTTCTGGTATGTGAAGAGAGATGTAGCATTACCATGATATACTTCTTTAACTTATTATATGTTATAAGTGATATGCATTTTGTGATACAAGTGATCTGGCTTCAGTGATCAGAGCAACATACTGTTTGTTAAATGTTCCCATTTGTTGTTTCCTTTATGGATCTATTATTTTGGATGCAGTTGTGATGCCAAAAATAGCATAATAAATATGGCACTAATGCTACAGAGATGAAGCCAAACTGCCTACAGAATGCAGGTGTTTTGGCTCTGTGGACTGAGTGAGTTTTCTAAGGACAGTAGCTATTTGGCACCATTTATGTTTTAATTGTGCTGGAATCACTGAGTATGTGTCACATGTGGTACTTAATTAAGACTACTGTTTAGAGATGAGCCCTGTGACTGGGTGGTAGCTCTTTTTCATTAACTGTCCTTGCTTGCATGCCTTAGAGTAAGCTGCAGACAGTCCACTGACTCACTGTGGCAGGTGCAGCTTGTTAAATCCATGTTGGATATAAGGCTGTAGCTTTTTGGATTAAGGAAAACAGGGAGCTAGGTAATAAAGGAAATGATAGAAACAGTAGTCTCTGTTCTAAACACTGGAAAAACATCAAGACTCCCTAAATTATTAAAATTGTTTTAAGAACAGTATTTTTAAATGCATTTTAATTATGTCTTCTTAATACATCTTAAGTCTTTAAAGTAGATTTGCTTGTTTAAGATTTTCTCCAAACCATGAATGGTACAAGCCCCCTTTTTTTAAGATTTGGAGTGAAGATTCTAATAGAATCACTTGTCTCCAGGAACTGGGCTACAGTAAAACAAATACTTTGTGACATTAAGAATTAGGAGAGAATGGTGATGCCAATTCAGATAGCAAAGCAGATAGAGATTAAGTCAGGGAGGATCCTTTAGCAGAGTGCTATTTTGTTGGTGGTGTGTTTATTTGTTTCTCTGTTTGGGTTTGAGTTTCTGTTAGAACTTAATCCAAGGAAAGTATCAAGGTCTGGGCATGAACTCACCTTTTTTCGCCCTTGTTGTGAATAACCCCGAGCCATTTCTTTGAAGGCCTAATAAATGGCCTCGAGCCATCCTCCCAAGACAGAATACACAGGGAGACTGGAAGGTT
>JAGPOW010003642.1:69750385-69813509 GCA_030014935.1 Caiman crocodilus | reverse complement strand
AATCACTGAATATTATGCTTGTAGATTTTAGTATAAAGGATGCTTAGAAATCTTGTTTAGTGTGCTTGCTACCTTACACCTTTATTGCTAGCAATAAAAACTTTTTTTTCTTTCAAACTTCCAACTGGCATTCGTGTATTGGCTCATGCATGCCGGGCAATGAATTCAGACTTAGCTGAAGCATAACACTCTGAGAAAAGCCATTCAGCCCATTCATATACCTACCTCTCTCACTAGGTATGTTGGAGCTGGTAAAGGAAGGTGTTGGATTTTTTAGTGTTGGATCCATGTGGCTGCTTACAATTTTCTATCTAACATAGAACCTGAAGGTATTCTAAAAGAGAGAAAAAAAATGTCAAGTGTCCACTTACATGTTCAAAGAACTGAAAATGTGTGAAACTGTGGATTCTCAAGCATTTCTTCATATCCCAAGAATCTCCACTCTAGTTCTCTATGGACTATAGACTCCAAAGTGGCATAGCCCTAGATCAGTCAGCAGTAACTCAGCCCCAATTCTCCATGCCAGTGGCTGCATCTACAGGAGATGCTTACTGCATAGTAGCTTGTTACTACTGCACAGTAGTGTTGTGGGGCATGAACTGTGATGCAAAGTTACTATGCAGTAGTAACTTGCTACTGCAGTCAGCATCACCAGAAAGCCATGTGGGGATACTACTGTACGATAATGCCAGTTACTGCAGTCATTTCATACTTGGGTATGCGAGTACTAAATGACTATGTAGTAACTGCGCAGTCAGCATTTCATGTAGACACAGACAGTATCTCTCTCATATATTATTTTGGGGGTGAGGATGAGGAGTGTCTTATTACTCTTCTTTCAATTCTATTCCCCCCTGAACTTCTCATAAAAGTAATTCTGTTGGCTGCCTTAACCTCACTAGGTCTGTAGAGGTGTAGGCTGCCAAGAGTGACTGATTCCCAGAATCCTAATCTTGTAGGTTAAAATCTCTCTTTTATGGGTTGCAGCCACATGACTCATCCAGGTAACAAACGATATGATCACACCTCACAACCCTATTTTCCTCACACTATTTCCATTGTCATAAAATACTGTAGTTCTTATAAGAGGGTTGTAGTTGCTACCATACTGTAGGGGCTAGCTTGCCATTTTATGCTCGAGATAGAAACTAACATTTGAAGATCTTCTAGGTAGTGCAGCAGTGCTTGCAGGAGGAGCGTACTATACAATTCTTTGCATATTAAAGCCATTATAGGCAGTGGCTATGATTACAGCACATAAGACTAATTCTTAGCTTCTAAAAAAAAAAACAACAAAAAACAAAAAAACAAATACCTTTCTATGTGAATGTAAGAGTAATAAATAGGGTCTCTTTCAGAATTAAAGTCCTCTAATATTGCTAACTACCCCTTAAAAACAGGCCACATCCAGTATCTCAGGCTCAGTAATCTCTGAGGGGGGAATCTAGTGGCCGTTTACAAACCAGTCAGGGGGGACTAGCAGAGTGTAGATTTAGGCTAGATATCAGAAGGCGCTACTTCACTGTCAAGGCGGCTAGGATCTGAATCCAACTTCCAAGAGAAGTGGTGCTGGCTCTTACCTTGGGGGTATTTAAAAGGAAGCTGGATGAACACCTGTGACAGGTCTGCACTCGTGTCCACCCTCCACGTGGCCCACGCACCTGTCCTTGGGGAACTGCCCGTCTCGTCTCACCTGCCACACCTTTGATGTTAATTAATTAATTGATGTTAATTAGCAGGAGGCTGCCCTTCTACTTGTACTGCCCCCTCCCACTAGGGGGCACTATCTGCGGCTCCTTCCTCCCCAGTACCGCAGCCCAAGCCTCACAGATGTCACGTGGATCTTGCCTATTGAGGCCCCTCTTTATCCTCTCTGGGCCATCACCCGTATTGTCCCCTTCCTGGACCCTACACACCCACACCTGGGCCTCTCAGTGTTCACAGTGTTACCCCTCTCGGGCCTCTCAGCATTGCCCCTTGTTGGGGCTCTGCAATGCAGCCCCCTTCTTGGGGCTTGCTGTGCCCCACCTGGGCTTCCTCAAAATACCCCTCTCTGGGCTGGGGTCTAGGCACCCCGCAAGTTTCACCCTTGCTGGTGCTGAATCATGCCCTCCTGGGCGCTGGGATCCCCCACACTGCTGGGGTCCCTTTATGAGGCCTCCTCCAACCCCTACAGCCTCACCCAAACCACTGGTAATTTGTAATAACAACAAAGCAAATCCAAGCCTCTTGGCTACAACTGAATACATAAGCCATCTGGCTGCAACAACAACATAACACAAGCCCTTTGGCTATAATGAAACAGAAGCACATCAGCCCTTCACCTCACAGCTGCAGCACCTGCCTCAGGCTGGCTCACTCTCAGCCAGCAGGGAACTGCCAGCCTGGCCCTGGCTCTGGGCTTTATAAGAGCCAGGCCCTGCCCCCTAGGGTCAGCTGACTTCATGGGTTGCCCTGGTAACCCAGTACTCTTTCCTGGCATGGCAGTGGGTCAGGCTTGATGATCTGCTCAGGTCCCTTCCAACCCTACCAACTATGAAACTGTGAAATTGAGTTATCTGAAGTAAACTGAAGGATCATATTTGTGGGAGTTCAACAAGAAAAATAATGCAGCAGGGAAACTAGCATGGATTCATAGCAGATAGATGATCCCTGACCAGTCTGGTTTTGTTTTATGACAGGGTCACAAAATGCTTAGACAGAAGTAGAGGTGGATGTGATTTTCTTGGACATTAGCAAGGTCTTCGATACAGTATCTCATCCTATTCTCATAAATAAATTAAGAGTCTGTGACATAGATGTTATATGGTCTAGTGGGTGGCAAACTGGCTTAGCAGCCGCACCCAAAGAGTGGTGACAGGTTGGTATCAACCCGGAAGGATGTGGGTAGTGGGGTCCCACAGAGTTCAGTCCCTGGACCTATACTCTTCAATATCTTCATCAGAGACTTGGATGTGGGTGTGAAGTGTACTTTGTCCAAATTTGTGGCCATTACCAAGTTTACATATGTGGGGTTCAGTACATTCTCTGGAGAGTAGGGAATGATTGCAGGCAGATCTGGACAGGTTAGAAAAGTGGGCAGTATACAATAGGATGCAGTACAACTGTAGTAAAATCCTCAGTTTCTTTCTTTTTTATTTATTTATTTTAAAATACATTCCCTCCCCTTCCTCAACCATTTCTGATTTTTTCTCTCCCTCCCTATCTCTATTCTCTATAGATAAGTGAGCTCAGACTTAGGATAAGCTTTAAACATTTTTTTATTTTGGTAGCAAGTTTTTGGTTTTGGATATCCACTGTTGTATATTGTATTATTAGGGTTGTATTGATTTTACTGTTGTATATTGTATTATTATTATTTTTGTATTGATTTTTATTGTTTCATATGGATATTGTATGGCTTAGGCCTATGTTTGTAAGTGAACCAAAGTCATGTCAAGTTTCCATTTTATATGTCAAGCCTTCATCTTCTGTCCTCTGCCTGGGCATCCCCTATGTCGCAACTGGAGGAGTCATGTATCCCTCCCATGTAAATTGGTTTCTGGATGAATGAGTGTGATTGGGAATGATTGAAATACAATGGTAGCCTGTATTTACTTATTCACCCAGGAACCACAGACCTCACCCAGGACCAAAAACAAGATCAGCATTTGAAAGACAAAAGACCCTGCAGAACCAACAACTCTCACCATTATAGACACCCAAAACTGCTCATCCCTGCATGGAACATACATGCTCAGTATGCCAGGTGCTGACCCTTACCTGGGCATGCCTCCTGTCACTAGGGTCACACAAAGTCTGCCCCTATAAAAAGGAGCAGTGGAGACAGACTCAGTGGGACGCCATCTCCATCTGAACCAGCACCATGCCACACCACCTATCCACCCAGAGGCCCTGCCAGTGAACCTGTCTGGACAACACCTGCTGGACAAGAACCCCTTTCCAGCCTGGATAAGTAGCTATTACCTGCACACTTCCTCCTACAATTTGGACTCTCTCTCTGTCTCCCCCTCCTTTCTGAACTTTAGTGGACTTCAGCCCCTGAACCAAGCCTCTCTAACCCCTGCTGCCATTGTGTGTGAGCACATGTGTGTGGAAAGGGAATCTCAGAGTCATAGTAGACTCCAAGATGAACTTGAGTCAGTGTGATGACATCATCAGCAAAGCTAACCACATATTATCATGCATAAGCAGATGCATAACAACTAGATCCAAGGAGATGATACTTCCTCTCTGTGCAGCACTGCTCAGACCACAGTTGGTGTACTGCATCCAGTTTTGGGCATTATACTTAAAGAAGGATGTTGATAGACTCAAGAGGGTCTAGAGGAGGGTCACTTGTATGGTTACGGGCTTACAGGACAAGCCCTATGAGGAGAGACTAACGCCCCGGGACCTCTTCAGCTTCTGCAAGAGAAGGCTGAGAAGTGATGTTGTGGTTACCTACAAATTCATTAGGGGGACACAGCAAGGGATTGGCGATGTTCTGTTTGCCAGGGTAACAAGGGCCACAAACTAACAGAGAGCAGATTTAGCTTAGATCTCAGGAAAAACTCCTTCATGGTAAGGGTGGCCAAAATTTGGAATGGGCTTCCAAGGGAGGTGGTGTTGTCCCCTATCTTGGAGGTCTTTAAGAGAAGGCTGGATAGGCATCTGGCTGGGGTCATCTGGCCCCAGAAGTCTTTCCTGCTTAGGCAGAAGGTTGGATTTGATGATCGGTTGACATCCCTTCCAACCCTAGCATCTATAAAATCTATGGAACTTGTCCTGTACTTGACATCTTTGCAAATGAAAGCACAGTTGTAAGAACACACACACACACACACACACAAAATGCATATTTACTTGCTTGGCTGAGACGCACATGCTCCAAGAGTCCACTGCAAGGTTAATATTCAAATTACTCCAGGGATTGTGTGAACTATTGTCACAAGCTTCATTCTGCTTGTCCTCTTCCTCATCATCCAAAGATATATTCCAAAGTTATGACATCAAAGGACAATGAGACCAAAGTAATGACCAATACAAAGAATGGTGGTAAAAAGTTGTAAAAACTAAATTTCATATTTGTAACTTACTAGTGCAGTGTTCTCATGAACTCTTAGACTTCCCATATAAATCATCACTTGAATGAATTCTCTCTTATAAGTGTTTTTTATTATTTTAAGTTTTCTTCCAAACCCTCTGATAAAAGAAAAAAGATTGATGTAGTGATTGGTTGATCATAACAGCAAATAAAGGACAGCCAGGCTATGTTTTGATTAGCACAGATTCAGTTAAAAATAATTTATTAAAACCTCAGTCTGTGAATACATATAAATGCCTCTATTTTTGGATGTCCCCTTAAAAACATCATAAGAGACCCTGGTTTTTGCAAGGTAAATGTTCAGCACTTCCTGATAATTGCTCCTTGTTATGATTCTCACACCGAAAACCCCCAAAAATCAGGATAAGCAAAATCAATATTTGTTTTTGGAAAATACTAGTCTAGGCTCATAATTTATTTTAATACAAATTTTAAATGCCAATGCCAGTTGTTTTACAAGGAAGTTGTGCAAACTTTGATATGTAAAGATGACTTGACATTGATAGTTATGATAGAACTATATCTTGTTAAACTCAAAGCAGTGTCTGAACATTGTAATTGTCAATTTCAGTACATCAGTGCTTGGCAGTTGGGGAGAAAGTTATGAATGACAGTTATCCTTGGGTAGGATGTAATCCAAGAGACTAGAGACTGACCTGAAAAATTAAGAAACACAAAAGAACCAGTTTCTTTACAGAGGAATAAGACAAATATTAAGTCAATAAAACAGTTTTTATTTAAATGACGATTTAATGTGTAGCTTGCCCAAGAATGACAATAATAGACATTAATTTAATACAGTGCTGCTGAACCTTTTTGGCCACAAGGCTGGATTGGCAGTGTTTAAACTGCTTGCAGACCAGATCCAGCTGATGCCCTAAATGTGGAATGAGGCAGTCATGGCAGGGCCCAATCTGGCTTTGGGGAGTGGGGGTGTGTGGAGCTGGAAGCATCCCAGCCCCAAGGAGGGGAAGGAGAGGCTGTGGCCCAGCTGCATGGGGGAAAGGAGACTTGACCCAGCCCTGCAAGGTGGGGCAGGGAGGGAGCTTGAGCCAGCCCCAGTTTGGCCCTATGGGAGAAAGGGGGCATGGACCAGCCTTATTTAGCCACAAGGGTGTGACCTGGCCTCAGTCTGCTCTGTGTGGCTTCAGCAGCTGGGGAGGGTGGCCATATTTATGGCCACTGATCCCTTGCCACCAAATTTTCCAATCTGTGGGAAGCTCTGAAGGCCACAACCTGAGCACTCCTGACATAATATGTATGTATGTGGTACAATATAAATTAGGAGTTGAAAAAAGAAAATTCCCTTTGCGGGTGGGGGTGAGAAATAAAAATAAAAAAAAATAAAAAAAATCAGGTTTTGAAATTTTGGTCTTGAATTGCAACAGAATGGAAAAGAAAATATACAAAAAAACCATTTTCATGGACAAAGAAGAGACAAAGCAATTTCAAAATAAGCAGTAATTTGTTGTTGAGCATGCTCACTTAGGTAATGGAAAGCCCAGATTCAAGACCGTGGTTTGAATAGGGTCAGCAAATTATCTCTAGACTGGCTAAAGTGTAGCCTCAAATTTTCAAGAATTCCTGGCCACCTAAAAGCCACTGGGTTATTGATCATTATCCTGGCCCATGTCTCAATCCAAAGGAATTTTTTGTTGTTGTCGTCAAAAATGGGCTCATCTACAAGAGATATTTACTGCGGATTTAACTCCACAGTTAACATCTTGGCATCTAAACATCCAACTCTATTAGGCTACAGGAAACTAATACACTCTGCAACAGGTTAGCAGTTGCAAATACAAGTACTATCATGCTGAGAGTTTTCTTTGTATACAGCAATGTAGGTATAGACACTGACCCAGCTGGCTGGGGCATTCAGTACTGGAGCACCCTTGTGCCCCAGTCAGCCTTTCTGCAGCATGTTGAGTCAGGTCAGAGCAGCCAGAGGTTGCATGTTGCCCCACTGCAGTGGGCCCCCCATGAGGCCTCCTACTTCCCCAAATAGCCTCACCCAAACCACCAGTGTTAACAGACAGCAAACAATCAACAGCAATCAAACGTAAGCCCTGGGCTGTAACGTAACAAAGTGCAACACATACTCTGCCCCTTTAAAAGAGTAAAATTCCTTCTCTAATACTGGCTGCCTACAGGTGAGGGTACCTTACAGGCTCCTGGTGCTCCATTAGCCCTAAGGAGAGTGTATCCAATGCCTGTAGTATCTCGGAGCCCTTCCTTCCTGAAGACTCCTTCCCCTCCAGCTGCTGCCAGGGAACTGAATTGTCTTGTCTCAGCCCTAGGGTTTATATAGGTCTAGGGTCCTGCCTCTTCTGGCCAGCTGACCAGGTGCAGGTGCAGCCAATTCTTTTATTAGGCAGTTGCTATGGCAACTGCACCTGGGCTTTTATCTAGCCCTTTGTGCTCCCTTTCTGAGCAATCTCTGTTCTAATAGGAGCAGGCATCTTGGTGCCCTGTGACACTATGCTTAAAAGCACATATAGATGATGATGTTGGATTAATTTACTGTGGCTCAAAATGAGCCATATATATTCAATCACACTAATTGCACATGTAGATGCACTGAGTGTGAAGGGCTTCAAGTACAAGCAAATTTAATTTAAAAGCCTATATTTAGACATTGGGATACTGTAACAGGGGGCCTTCTCGGGGCTGATTGCCCTGCAGCCTGCCCACCTGTTCCTGGGCTAACCACCTGCCTTCTCATTCGCCATGGCATGTTGTTAATTAATTAGTTCTTTGATGTAATTAAGTGGGAGATCTGCCCCGATGCGATCTCCTTTCCTCCCCTACACTACAGCCCAAGCCTTGCAGATAGCATCTAGATGATATCATAATCACTGGCCCCCAAACTGGGCTCCAGAATCCTCTTAATTGAATCCTGCCTGGATTCCTCTCCTCAGGCAGTCTCATCTACCTTTATACTAGGCAGCATAGCTCCCTGAACCACTTCCCCTTCCAGGTGTGCCCTCCCCCCAGGTCCTTTGGCTCACTAGCCCTGGCACACCTTCAGACCAATCAGAACCCCAGGTGCACAGCTCTTGAACATCCCTCATGGTAGGCCCCTTGCCCTTCAACCCTTCTGGTCCTGGCTTCAGCATTGACCGGTCAGAGGAAGTCCAGACAGGCCTGAGTCTATGGTCCTTTTCTCTCTCTCTCTCTGGGGATCCACTCTCCAGGCCCTCTAAACAAAGGGGTAACCAACCCAGTCATGGGGGCTAGAGGTTAAGGCACCCCGAGCCGCCTTTCACTGAGGTGGTGACTAGCTTAGCATTTCCTGGGGGCTCCCACACCACTGGGAGCCCCACCAGGCCATCTACTCCCAGCAGGGTGCAGTTTTAGGTCATGCCCAGGACCAGAAGCTTCCTGACCATCCTCTACAGCTCCTCCCTTACCTCCAGATGATACCAGCAGCCCTACATGCCCCATTTATATGGGCAGCCTCAGATTCAAAATGGCTGCTCTCATCAGACACCTGGCAGCTGCCAGCTCCAGGCCCTTAAAGTGGCAGGCACAAACAGTGCCTTGCCACAGATACCTAAAAGGCATAGAGTCCTGGTAGCAGGGACTGGAACTATGGACTCAGTTTGTCTATGGACAGTTGCTCTAACTAAGAAGCTATTGGGCAAAAAGGGAACACCATCATCGCTGAACTGAATTAGGTATTGTCAATGCAAATCAGGTATGTCTGGGGAAGGCCAGCTAGTGCAGTTAAGGGACTTCGAGCTTCACCATCATCAACAGGACATTCCTCCAAGCATGTCCAGAAGCCAGGAGGAAGATACCTAGGGAAATTCAGGATCAAAATGACTGATGTCTAGTGTGGATTCTGTCCACTGGAATGGGGCCTTACTGGATCTCTTGCTAATTTAGACATGCAAGACCTGTTCAAGACTCATTTTGAGAAAAAAATGGGGTCTTTAGCTCTTAAAAACTTAATTAAACAATGTTAAGAACCAGACTCCAATTGTAGGTGTGTTAGTCACTTGTTACTTGAGAGAACTGGAAATACCAAGATGTTTTACATTGCTTCAGTCTTATAACATTGAAGAAGCAGCAATGCTAACTAATTATAATACTACTGACTGATCAATGATCAGCCCAAAGGATTGTAAGCATTCTTTTGTATGTCAGTGTTTTGAATGATTACTAAATCTATTTTCCAAGATGCATGATAAGAAATAACACTGAAGATGTGTATGAATATATATCCTCAGAGACCAACATTTATTTTAATAATACATTTTATTTCATTAAATATATTAGCTCTATCAAAACTGTCTCAGTGAGTCTGGGCAGATTTGTCCACACTATCTTTGCCTTATTTTAGGTCACTGCAATGATAATGTGGACTGTGAGACCCACTTGACTCCTTGTGATATGTTCACTTTATGGATTGGAAGGAAAGTAAGTAGAGAACCTGGAAAGACCTTCCAGACTCCAAAAAGGGACTTTAAAGAAGATATGCATAAATACTTGCTTTTACTATGTTCAGGGTTCAGTGAACATACATAATTAGAAAGGTTGCCTTTTGTCTTTTTTTATCTAATTTTCTGATTAAGCCTGTTAGTCATCCTTGCAATGATTTTGCATACCTGACTCAGATTTGGATGTAAACATCATTAAAAAAATAGATATAAGATGTGAGGAGTGGATTGTATCCTGCTTTACATATCTGATTTCTTTTAATAATCAAAGCCTACATTAGAATCAACTACTTTACTATGATGAGCAAGGGCAAAAAGTTCTCTTCCTCTTCTTTAAAACTTGATAAATAAATAAAAGGATCCCAAAATAAAATTAAAACAAAGCAAGAAAAAAAAAGCAAACAGACATTTTCTTCCTTAAGTAACTAGTTTGCCAGTAAGCAATCTAAGTAATCAGAATAGTCTAAAACTTAAAAAATCTGTCAAGGAGATAAGTATTAGGATTATTCGTCTTTGTCTGACATCTGAAATTAGTCTCTTACATTAGGAACAGAAACAGGGTTTGATTATGAATTGACTTTACATTTAACCTTCTATGGTGAAATAAAGAAATCAGGCAATTGATTTGTGGTCAGGAGTCCTTCTTTTTCTCTGATTTTTCTCTGATTTCCCTGTTGTCTACAGTAGTTGTATGGCAGTATAGTCCATCTCTAGAGTCTCCTTACTGGCAGCTGCACAAAAGGGAGAACTATTCCCACTACCTTTAATTTATACACAGGGCTACATTCAGATGACATTTACTATCTAATACTTACAAGGTTTTGGCAGGCTTACTTTGGCGTTGCTTTACTATACGTAATTTATGCATAATTTTTCCCATGCTTCTTTCCCACATTTAAAGTGAACAGTTAAGTATCAGAGCTCAAGTGTTCAAGTCATGAGTAGGTCTTTAAAAAATCATGGAGTTAGCTTAAAGATTTTTTTTTAAATCATACAAATAAAAAATGCAAGAGTTTTCTTTAGCATTTTTGAAATCTGTGATTGTCACATAATCATTTCACTCAAACAAAAGATGATTGAAGAAAAACAAGTCTCACAAGACTTATAATAATATCAGGAGAGTTGGCAAAACAGCTGTCAATTGTCTTTTGCTCTGCCTGACCTCGCAGATATATCGTAGAGGTAGTATGGCTCTAGATACTGATTTTGTTCCAAGTTCTGTGTCTGTGGGTACATCCACATATGTGTTTTACTGCAGAGCTGACTATTAGCTCACCATCTACACGTGCCTGTATTAAGGTGCAGTAAATTAATTAACTCCACTGTAGAATAGTGTTGTTCAGGACAAGTACTATCCTAGGGCAGAGTCATTTAGTGTAACGAAATGCATGTGTAACCGGTGATTGGGAATGGCTAGGGCACATGGGTGCTATAATGTGGGGGCTGCCTGTTGGCTAGCCCTGCACTCTAGCACCCTTGCATCCCAACCAGCCCCTCCACTACCTCACACTGGCATCTGCACCCTGGGGCTGACCCCCTAGGTCTCTGCCAGCCTGGCTTGAATTGCTGTAATCCTGGTGCATGTGTAGGTGCTGCACCCAAGTACAGCTGATGCTGGCGTGAACTGCGCCAGAGCTTATTCAGAGTAATTGCACATATAGATGCATCCAGTGTCACAGTAAACAGTGATAGTCTCACAGGCAGAGCACTAATTCTAATACTATAAGGAGCAACTCTGCTGAAATCTTCAATTCTAATGGTCTACATCATGTAATCTGTCAGTGATGAAATGGGTCACATGCATTTCTTCCTCCCTGTACAGGAGAGGAGCTCAGCAGCTCCATGCCACAGAATCCAATCTGATACACAGGACACAGAGGATCCATGAGTGCAGTAGGGTAGTCTCAGGCTGACGGACAAGAAGCTTGCCCTCACCACCGATCCACAAACCACGTGCAGTGAGGCTAAGCACAGATGCAGCACTGCAAAAGGGAACAGCAGCATGGCGCAGCTTCATGTCATCAAATCTTCCATGCCAGATGGGTCCTTTTCAGGCCAGATCTAGCCCACAGACTTCAAGTTGCTAACCTCTGGTCTAGGGAGTTTCAGAACAAATATGAAGTCAAAGACTTTTGGTAGAGGGAATTTCAGGTTTGGACTTTGAACATAGATTCATAGATGTTTGGGTTAGAAGGGACCTTTTCAGATTATCCAGTCCAATCACCTGCCCTGGGCAGGAAAGAGTGCTGGGGTCAGACAACCCCAGCCAGGTGCATGTCTAGCCTCCTCTAAAATGTTCTGTACAAGGAAAGGGAGCAGCCAGATGTGTGTGATGGATTAATTTAGGCAAGAGGATCTTTACAGAGTTTTCCCCAGTGGCCCCCTCTTAGACATATTTCCTTAGGGCTTTGGTGTAACAGCTTCACATACTTACATCTGTGAATATTTTCAGTATATTTTCAGTTCATTTTCATAAATAAAGCACAACTACTTGCCTCTAAAATGTCAGCTATGGCTATGGGGCTTGACAGCAAACTAAACTCAAACGGAGAGAGAGAGAAAGAGAGATGAAAACATCCCTGTGTGGCAGGTAATCTTCTCCAATGGCCATATTTTCTCTCTTCCTTTATATGATTAACATGATTCTTGGCTTTTCTTTTCTACTCATCCCATATTCTTTATATTTCATCAGAGACCAGTAAAATGTGCATAAACAAGGAACATGGACCAAATTAGATTTTCATTCTTCTTGACTTAATTTAGCCTCCTGTAATTCTTCCATCAAAAGGTCCCATGATATTTTTTTTCTGCTCCATTTATACCAGTTATATCATGATCTCTCTTGACTCCCATTGCTCAAACAGTTATGAAGGGGTCTCACCAGTAAAATATGCTAGTTCAGATGACAGCCCAGAAAGGGCAAATTTAAGCCTTGCTTGTTATTGCTTCACATTTTTCCTGAAACTGTCTAGGATCCAAAAGATTGATATCTGTCTTTGTCCCATCTAGATCTGGTTTAATCACTTTTTTATGAATAATATTCATTTTTAATGCTTCATCTAATTGTTATACATAAACGAACATTTTAATTCCTTGATCCGTTTCATGACTGGTCAAATAATATTCTGCGAATATTACTATATTAACCAAAAACACTTTCCTATTAGTTAACTAGCTGTACTCTCAGCATTTGATTGCGTTTTACTGTCTAATCCTGAAGTCTCCTTAATTCATTTAAGTAATGTCAGCATTTAAAAAATGCTCATTATGGTAATTGAATCCCGATTGAACCTTCAGATTTCATATATTAGGCTATCTTGCCATTTTGTTTTTTCTTTTCTTTTTCATGGTCTCTATGCAGGGCAGAAGTGTGGTATAGGAATGGAATTATTGTTGCTTTTGGAGGGTTTATAATGGGAAAGAATTGATTGTCTTTCTAATCTTCTGTGGCAGGTTTGAATAATCCAGATGGGTTATTATCACATTTCTCTTATGCAACATGTCTCAGTTTATAATCTAAACATTGTATTTTAAAGTCAGTATTAAGGAAAAAATCTCTGTAGTGAGTGGCAGCAGCTAGGGAGATGAGGCTCCTCATTGTTCTGCTGCCTGGGAGTTCTGTGTAGATTTCACTTTCACTTTTGCTTATACCCACTGGAAAGTGTTCTTGGCATCTTTCTTGCATATCATATGCTTCGTAATTTCCACTGCTTGTTCTGAGGGAGAAATGAGTGTTGTATATGGAAATAAATATGGTAAGGACATTTTTGAAAACATTGTTAATTTTTATATATGGGTTCATCTATACTGGATGATTGGTAGAATATTTCAGGGTTGACCTTCCAGAACAGGTTTCTTCAAGAAAATCAATACAAACTGTGTGCAATTACAGATGCATTTACTTTGGCCTAGGTTTATTCTGGTGAAAGTGTTTTCAGGGCAGATTTGCACCAAATTTCCTGCAGTCCTGCAATGGGCCCTGTCAGCACTGGGGGACTGGGGGTACGGGGAAGGGGGCTCTAGGCTCTAGCTGCAGCTTCCAGCACCTGCCAACCATCTTTAAAAGCCAACCCCACTCTCTGGCCAGCTCCTTCCCTGCCCAGGAGAAGCATGCCCAACATAGCAGGCAGCAGTTCTCTCCTTGCCCACTCCGCCTCCCCACATCATGGCTGCTCTAGCCTCTGTCCCTGGCAGTGATGACCAGCACCCCATGCTTCTGCTGGCCATGGTGCTGGCCCAGCTGGACTCAGCAGGCCACCCCCACCCAGACCTCAGGAAAGCCGCACAGCTACCAACGGGGGTCAGGGCACTGGGTGTTGGAGGCCCTGGCAGGGGCAGGCAGCCAGCACCCTGGCCTTTGGTTGTTCTTCTGCAGGTGCGCACACCACAGTGAATGTGGTGGGTGGGGGCTTGCCCAGGGGCGATGGCAGCCAATTGTCTCCCAGTGCAGGTGGCTCCTCCTCCAGGCCCAGCAGGGCCAGCGTGCAACCCTAGCAGTATTGTTTTGGTGAATATAGTAATATTCACAGAATATTATTTGACCAGTCATGAAACAAACTGAGGAATTAGAATGTTTATTTATACATGACAATTAGATGACAAATTCAAAATGAAAATTATTCACAACAAATATTTAAATCAGATCTTGACGGGACAAAAACAGGTATCAATCTTTTGGATCCTAGACAGTTTAAGGGGCAATTTGCTTCAGGGCCCAGGGCCAGGGCCAGGGGTGGGGAGGGCCCTCCTGGTAGTTTGGGGCTTACCATGTGGCTGGGACTGATGTGGCTGGTGGCTCCACTTAGACCTGGTTGGCAGCAATTGCATACAGCTTTGGGCAGTGTCCTCCACTGGAGGGGCATGCCATGCAGGAGCCCGGTTGTCCCCACACCCCTGGGGAGAAGCGAATGCTGGTGGTGGCTGACAGTGTCATGGCTGGCCATGGTTCGCGGCTAGCCATGGGGCTGCAGAGCTGGTGAAGCAGATGCTGACTGGGACTCCCCAAACTGCTGGTAGAAACTGAAGCTGCACACCTGAGGGGCCCTTCTTCAGTGCCTCCAGTGTCATCAGAGGTACCAGGCTGGGGCAGGGGCTTGAGTAGGTCACTTATGCTGCTAAAGATATCACAGGGTATGTGGCCTGGGTGGGCATCAGTTGTTGTATAATGACCATGGACATATTGTCATAGCTGGACTGATGACTCTGGTCAGTCACAGCAACCTACTGTGCCCACAGTGCCGTAACCATTATGCAGCAATACTGCACCAACCATTTGTGCCCACACTTCTGCATCTGGCCTGTCAGGGCCTCATAAATGTGGGTATTGGAGCTCCTGCCCCACTCAAACTGGTGCTGCACCTCTGCCTTGCTTCACAGCACCACAAAATCACCAGTCTCTTCCTCAGTCCATTTGGGGCCCTGAGTAGAGGGCACAGGTATGGACACAGATGTGGACACAGGCCTGGTGAGGAGGAAGTTGCAAAGCTGGGTCATGCACCGGCTCTCTGGGCCCCTGCACAGCTGTCCCAGTGTTGCCAACCCTGGGCAGCTGTCAGCAGCACCAAGCACAGAGGCATAGCAAAGAACTGGCAGCCATATGGAAGAGATAATGCCCCGCAGTACCTGCAGGTGTAGGGCAGGCTGCTGGTGGGTGTGCTGCAAGCAGGTGGCACTGGCCTTGCTGGCCAGAAGCTGCTTGCAGCTGGCCCTGGGGGCTGCCAGGCATGGCCAGAGGCTGCAGTAGCCTGCAGCACCCTGCTGGCCTGAACTGCAATCTCTTGGCAGCTGCGCAGCAGTGCAATGTCAGGCACCAGTGCTGGGGTTCTGGCAGGCAGGTACAATATGCTGTGGCCTGGCCAGGGGGACAAAAGGGTCTGCAATGCCCTCATATTCCCTGTCTGTTCACTCCAGGGCTAAAGATGTCTGCAGGCTTTTATAGGTTATTCCTGGCCCAGTTCCATGAGTGTAGAACTGGGAGGGGAATAGGCTGGAAAGCTTGTTCCCCACTCGGATCCGTAAATGCGGAGCTGAGTGAGAAACAAGCTCCGCAACCTCTTCCACCCCAGCACTGTGCTTGTGGAGCTGGGGGAGGAGCAGGAATCTCCCAGTACTAGCTGTGTGACCACAAGGCTGATGCTGGGAAATCATTATTTTCCAGTGCCTGCAGAGCTGATAAAAAAGGGTCTCCCAGCCCCCCACTTCCCAATCACTTAATCATGATTTTGGAGCGGGGGCATGGAGGTCCTTGATGCCAGGGCAAAGGACATAGTTCCTATCCAGGCTCCTGTTGTGTAGCAGGCAGCACCCGGGGCAGGGAGCTATCATTGATGGATAGCTGCTCCCAGTCAGGTGTCTAAACAAATGCTACTGTGTCATTACTAATCCTGAGTAAATTTGCTATTTGCATTTGCAGGTAGAAAATTTACTTGGGTTTAGGGAGTTTTACTGTGTAGTAAGCATATGCATGTGTAGACACACATTCTTACTTCACAGTAAACTATGCTAATGCACAGCTAAGTGCCTCATGTAGTCATGCCCAGAGGCAAACTAACATTAAAGTGTATAAAGTGTTTATTTTTAAGAATTGATCTCTCTTTTAATGAGCTTTTTCTTTATAGGAAGTGGCAAAAGAAACCATATTTTTATAATTTGTAATAAAAAAAATATGGCCCAACTGTAGATAAGGTCATTTGGATTCTATTGTTTAATATCAGATCTAAATTTGGCCACATATATGTAAGCACTAGTGAACAATATTAAACTATGATTTTATAATATTATCAAATATTCCTACTTATAAAGAGCACCAAATAGCAAACCTGAGCAAAACCCACTACCTTTTTCTAAAATGTATTTCTTTTTCTTTCATGCTACTCAGTAGACTTGGTATATTTACCCTGAATGTCTCAGAAATCCTACGCTCTCTGCACTTCCCTTCTCAAGATTTTCTTTTACCCCTGTTCTCATGAAAAGCTTGCCAACATACAATAGCAGGCAGCTTCTGAAACTCAAAGGTAGTTGTTTCTTTTTGTAATTATAAAACTTAAATAAAATCACATGTATCTGTCTGAGATATTTAAAATGGCTCCTGGGAATTAATGAATATTAAAATACATATGCCTGTCTCCCTCCCAAGAATTATTTGTTCCTCTTTTCTGTTTGTAAACATTTAATGGTTAAATCCATGGAATTATTTTTACTTTGCTTAGCACAGTGTCTCAGATCTTCATTTTTAATAATAAGAAAAGCTAATGTTTGAATATAACTACCAACGAATTTTTGTTCAGACCATGGAGTAATATTGCCAGAAGAATTTTGAGGCATGTATGAATCAAGAGTGATTTGAATTTCTCATTGATTTTAGTGGGACCAGAATTTTAAAATTTAGATCAGATGCTATTAACATTCTGGTAATTGAGTGACCAGACTCATTTGACAGTCTGTCTAGGCTTACAAAAATTTCAGGTGAACCTATTCTGATTTACTGTGCAAGAAAATGGTGCAGAATTAGCAGATTAATCAAGCAGTCAATATATTCTGGATAGTTTTATCATGAACTCTTTTATATATTTGAAATTAATTCTTAAAGTTGTTCTTAGAAGCTAAGACAGAAGTAAAGGAAAACAGAAGTTCAGATTAAATGAATACTATCAAGTATCACATTGTTATTCTGCCTGTGCTTTCCTAGTTAGTAGATGTAAGAGGTAAAAAAACACCTGTCACACAGACAGAAAATATAACGAATGAATTTAAGACAGCACAGCAAGAAAAAGTACCAATGCATACACTAAAGACAAAAGAGATCCAACGTGACTGAGAATTAGTGATGAATTAATATTTCAAATAGAAAGTATTATGAGGGACATAACTTTTATGAGAACATGCCAGCAGCAGTTTCATTGAAAATAAACATGATTTGAAAACCCTAGTTGGGATCTAAACAACAACAAAAAAGATCAAATAACTTCAAAACCAGAAAGGAGAACAGAGAAAGAAAAAATGTCATTAACTAAGCAATGTTGAAGCAACAAACTTTTTATATATAAAGAAGTAAAAAGAGAGCACTATAATTGTGACTAATTTATTCCTAGGTGCTAATCTTTGAAAATAGTTCAGGGTGAATCCCTCCTATTTTTTGCCTTGAGCTAATATGCAACCTTTGTGGTTTCTTGATCTTCCTTCTTTGAAAATGTTTCTTTCCGGTGTTTTCTTGCTGTTTGCTATATTTGAATATTGGCCTAATTCTTAATTTTTTTTCTGCCCTCTGCATTTAATTGTTTCAATCATTTCCATTGCTTTAATTTAGCAACAATGGAAATAAAAAGGAAGCATCTTATCTGAAGAAAATCAAGGAATGACAAAGAAGCAAAAGCATTTACTTTGGAAGAAAGAGTATTTTTTTCTTGTTCTTATTTTTCTTTAAAAATAACACTGCCAAATTTAGGAATGTCTTAGCACAGAATAAATAACCAAGAGAGCCTGACTGCCCAACACGGAGAAGCTTGAACTGCCTCTGAACAAGGGTTAGTGAGACTAATATTCACATGCAACTGTGAGTTCATTTTAACAATGCAAATACCATATGCAAATAAAGAGGATCATTATACTTAACTGACTACATAGTGCAGCTGCAGTTGAACTTCAATAATCCAAACTGGATTTTGCCTTCCATCAGCTATTAATTACATGGAAAATCCCCTTGTTTATCCAAAGTCTCAGTTATCCAAAGGTATGTCATGTATTCATCTTGTATCTCCAAACTGTGCAGTAGAAATAACCATTTGGTGTTGAGCTACTTTTTTTTTTTTTCTGAATTAGGATACAAAACTGTAGTAATTAGTAATATAGATAGAAGACACCAGCAATGTGCCTCTTGTCACTGCAATTGCTGGTTTAATTGTAAAAGACTCAAGACAGTTCAGTAAGTACATTTTAAAACTTACTTATCTGTTGACCTTTCTAGTAGCTGTCACTTCCTTTTGCTTTCACATCCAGAAGTTAAAAGAGAAACTGTGGGTACATCTACACAAGACATGTACTGCAGAGCTGCTTAATTATCTCCATAGTAAATGTCTTCACATCTACATATTTGGCCATGTTAGGCCACAGTAAACTAATAAACTTTGCCATAGGATAGTACTTCTATTTACAAGTACTTGTATTTACATTTGCAGTATTTACAAGTACTATCCTATGGCAGAGTTTATTAGTTTATTAGTATTTACAAGTACTATCCTACTGTGGAATTATTTATTCTGCAGTAATTCACATTGACATATAATGGGGCTGGGGCATGAGAATGTTTCAGAATAGGAGCTGCCAGGTAGCCCTTCACTGAAGCCTTCTTGTGCTCTAGCCAGCCCCTCCACAACATGTTGAGCCGGGTCTGGGCTGACAGGCTGACCTCCTGAGCCCTTTGCCAGCTGGGCTGCTCTGACATGGCTCAATGTGCTGATCAAATCATCCTAAACTGGGATGCAGAATGTAGAGGAAAAAATTAGAAGAAAGGTTTAATATGTTGAGAATGGTTTAATACACTATCAAACCAATTAAATGAGTAAGCCAGTAATGGGCTACTGAGTAGCTGGAACAGCAGTGCTGGTGCTGATATCTACACTTGCTTAAAATCAAAATGCTTCTTTTTTTTATATTAGAACAATATGCAATAAAATATATGCTATATGGAGGTATTCGTAGATTTGCATGGTGCAAAAAATGAAGATAAGCTGTTCAAGTTCATGGTTTTGTATTATGTCTAGTAAGGTTAGAAGTACCTGGATGTTTCATAGCGATTTAGAAAATTAGGTTGGAAGGGATCTCAGGAGGTCATCTAGTTTAATCTCCTGCTCAAAGCAGGACAATCCCCAACTAGATCATTTCAGCCAGGGCTTTGTCAAGCTGGGTCTTAAAAACGTCCAAGGATGGAGATTTCCTCACCTCTCCTAGTAATTTCCTAATATCCAACCTAAACTCCCTTTGCTGCAACTTGACCCCTTTGCTCCTTGTTCTGTCATCTGTCACCACTGGAACAGTCTAGCTCCATCCCCTTTGGAGCCACCTTTCAGGTAGTTAAAGACTGCTATCAAATCCCCTCTTGGTCTTCTCTTCTTCAAACTAAATAAACCCTGTCCCCTCAGCCTCTCCTCAGAAGTCATGTACCCCAGATCCTGAACCATTTTCATTGCTCTCTGCTGTTCTCTCCATTTCTAGTGATTGCAGAGTATGTCACTGCTATAAAGAGCCTGACTGAACGGATAGTCGATGGCCCTCTTTAGATGCTTGAATTGCACATCTGCAGTAAGTGGGGTTTTTTCCCCCTGTACTTGTAGATTAAATTAGCACTCTCTCCTTTAGGACTGACTATGCTCCACTTAATACTTTTCAAGTGTTTCTATTTTCATGTAAACCAGTGCTTTGGCCAGTTGAAATAAACTTGGAATGAGAACTGATCAAGTTCCATTAGACAGCAACAATAGTAGAAAGTAAATGAAGCAGCAGCATTATGAGTTTCATCATGTGCTGGGAAAGTGACCTTGGGAGCATATTTGGGAGGTAAATTTTCTTTCTGGGGTCTATGTTTTGCTTTGTTTTTTTTCACAGATTATTCAAAAACTTCCTAGAAGCAAAGCGTTGGCTTTCTTTGTGGTAAACCAAGGGTAATTCCTGTCAGGCACTCTAAGATTATTTATTCACATATGCTATATAATTTTCTGCAAAAATCATGCATATTAGTCTTATATCTTCCCATTTTTCAGTATGCGGTTTATAGCAGTGACTCATGAATACTTCTATGCTATCCAGACATAGTACAAAAGTATTCCCATGGCAACACAGGATGGCCTGCATCTGATTATCATTATTTACAAGTGGCATTTACTGCATTTCTCCCAGAAGAATCTTTAGTAAATTATGGGTGAATTGCTGCAGACAAGCCCCTGAAGCCATCTACAATGTAGCTTGGGACCCTGCTACATTTGTCCCAACAACTTACTCTTCTCCAGGCTAAATTATCCATTCTGTTTATGAGTAGGAATGGATCTGAACAAAACCCCCCAAAAACAAACAACCCCCCCCAATCCTGAGAATCATACCACCAAGTTAGCTAGAAATTCAAGAAAGACACTTCTGAAAATGAGGTATGGTGGAGAACTAATTAAGCTCACATCCTTCAGGATAGAGAGCAGTAATTATATGTGTTAGTGTGAAATTGGAGAGAAGGCAGGGGGCAGTGTAGGATCTTAGAAACTAACTTGTTCATAAATACATAGGCAGCAGCTTATTTAATCAGATGCTGTTGGAGTTGGGTGTTGCCTACTAAAGTTTATGCACTTCCGAGTGAGTTATTCATTAAGGTACTGCTTTGCCTTCTATCAATCAGGGTAGAGTGTTGGACCATTTGGACACCTTCGTATTGGGCCGTTCGGGCACAACTCTGAACAGGTGCTTTAACATGCCAAATAGGAACTTAAATAAGACCCCTCTGCCCATTACACTGAAGGTATGATTAATTGGTAATCATGCCTTAAATTGAGACCCAGCTACACATTCAACCAATTAATGGTGTGATAAAACAAGCAATAAGATACACTGTTATTCCACAAAAAATGTGTAATCACTTTGTTGCTTGTTCTAATCACACCGTTAATTGAATATGTGACCAACTGCTCCTCTGTACCTGGGATCCCCACCAGCTGTGAAACTCTTAGACACATGTGCACCTTTTACTGCCCAACCCACAGCTGACAAGACTCACAGTGGTGGTGGGGCTTACATGGGGGCCCCATGGAGAAGGAGCCCAATATCATGATCCCAGGCTCCCCCTGCACGAGTGATAAGGCACAATGGAATCTAATGTGCAATGTCACAATCACACCTCCTGCCATGCACATGTGAATTGTGTGGATCGCATTTTAGATCCCGTTATGCCTTTACCTCTCAACTGCCAAAGATGCAGTTCCTCTGAATTCACTCCCAGTACTCAGGCATGCCCTGTCCTGGCTTCCTGGACAATAAGGTGCACTTGAACTCTAAACATTTTGGATTAATAATCTACTCCTACCCATCAAAAATAACAATTTCTAAACACAATTTATTCAAATGAAACAGAGAAATAAATTCCTTTTAACCTATTTCTCAGGGGTCTTAATAGATTAAGCATTTTGGTAAATGGGTTGGAGAAAGAACTAAAGAAGACCCCAACACTGGACAGACAAAAGAGCTAGGAAAAGGAATGTCATCTTTTAAGTGATCATGACTTTTTCTATGGAGGGGAATTTGCTCTTCAGATGGAAAGAAATATAAAGCAAACCTTCCTGTGTCCTAATGACCAAGAATATTTATAAATGGTACATTAGATGTTATTATAAACCTCTGAACCACAGAACTACAAGCTGCAGACAAAAATCATATCCAGAGCAGAAGGTTGTTCTATACACAGTGTAATAAAACCTGGCCATTTGTAAGAGGGGTTAGTGTTAACCTATTTAACAGGGGTAGAGTCTGTCACCCTGGAGGCATCTACAAGTGCACTTTATTGTGGAATTGACTAATTAGCTCTTCAGGAAAATGTCACATGCACCCCTATTAGGCTGGAGTAAACTAATTAACTCTACCATAGGTTAGTACTGCTGGACACAAGTACTATCCTATGGTGGACTTATTTACTCCACTGCACCGCATGAGTATATAGTGACTGGGGTGGTTGGGGACATGGGAACAAGGGTGCTACAGTGCCAGCTAGCCCTGCATGGTAGGACCCTCATGCCTCAGTCAGCCCCTCTGTAACACATTGATCCAAGGCTGAGCAGCTCTGGGCTGGCAGCTTGACCTCTTAGACCCCCTGTCAGCTGGGGCTGTGCTGCCCTGGCTCAACATGCTATGGTCCCAGACTCATGAGTAAATGCTACCCCCAGGACAAATAAACTTGTTTGCAAATTGTGTTTATTCAGGAGCATTAACTGTATGTGTAGATACAGCCCCTTACGCCATGATTAGTCCAAGTTACTTCAGTGTCACTGACTGTGGAGTAAGGAATATGAATAACTGTATTGTAAGCTGGTCCTCAATTAGCTAATGTAGAGAAAGAATTGTCTTTGATTAAATGAAAAATAATTACTTTGAGATGCTTTGTCATAACTTTACAATTAAAACAAAATTATTAACAGAAATAGCTTAAAATGTTTATCCCATGAACATAATTTAATACAAATTACAGTAATCATAGAAAAGAGTGTACAAGGTATTTTGTGAATATAGTTAAAACTGACTGAACATTTCCAAATGGCTTATTTGTGTAGATTGCCCAAACTATTCATGAATTCATGTTACATTTTTTTAATTACTTCAGCTGAAGAAATAATCCCAACATGTCACAACTTTCTAACTGGATATTTTCAAAACAAAATCTTTTTCATTTATAAAAAACAATTTCACTTTGAAATCTGCCCAAATTAAATAAATATAAAAGTCTAATTAAATGAATGTAAAATGAATAAAAGTTTGGAGGGTTATGTTATGAGAAAAAATGAAAAGTTTTTATATGATGTTGCAAATGAAAACTGAATATGAATTACTTATGTGTTACATCTCTATTTCTTTCTTCCATCTTTTTTCTTATATCTAAACATTTTGTATATTCAAGACCTAATAATAATGTTTCATAATACTGTTTAGACGTGGAACTATATGGCAACTTTAGTTAAACAGATTATATATTTTTTAAAGGTAACATGTATTTTACCTCTCACTATGTATTCAGGAGAAAAAAAATAGTAGTTCTAATAAGATTACTTCAGATCCCATTTTAATGACATCTTGATTTGCCTGAAGTGACCATCTTATTTTTTTTAAAGAGGCAGGATTTGGGGCTTCTAGCCAGTCACCCTTCAGAACAGAAACCTTGGCCAGTGAAAGATTAGGAGAGGGGGTAGGAAGGGGAGGGGACAATACAATTTTTGCATACATCTCAGTCAGAACTGTCTGTCTCCTTTGGGAGCATAAAAGCATTCCAATGTATCCAAAAGGTTCCAGATAAACGAGGAAAGAAAATCTATTTATTTTTATTGTTCATGTAAGGGTAGAACAGCAGACAGTCAAAAAGTTCTCAAAGTTTATTTCAATGTTAATACATAGTTTGAATAACTATTCAGGAAAGGCATATAATATGCATATCTCCACATCTAAAGAGCTAAATTTTGTCTGAGTAGCAAGGGATGAGAATATTTTGTCTGGAAACAATTACAAAGAGCACTGAAGCAATGACATTCATCTTTTCTTCCCCCTTTTCCCCCTGCTTTTCATTATATAATTTGTATATATAAACATAATCATCTCAGTGGCTGACAATGAAAAAATAGGGATGTTCTTCATGATTTATATACAGCTTGTCAATCTAGACCTTTAGAAATATATTTCTTCTTTCATTTAAAGGAAAATAACGGGTATAGGACAAGTTTGCTTTATTTTCATGTGATGATATCATTTTGAATGCTGAGTTGTACTGAAGAATGGATCTGCCTTACAGAGGAAATAAATGTGTGAGGGGACTGAAATGTGGAGGATTAACTACTTGGGAAGGGGAGGGTGGAGTTTTCAATGAATATTTTGTTTGAATATTTAATATTTAAATCAATATTGCCAGTTGAATGCATTTAAATTTCATAGGTCATGTCCCCAAATCATGAGGTTGTCTTTGAAACACAAATATATATATTTTTTAATTTGGTTCTTTATTTACCTTCTTAGTTTTGAAGGTGTGGGGTATTCTCAGGTCATATTCTTAAACTTTTCTCCATAAACTTGAGACCCAAACTCTTGCATCATTTGAAGTGAAAGTTAAGATTTTTCAGATGCTGGCATGCCTGTAGGACGTGGGATTGTACGTGTGTGTTGAAGTTTGTAATACATTTGTGAGAGTTGGCAAACAGCTATCCCTGTTGGAGCTTGCTCAACTTAAGACCTATTTTGGAAAATTCAGTGTGTCATAAGGGGTGAATACTGGGGGTGTGTGAAATGGGCCATATTCAATTTAGATTTGGATTCAGCCCAAATTGGGGACAGTGATTCAATTAGTTGATTTGGATCACTGTCCTGATTCAATTTAGCCAAATCCGAATCTGAAGATTCGATATTGGTTTGGAAAAGTAGTGATTCAGCCATAGACACAGCTTTAAATGTTTTTTCTACATATCTCGAGGTACCAGGCACAGCTTGTGAATGCTGCGATGGTGGGGCTGATGGAGCACAGGACCACCCCCGCCGCCCCTGTGCAGCCGACAGGAGTGCGGCAGGGGGGCTGCTGTGTGCTCAGCAGCGAACCCAGAAGTGGACCAGAAGTAATTCCAGTCCACTTCTGGATCCACTGCCAAGTGCACTGGGAAGGCTACTGCAGGCCCCAAGCTCAGCGATTAGCCATGTGGGGACCCAAGGTGCCCCCCACTCCAGGCCCAGGAGGCACTAGTAGCCAAGCTACTACTCACATCCTATTCTTTATATAATTCCCTGGCTTCTGGCTTGCTGCTGGGGTCAGATCCTGAATAGTGGACTGAGTAGGTTCTTAAGGAACTTTGCAGTCCAAAATGGAGTTGTCTAATAGATTTTGTTGCTGCAAGAGTAGGGCCATTCTAGATCACTCCTTGACATTTAGTTGCCTAAACTCTACCTAAGTCCTATTTAGGTACCTAAAGCAGGATCAAAATCTAGCTTTTTGAGAAGACCCACGGATAAATGTTAAATAAATATTGACAAATTGTCATAAAGAAAGCAGAGTTCTCTTCACCCAGGGAGGGAACAGAAACATATTTTGTCACAGTTTTGCAAGGCTCAACAGATCTTTGTTCCTATAGTTTCTATGAACAGATTCACTCTGAGAGACACTGCTTACCCCTCTTCTCTGTGTCATCCAGCAGAAATCTCCTTTGTACAAGCCAAGACAGAAACTCCAGCAGAAGGGATTTCAGAGTATTTTGATAGCCTGGAGATTCCTTTTTTACTGCTAAGCACATTTCATGAACATTCCCCACTTCTGGCATATTTATTTAATAAAAAGTCAATGCTTATTATTTATCTATTTATTTATTCTATTACACCTAGGTACCTATGTTGGTATAGTGAAACCTTCTAAACATACTCAGTAGATGCAGGGTGACCACAGGTACAAGTGGAATCCAAAGTATACATAAGTGCCTAAATTTGCAGTTAAGCAGCTGTGTAAGTGCTGCTTAGGTATGAAATATGAAATATAAACCCTATATAACCCTTGATCTTAAAATACTTGTACCTGACCATGTTTAGAGGATGATGCTAAAACCCACTTATTAATATAAATCTTTGAAAGGGCTGGGCTTTATCTGCATTTTGAAATAGAGGTGGTCTAAGTATGGTTGAAACAGCCATTTTGTCATTTATCAGTTGTATTCATAGTATGTACAGAGTTAATATGCCACCAGGTAGTGTTTCTTTGTCTCTATTTTCTGTGGGAAGAGAAAAAATTAGTCAGTGAAGCGTAAAACACATATTAAGTGCTTTATCCTTTAATTTTGCTGATAGAACAAGTCTCATATATAATCCCCATGATGGTTACCAGTGCTATTAGAAGATCTAATTAGCTATTAAGGCTTGTATTTGCAATGAAATGGTTTACTCAAGTTAAAAAAATAAACATTTAATGAGAATTATCATTTTGTTTCATGAACCCTTATGATTTTTGAGTGAATAATAAAATACATTTGTCACTTAACAGAATATGCAGGTGTAAAACACCAAGGGGCACTTTAATTAAGAAATACTCACGTTTCCCTGGAAAATGACCAACTTCATTTATTGTGAAGAATAAATCCTCTACTATTTAAGCCATATAAATGTGCAGCCCCTTAAAGATAGACAAGTAAAGTTTATTCATGGAAAGCACTGTTGCACCAGACTCTGCTGCTGCTATTAATTTATCTCTGGATTCATACTACAAGCAACGTTTCTTCTTCATCTTCTCCAGCTGCTGCTCTAAGGAAAATATATCTATACTTAGAATCTCTTACCTTCCAGGCCAAGCTAGAAATGCCTACTTATATCTAAGATACTCAAAGTGATAGATTCTAAAAAATACAGAATGAAACATTTGTAAGTACCACATTGTTCATGCAAAATGTGCATTTTAAACACCAAAAGGACACACACGTACTCAAAAGTGCCGCATCTAATTAGAAAACAGACCCTTTCTCATTTTTTAAGGGATGCCATTACAATCATCAACGTAGTCATCATAGTCACTATGAATTATTGCAATCTGCCTCTAGGATCAAAACATATAATTTGTGGAAGTGGAAATAAAAAGGTTTATAAATCCTACCATAGAGAGGTTTTAATGAATTTTTTACTATTACATTTCAGGGAAAAATGTCTCAGCGTGAACCCAAACAATAACAGCACCCATATGTTAAGCCACAAGAGTGGAAAGTGAAATTTACTACCGACTATAAAGCAAAACAGATGTGATCTTTTTTCTGAACTGAGTAAAATGCAAAATGCATATATTAGGTACAGCAAAAAGAAAGGTAAATGGCATTTAAAATATTTTACTCTTTGTAATCTGCAGGTGCAATAAGTACCTTTTTCTGATTGAAGTTTTATGTTGACAGTGTCTTTTTAACATTCTCCTTGTGAATTTGACCTTAGTTAATGGGTAGAGCAATCATCTTTGTCCACTCCCCCAGTGCTTGATGATACCAGTCACCTTTCTAAGTTTGAGAAACAGGAGACATGATTATTTTGTGAGAGGCCTGAAAGATGTGAAAAAGAAAAGTGACCCCTTGTGTATGTGCTTACAAACATAAAATATATTAAATCCAGGCCTTAGATATTGCTTAACCTGTATCTAGTGTTTAAGCTTCAGTTACTTCAGGAGTAGCCCTTGAAGTGACTGCTCTTTCAAGTCATTGACTTCAGATGTTGAAGGCCATTGTCAATATAAAACATCAATAAGAAAAGAGGTTCTTATTGCACCTGCATATTATAAAAATTAAAATATTGTTAATGTCATTCACCGTACTATTGACTCAGTGGGTTCTCCCAGGGTGAAAATCCCTTCTCTTCTTTCACGTTCTTGGAAAGTATCAGTTTACTGTTGGCCAATGTAGGAATCATTGTTTCATAGTTTCATAGTTGTTAGGGTTGGAAGGGATCTAAGCAGGTCATCAAGTCCGATCCCCTGCCATGGGCAAGAAGGGATGCTGGGGTCAAACGACTGTGGCTAGGTAATTGTCTAGCTTCCTTTTGAAGATCCCCAGGTTAGGGGCAAGCACCACTTCCCTAGGAAGTTGGTTCCAGCTCCTAGCCACCCTGACTGTGAAGTAGTGCCTCTTGATGTCTGACCTGAATCTACTCTCAGTCAACTTATGGCTGTTATTCCTTGTAATTCCTGGTAGTGCTCGGGGGAACAGGGACTCTTCCATTGCCTGATGGTTCCTCTTGGCAATTTTGTAGGTGGCACCCAGATCCCCTCTCAGCCTTCTCTTGTGAAGGCTGAAGAGGTTCGGCTCCCATAGTCTCTCCTCATAGGGCCTACCCTGTTGCCCCTAATCATGTGAGTGGCCTTCCTCTGGACCCTCTCAACACTGTCCACAACCCTCCTGAAGTGCGGCACCTAGAACTGGATGCAGTACTCCAACTGCAGCCTAAACAATGTTGCATAGAGGGGGAGGATCACCTCCTTGGACCTGCTTGTGATGCATCTATGGATGCATGACAAGGTGTGGTTAGCCTTCCTGATTGCGTCCCCACATTGGTGGCCCATGTTCATCTTGGAATCAATAGTGACTCCAAGATCCTTTTCTGTGTCTGAGCTGACATGTTGGAGTATGTTAAAGAAACTTTCATGAGCAATAAGTAATGGTATGTTTGCATATATTCCTATATAAAAGGATGGATTAAACCTCTATGAATACATGGTGTAAGCAGAAAGAAAAACACAGACTATTAAACTGCTAATATAGTCAAAGGGGAAAGTAATGAATCTCAGCTAAAACAGCTTGTATAGATGTGGTTAGGAGGGAAGGTGGTAGACAATGGCTGGGTATAGACATTACAATTTTACTGGTATAAGTGATTGAAAATTGGTCAATACTCATAATAGGACAGAAGTTTGGAGTGCACAAACTGATTTAAAACCATGGAACCTGGTTTAAGATTCGCCACCCCTACCAAAGGGCAAATGTGTGTTCTGTATGCTATTGATCTAAACTATGCCGCTTGTAGAAAATTATACAATTTAGATTGATTCTGCCTCGGGCTTTTCGAATACCTGTACCGAGCCAATAGCAAGAAGATTGATACCTCAACCAAAACCTCTAGATCTAGGAAAACCCACCAAGCATCTAATAAGGATAACTATAGATAAATAATAAGATAGCTAAGCATGAAAGTTTCAGGCTACACTTGATCAGTTGCTGGAATGTGGAAGATAATGATGTAACAAGATGTCTGAAGGGATAAAACAGAGAAACAAAGGGGGTTCTTCTCTAATGTGAGTTAATCTGCTGAAACCAACCAGCATCAGACAGGAATCTGATTGCAAGTATTCTAAACTAATGTTTATAGCTGAGACTACTCTGTGGGTGCAGTCATTTAAAAATGCTGTGACATAGCTATCTAACACAGAGCTGGCATGTGGTATAGTATTTCAGAATGTTCTAGTAAAGTAACTGTGTAACTGCAGCTCACCTTTGGATTTAATAAGAGAAGTTTAGCTGAAGTAGCGACATGGGCAATTGACTTCCAATCCTCTGGACAATTAAATTCAGGGGAATCCACATTTCTACCCATCACTTTTCCATTCCCCTTGCTCCCTACCATATATTTTAAAGAGGCAAGTACCCTCTTTACTCATGTATAACTAAATCTAAGGTCCAGGTAGCTCACATAAAGATGTGTGTATGGTGGGGAGAGGGATGTTACTTCCTAGTATTTTCATATGCATGCATGTAACTCAACTCACAATATAGCCATACAGGTGTCATCTAGGTTTTAATACATTTAATGGTTGGAGGCACATACATAGAGAGTGATTTTTTCTTTTTCACTTTTTGCAGGCCTCTCAGAAATATAGCCATATTGGTGAGTCTACAGTGAAAAGTGATTATGTACAAAGATGCTTCTCATATAAACAGATTACTTGGCGTAAATATGTATGCTTGAATTAGTGAAAATTCTTGTAATGGCTTATACAGTCAACTCAGCTATGGGAAAGTGAGCATCGTCTTGCCTGTACATCATCAGGAGAGTTGTTAATTAATTCTAATTGCCTGGCCACATGCTGTCCTCATCTGTATCATCACAACTCCCTGGTAGATACTGGAATTACCTGGGTGTCACCAAGGGCAAATTTTGGTCTACAGAGTTTTTATTACTGATGATGATGTACAAGTCAGGGAAAACCCATGATTAGCAGGGCTGGCACTTAGAAAATTAATCTGAATAGACATTATATAGAGTAACACAGACAATGAACATGAAATACACAATGTCATTTTTTAAATCACTCTTCAAAGCAGAACCACATATTAAAGGAAGTGGGAGATTTTATCTAAATTGTTCAGTCCTATTGCAGCAGTTAAACTCTTTCACATATAACTATTGACCTTTCTAGTATTCTTTATAGTTAGATGAATCAAGTGAATGTGGAATCTGAGCATCTTTAAGAGATGCTGAAAATGCTTTCTCTGTTAAACAGGTTTTCCAACATAAGAATGACAAAACATCACCACTTCTTCATAACTAATAAACCCCCTACCAAGCAAAAAAAGAAAAATAGAAAGAAATATAATAATAAACTATATCATATAATAAATACATTACCCCCAAAAAGTGTTATGTGTTGATACCCCAACAAATAAGGAAGCATTATAAGAAAGGAGACAGAGAGAAAACTTGTTTCTTTTTTAAATGAATACTTGATTCCATTTGTGGTTTTATTTGTTTTGATTATTTTCCTTTTGCATCAGACTCTGGCCATAGTTAGACCTGGAAGGATAATATTGTATCCTTATGCTCCTAAGGGAACAAAGAAGTGTCTCAGGTGCCCAGTTGCTGGATTTTGCTCATACACAATGGGTTGATCTCAAGATTTAAGTGCTGGAAGGAACTTTCTCCTGAATCAGACTGCCACAGACTCATGTGAGGTGGAGGGAGAGTAGAATCCTCCTTTCTTTTTAGCATGGGTGTAATTTGTTTCCTAGGATCACGTAAGCATATGCTCCTTAAATTCATTGCCATCCCAAGAACCAACACATTGGAGGTATCCACATCTCTTGTTACCATCCTGTGCTAGAGATTGCACGTGGAAGATATTCCAAAATTACAATAAGAGGTAGATATATTCCACCCTAGAAAGCCAGAACACATATATATTATATATAGTAATAACTTTTAATAAAAGCTAATCCATTTCAAATCCAACTAGTAACCTGTAAGTGAAATGCACTACATCTTATCTTTAGCTCCTTAACCCACTTAATCATCTTTAATGTTCTGCTTTAAAAATGTAAATAAGTAGTTGTCTTCATATTAGTTAATCTTCATGTTTTTGGCCTTCTATTACTGATATTAGGTTGTCAATTAGATTAGATAATCACTGAGGTCCTGTCCAACTCATCAATGTAATGTTAAACTCTTAAAACACACACATATGACCTACAATACAGGGAAATATGATTATGACAAACTAGTTTTACAACAAAGGACTTATACAAAGCAGCTATAATATAGACTAGAGTATTTTGCTGTATAAATCAAGATACCATAGACTCAGCTTTGACACAAAGAATATTAGGTAGAAGGTTTATGAGTTGTAATGTGAATGTTTTTGTTACTTCAAATGCTATTTCAGATTATTGTCAATTTCTGTGATACAGATTTGAATTAATCCTACTAACCTGCACTATATTTTCAGAAATGTAGATATTATGAAGCTTCTGAGCCTTGGATGTTTTTATAAACCCATGTAGAAAAAACTATTATATTTTGTTCATCAGTGACACATGGAACAAATTAAAATGAAACATTTTTCTATTATTTTACTTAGTGCAAATTGAAAAGCTAGATCATATCTCAGAGAAAATGTTTTTGCTTTTCTAGTGCAGCCAGTTCTATCCATGATATGGAGCCATTTAACAGCCTTTTTCTACTTTTGCTCAGTCATGACTATCAAAGAATAATCATAAAATATAACCCTCATAAGAAATGATGAAACAAGGAACAGCTAGAAGTGAATAGGGAACCATGAGTTGCCATGTGTCACATTACAACAATATACTCATAATAACAATGTTGACATGTTTGGAAAAGTTAATCTGATATATACTTAACCTAGAAGGTAAAGAAGTTTCCTTACAAACACAGTGGGAGAGAAAAATTATCACAGCTCACATTTTCTCAGCAATAGGGAATGCAATTAAGACTAATGTGCACTCATATGAATAGACATTCTATATCTGTGTCATCCACGCAGTCTCTGAGACAGGTGAATGAAGTGAAAGGCTGATCCTTTAGTATATTTGCGTATGACCAGGTTAGTGGGACTTACCTCCTCATCTGCTATTTTCAGGGAATGTATACAGATCTAGCCCTAGTAGGAGTTTGCGCATCAATACTTCTGCAAGCATGATGAGTTTAACATTTACAAATATCTATATATGATCTGTAGGCATTTTTTAACCACGGTTTATCTTGATCTAGTTTTGTAATCCAAAACTTGTGCCTTAGAATGGTTAGTGGATAGTTTACAAATTCATAGATGATTTTGATAGCATTAGTATTAAGAAGCAAATACTTTTCTGCATCCATGGCCTTAAAGTGCTCCCTTAAAGGTCACCTGCACAATTCCATCATGCACACAAGAACAGATGACACAGTTCATGCAGGAGAGGAACATATTCAGCATGGGATAAAATACAGTATTTACTCCTATCTAAGCTGGCCCTGAATTTAAGATGACCCTCCAATAGTTTGATTTCATTTAAGGAAAACATTTAATTTGGCATTATCTTTTAGAAAGATACCTACTGACAAAAACTATAGCAATACTAATAAGTCATAAATTCAACATCAACTTCAATTCAATTCAGACATTAACTTAATCTATATTACATACTGCCCAGAATCTGATAAGTGCTAACCCTTTCTTAGATCCTAAAATTTAATACGAATCACTTTCACGTGATGCTCACTTCACACTCTTTACTCCCTTCACTGTTCATAGATTCATAGATGTTAGAGGCTAAAAGGGACCTTGCAAGATCATCGGATCCAGCCTCCCTGCACTTAGGCAGGAATGACTGTTGGGGTCACATGACCCCAGCAAAGTGCACATCAAGTTGTTTTTTAAAGATCTTCAAGGTAGGTGATTGTAGGTGATTGTGTTCCAGATCCTAATCACTCAAATCGTAAAGAAATTTCTCCTTGTGTCCAATTAAAGCAATCTTCAAGCAGTTTTGTCCATTGTTTCTTGTCTTCCCCTGGGTGCCTTGGTGAACAGATGCTCCCCACAGGCCCTGATGTATGTCCCTTATATACTTATAGGCTGCCACCAAGTTCCCTCTAAGTCTTGTCTTCTCCCATGTTCTCATCTTCTCCCTCATCTTCCTATAAAATATTGTCTTCAGTTTCATCCATGGCATTGGACATATATCACTTCTTGAAACCTTTTATGATGCATTCTGAAAATTTCTTCCCCACAAAATCAGACTATATTGGCAAAGCAGCGCAAAGGTTGGCTTCTTAATCTTCCCACCAGGTTCCCTGCCAAGAGCTAGTCTGAGTACTGATACTAAAAATAGTCTTTTAAAGGGCTTAGTCACTATAACATCTAGTATGAGATCACAATTCATTGACCAAATTTTTACTTTCACATTGGGTGTTAAATGCCCTCTGAATGAATCTAACACTAACATTCCTCTTCCTTTAGCAATGTTCCAGATTCCAATTTACACACAACATCTAACTAGTTATTCATCAGTTCAGTTGACATCCATCCTTGTTCTGGGATCTAACCACTATTCCTAGTGGCAACTGTTCTTCTGGCAAAGTTTTGAATTTCAAAATCACCCACTGTGGCAATTTTCTCCCATCTTCCAATACTGCTAATTTACAACTTTCCATTTACTGTATTTTTCATAATTATAGATTTTGTGCTTTTCTCATAGATGGTGACATTGCTTGGCATGTCAAAATAGACTGGAGTCACATTATTATTACCTATCCGACCCCACCTGGTAATCATGAGTTTTGCATAGCTCAATATTGTACTACTTGAATTCAACAAGGTTTTCACTGCAGTCTGATAGTAACTTTTGTGCAAGTGATGTTCTTCATCTCAGGGCTAAGTCACTCTGTGGCAGCACTCAGATATACCGCCTACTACTTGCTTTGAATTGTTGATGAGAAATGTTCAATTTCTTCACTTTTTCTAATGCCTTCAGTTGAAGTATTCATGAGTGATTGGCACTTCCTCCTCTCTCCTTTTCTGAATGTACTTGAGAATCTGCTTATCAATTTCAGGAAAATGAACTTGTTTTGGACCCTTGAATGATTTTCATGTGGACTTAGCATTCTTAAAGGTTTTTTTTCTTTTAATTGTCTCCCTTGTTGCACATTTGCTTCACTAACATTATACTTCCTTCCTGTCTCACAATTATTTGGGTTTTTTTAGCATAATTTAAAACCTTCATTGTAAAGCAGGGTTTATTGTTTCATAGTTGGTAGGGTCAGAAGGGACCTGATCAGATCATCAAGTCCAACCCTCTGCCATGGGCAGGAAAGAATGCTGGAGTCAAATGACCCCGGCTAGGTGATTATCCAGCCTCCTTTTGAAGACCCCCAGAGTAGGGCGAGCAACACTTCCCTTGGAAGTTGGTTCCAGATCCTAGCCGCACTGACTGTGCAGTAGTGCTTCCTGATGTCTAGCCTGAACCTACTCTCAGTCACCTTGTGGCCATTATTCGTAGTTACTCCTTGTAGTGCTTGGGGGAACAGGGACTCTCCCATTCCCCTCTGGTCCTCCTGGTAAGTTTATAGACTGCCACCAGGTCACCTCTCAGCCTCCTCTTGCTGAGGCTGAACAGATTCAGGTCCTATAGTCTCCCCTTGTAGAGCCTGCCCTGCTGCCCCATGATCATATGAGTGGCCCTCCCCTGGATCCTCTTGATGCTGTTCACATCCCTTCTGACATGCGGTGCCGAAAACTGGACACAGTACTCCAACTGTGGCCTGACCAAGGTCACACAGAAGGGGAAGATCACCTCCTTCATTGATTCATAGATTCATAGACGCATAGACTATAGAGTTGGAAGGGACCCAATGTATCATTGTGTCCAACCTCTTGCCCCTGGCAGGAAAGAGAACTGAGGTCAGATGACCCCAGTCGGGTGACTGTCAAGACTCCTCTTGAAAACCTTCAAGTTAGGTGATAGTACTACCTCTCTTGGAAGCCCATTCCAGACTCTGGCCATCCTTACTGTAAAAAATTTCTTCCTAATGTCTAACCTAAATCTACTCTCCACTGGTTTCCACTCCTCAGAACTGCTTGTGATACATCTGTGGATGCATGCCAGGATGAGGTTAACCTTACTGACCATTCTATTCTCATCTGACCACCCTTCTAACCTGTCCAGATCTAGTTGTAACCTGTCCCTCCTTTCTAGCATGCCCATGTATTGTAGGCTTCTGCCTCATTCCTTTCAGTATCTTCACATTTGTACTGCTATTTCCTCTTTTTAATATGTGGTCTGTCTTGGGGGTTTCCCTGCTGCCACTCACCACACACAATTTACCATGGGTTTCTAAAGTTTTAAATGTTGGCCAGACTGTGTTGATAAAGTCCTGTAATCTGCTGCTTTCCTTGCTACCCCAATAGGCACTCCCTTTCCACCTGCCCCCCACTTCCAGTGCCTTGCTGTCATTTGCCTTGCTGCTGTTGAGTACCTCATCATATGCTGGTTCCCTTGTCTCTGCTTTCTGGAGCCTTGTTGTGTGCTGAGTCCCTCATCACTATTGCTGGGTCCCTCATTGTGTGCTGGTTCCTCACTGCCATATGCATGCTAGGTCCCTCATCACCACTGTTGGGTCCCTCATATCATACTGGATCCCTCATCATGCATGTACAGAGTCTTCATTGCTGCTGCCAGGTTCCTTGCCACAGTATGTTCAGTGCCTTGCCTCACACTGGATTCCTCGCTGCCACTGCTGGGTGCCTTGCCATGTGCTGGATCCCCTGCAAGGAGTTTCACTGCCTGCTCAATCCTTCCCTACTGCTGTCTGGAGCCTCACTATATGTTGGGTCCCTTGTCCTGAAGTCAGGTCCCTCCCAGCAGCATGCAGGGTGCTTGGCTGACCCCTGTGGGTCCCTCCCTGATGCGTGCTAGCCAGGGTCCCTCCTTCCTGAATACTGGCAAGACCCTGTGAGGTCTCTCCCTGCTGCACACCTGGCCATCCCCCCCCCACAGTTCTGGGTATCTAGTAAGCAGATACTCAAATCACTCCTAGATGCTGCCTGGCTAGTGGGTGCTGAGGCAATTCAGCATGCACTCACCAGGCTCCTTGCACACAGCTTAAAATGACCAAGCAGGTGCCAGGCAGGCACCATTCCCACAGCATGAGGTTTCTGAGTCTCTCTGAGATGCTGTTTGAACAGCAGGTACTGAAGCAGCACTGCACACAGTATGGGACCTGGCCAGGATGCTAGTGGTGTGCTGAGCTCCTCTGGAACCCACTGTCTAGGCAGCAGCTCAAAGCAATTTAGCACTCGCTGGCCAGAAACCCCACATGCTGTAGGGGCAATGCCTGGCTAGTGCCTCTTGGGTCCTTTTGAGCTTTGCTCAGGGTTTCTAGCCAAGATGTTGAAGCAATTCAGCATGTGCTGGTAGGCAGCAACTCAGAGTGACTGCCCTGGCTGGGGGAGGATGAGGGGAGAGTGCCTAGCTTGTGCAAGCCTGATTACCCTCTGCTGCCTGGCCATGTGCTGGGTGCCTGGTCACACTGCCTCTCCACTTACCTTGATATCTCCTGTGAATTTTCTGATTTCAGGCAAGTCCTACTTGAATCCAAGTCAAGACTTGATTCCCACCCCTGCATCCCCCAGCGCACCTCCCTCCCCCATTCTGAATGGGGGAAAAATAACTCTTATGGTATTAGACTGCAGAATGAACAAGGCACATGAAACAAGTGAATGTAGGGAAGAGCTGAGGAACAACTGAAGGACAAAAATAGACCAAATGATCTTCCATTGTATGGATTCCCCAGCATGTGCCATACCATAGTAGGCCTGTATACAAGAGTAAGGAGGACAACTTCAGTGGTAGATTTAAAGAGCCTCCACCCTAGAGCTCCCATGTTCTATGTGGCCTGCAGGGAAGAATTTTATATTCTTCCCACTATTGCAGGATTAAATATCTGGCTCTAATGCTAACATGAAGAATTGGTCCAATGTCGGGAATAAACCATCTTCACTTAAAGTTTCAGGATACAGTAGTAAAAGCAGTTAGGAAATTATCTATTTTCTTTAAATAAATAATCAAGACTTTTTTTTCTTCTATTTTTATTTCTCTTCAAAAAACAAAATAAAACAAAAACATTAAAAGAACATTAACTTCTAGCTTTACTGTTCTGCCATTGTTTAAATTGGCAGATGAACGTTTAGGGTTGAATTCCATTTCATTTAGTGGATGACTACAGTGCAACTTGACACAAACTCTGAGTTACCTGATGGAGGTATAGCAGTGATTCTATTACCTTCTCTGGGAATTTAAGTGCCACCATTATAGTAGTAGAACCACTCTCTAGAAGCATCTCCTTACTGGGTGATCATGAGCCCAGAGAGATAACTAGTAATAGAATCTCTCCCATTCTTTAGTTACAAAACTTACCATTCATCTCAAATGACACTTTGTTTGTTTGCTAGGTGAAGCATAATTCTGACTTTGGTGTCTTGTTGCAAAGTATGCAGTTACAAAATGAATTAAAATGAGTTTTCATGATAGCAGCACAGTACCTTAATTTTGCAAGTAAATTGTCATTATAAATAGTTACTTTAGGTATCATATTAGGATTAGTCATGTGTTGGACTCATGCAGCCTTTTGTTTAATTTCTCTCTTCTAAATCAATTGCAAATGTATGGTGATTGGCAGGAATTAATAGATACTTTTTCAATAGTGCAATATTTCCCATTTATTTAAATAATAATTAAAGTAATTACTTAGAATAGTAATTAATTTTAGTATCTCAAATATAGTATACATGTTGGGCAAGATTCTGTTGTGTCCTATTTACATGACTGAGTAGTGGGAGCCCAAATAAATAAATTATAGCTCCATGATCCAGGGGTTTCTTTTACAGAAGTATAATTCTTAGTGGCTGCATATACACAAGACACTAAATGTGCAGTAGACTAATTCTACTGTGCATTAGCACAGCAGGCAAAAACCGTGCTGATGTGTTTAGTAGAATTAATGTACTGCACATTAGCATCGCAAAAAAGGCAAGTGCTGGTGCTACTGCACAGTAGTGCTGATTACAACACACAAAGTTAGTACCTTTTCCTTTTTTAGAGGGGAGAATACATCAATGGAAAGCCTATTTTTCCCATTACTATCCCTGAGTACACTATACCATCAAAACACAGCTAGAATATGTAGATTACAAGGGCTACATTCATTAGAGGATGCCATAATATGGTTGAACTGTATTTTTAGTTCAGGGGCAACTCTTAGATAACTGTGTAGTGAAAATGTTTGTGTGCCATAGAAACCAGGTAGCCTTACCATTCACCTCTGACACCACAATTTGGTTAAAGCTGTCAATAAGGAGAACTATCATCTTATTAAATGCCTATATCACAGTTTATTTTACATTAATTTAAGCATAATCAAGTATTATCTGATCATTTTGCATGAGTATTTCAATTAACTTTCTGTTGACATAAATATATTTTTAAACACATTATTCATTCTTTTCTGCATTTCTTGTAGTATTCCATGAGTGGCAGAGAATATTTAAGCTCAAACATTTGTACCTAAATAGAGTGATGAACCTAAAATTTAACTGCAAATGTTTGTAACTGAGTTCAAGATCTTTTCTCTGATACTAACACAGTTCATGTTTTTCACCTGTAGAGGTTTAAATACACAAAACATCTAAAAAGAAAAAAATGTAAACTATTTATAGACAAGGACAAGTGAACTCTCTGAGGAGCAAACAGTACCCTTCTTTCAGATCTGTTCCCATGTTTACTGTCATAGTTAAATAACACCATTTGAAAGCTTCTTAAGTGTTCTGACAACCTCCTTTCCAATTTATAGTTCATACTAGGAAAGAAGTTTCCAAAATTTGGTTTTGTGAACCATTATACAGCACTTTCTGGAAACTCTAAAGAAAAGCAGATGCACTTTGAACTCTGTTCCATATTAAGCTAATGGGGAGAGATCCAGTTTGGTCTACTCTAAATCAGGCCTTCTTGTGCCTAAAAATCTGAATCCTGGTCCTAGGATGATAACTCAAAAAAATACAAAACAAAACATCTCCCCCTACCCCCACAGTAATTTTTGGTGCTTAGCTTCTTAAACAGTCCAAAGTAGCACCTCTAAAGGGGAATTCAGAGTCCTGCTGATTAACAGCGAGCTAATTGGTATTCACCAGCTACCCAAGATTAAGCGCAAGTGTGTGCCTGAACTATTTCATTCCAGAATTTAATTTCTTGATTAATGACAAATTATAGCGCAGAGGTGGACAATTATTTAGGCCTGAGGAACACATGAAGAGTTGTGATGTGGGCCAGGTCAACACACCCTTACCCCTTGCAACAACTCATCAAAACTCCCTATGGGACTGTGGGAAGGAGAGAAGCAGTATTCAGGAGTGGGAGAGGTGTGCGAGGCTGGGATCACATGCCCCTGCCCTCTGGGGTGGTGTGTACGTGTGTGTGTGTGTGGGGGGGGGGGGGGCTGCCTGGGTGCTAGGTCCTGGGAGCCTGCTGTGTGTGAGAAGAAAGGAGGCAGGGGGCACATGCAGCACAGCTTACCTGGGTGGTGCAGTCTGCATTGTCCCTGCAGCTCTCTGTATGGGATTCAGCCCCACCTACTTGCTTCATGGCAGCCCATAGCATGCTCCCACCGGTGCCTATAGCCCCACCAGGTGCTGCTTTACTCTCCCTGCCTCCAGTGATGGCTCCTGCTCCTGATGTTGCCTCTACCATACTGTGCCATGCCACTTGGAATGAGCAGCTTCAGTCAGGTCAAGGGCACAGGGCTCTAGCTCCAGCTCCCAAGAAAGCAGCCATGAACTAAAGCCAGAACAGGCCTGTTTGCTGAGGCAGGAGCTGCCTGGCTGGAGCTGCTCATCAAGAATGGTGTGGTGTGGTGTGGCATGGTGCAGCAGGGGCAAGAATAGGACCAGCTTCCGATTACTACTCTGTGTCCCCTGCCTCTAGCAGCAGCTCCTCCTCCTTCTGCTACAACATGCCATGCTACTCCTGGTGAGATCCAGAGCTGGAGCCTAGTGTGCTGAAGAAGGATGGACCTGTCTGAATCTGTTTGCCCATAGTGAAGTAGCACAGTGCAATGCAGCACAGTGTGGCAGGGGCAAGATCAAGAGCAGGAGCTACTGCTGGAGGTAGGAGTCACAGACCTGCAGCCACCCCACTGGAACAGACCACTGGAAGATGTGTGTGCTTGTTGAGGCCAGGCTGCAGATGATGCTGGGAGCCCGGTGCAGGCTGCCCCAGAGCAAGTGGACAGGGCACAGCTCTATGTGGACTACCAAGGGGGCAACTGCAGGCCAGATCCAGTCACCTGGCAGGCTGGATCCAGCTTGTGGTTTGTATTTTACCCATCCCTGTTATAAAACAACCCACTTGCACCCTTAGGGTGCCTAGGCCTTCCATTTTAAAAATGGACAGTCTGATGTGTCCCCAGAGTCCTATCCTAAATAGCTGCATATGCATATTCCTATGTTTTCAGTGTGCACACTTTTAGGTGATTTAGTGCATTTCTGTCACATTGAGATTCACCTTGATCCAGCTCAAAAAGAGGAACCCTATTGAGATCCAATTCCACCAGATTATTTGAATGACATACTGCAGTACTGAGTTAATTGTAAAAGTAATGTAAAGATGGGTTGAGACAAGACACTCACCTTCTTCCAGGTAGCCTACTGGTAAAAGCAGTTGTTCAAAAGTGAGAGACCATGGTTTTAGGCTCATTACACTTCTAATGTTTCTGATTCCATATCTGCAATGCTATTCAGGGTATGAATGAATACCTTGCTGTAGGGTAGGCAGGCCTGAAAGCATTCTCCATTTCTCCCACTGAATCTGCCTATTGGACAGCCAAGAGTGTCTAAAGCCATGGGACTACAAGGAGAACAAACAAAAGGGTGTGTAACTATGGCCCAGTAAGGAGAATACTGCCACTAGAAGGAAGGAAACTTTGGCTGATACCCCTGCAACTGCTGTGGGTTTTTTACTCATTGTATGTACTGATTATGCAATGCAAGTGCATAAACAGTCTAGAAAGAAAACAGAAGACAAGTGTGATTCTGCAGCCTAGGGCACTAAAGTAGAAGGCATTCTCAGTAGACCAGATCTAGTTGCACAGGGAACTTTTTAGGTTAAATGGAGTCTTATAAGAAAAATGAAATTGGCAAAATTGTAGCTGTTGTACAGGGTGGAATAGCAATATTATTAGTGACCAGTGACTTAGTGCTGAAGTTGGGCACCTTAGGGATAAAATAAGATTTGGACCTCAAATTTTAACCAAATCCATTTTAGGTGTTAACTAATGTGCACCTAGCCATTAATTTCAGTGAAAGCTATAATATTAAGGTTTGGTCATTAAGGGCCAGTTTCATTCCACTGAATTATGTATTATTTCCTGTGCTAGAGCTATATAATCATAGAAAAGTATATATGAGCTCTGGCCTATTCTACCCCCAAATAAATATTCCAGAGTTATAAACCCTGGCAAAAAGGGTAGCTAGAAAAGAAACAATGGCAGAATTAGCAGATACTGATATAATATGCATATTTCCAGAGAGGAATTAATTCACTAAAAAGTTAGGCTTATCAGATGATATTTGTAATTTGGGTAATGAAAGAATAATGCATTGAAGGTCAGGATGTTGTAGTAGAGCACATCCTTAGTTATTATAATCTAACAGGAGATAACCAGGATGCATATACGCATAGCAAAGAGCAAGGGCAAGAGACTGAGAGAGAGAGAGACTGTTTAATTAAATGCTTAATTTATTTGACTTTCAGTAAGTCTTTCATAAAACTCATTCTGACAGGCTCCCAAATGAAGCTACAGCAGTCTGTAGAAGGATGTGGCAGTTGATCATGCTTCTCAGCTGTCTCTATCTTTTCATTTTGAGCTCCCTAGACCCTTAACTTGGTCTGGTGCTCTCTCTCAATAATGAAAGAGATTTAGAGGGCTCTCTATTTGCATGTATTTCAGACTTTAAAAGCAATTTGGGGATTTATTTTGACTTCATTTGACAAAGTTGGCTGTCAATCTACTCAATGTTAGCAAAACTGTTACTGAAACAAGGAGAAATCCTTTTAGTCTCTGTTTTAAGAGGTAGATAGGCCCATGCTGAAGGAAGTCTGGTGATACATGATGAAACTGAAGTTGTTTGATAGCATTGTCTATTATTTCTTTTTGCAAATGTTCACTTTGACTAGAAGAATGCTGGAGTAAGTCTGTATGCTTGTTTTGCTCATAGGTCTGATATTGAAAGAGAAGTATATCTCAAAGTAATGTCCCAAAGGGAAATTGTTTGGGTTATGTCTTAGGAAGCATTGATTTTTGCTGTATTGATATCAATCTTGGATGATCAATAGTACAGCTAGATGCAGGAAACAAATGACTATGTTCTCCAGAGGTAAAACAAGCCAAGTTTAAGGAAGATGAGCCACAAACTCTGTGCCTGGGAAATTGTCCTGCCTTTAATCAAAAAGAAAATAATCAGGACTATAAAGAAGATCCGAATGGCTGGTGAATAAAGCACAGATCATACTAGAGAGATAGCAACATAAGAGATCAACTCTAAGGCTATGTGCATATGGTCAAAAAGCCTAAGACTGAATAGATTTACTCTTTGCAAGTTAGTCTAAGATGCATAGGTTGAACCAATAAGCAAGTGAACAGACATTCACTTCTGATTCTGGAAACATGGTCACATTCCTGCAGTGGCCCAAGCAGAAGCGTCTCCTTCCCCCACCACCTTCCCTGTTGGCAGCCAAAACGCATTTGTGCATCCTTCCTTCTCATAGCAATACTTAAAGGCACAGAGAATCACAATAATACAAAGACTAGAAAAAAAACTGAACTGACTGTATTGCTTGTACTTAAAACACAACTTTTCATGCTTTAATTTCAGGAAATTTATCTATAACACTGCCAGTACTGTCACTTTCAAAAACAGTTCTTTCAATAGAAAATAAAGTGAGGTTTGAAAGGTGCTTTTGTTTCATTGTTTAGCTTAGGGGGCTTTTGATGATCTTTAGTTTGCTGAACACCCACTTGCAAGAATCCACCAAGATGACCACAATAAGCATCAAAGCTAGAGCAGTTCAGAAATCTGGGAAGACATCTTTGCCATACATTATAATGGATTCTAGCAGTTCCTTGGCACTTGATGGCATAGCAACGTCACTCTCTTGGCAGTTCATAAGCAGCATACAACAGTTCAAGACATACTGATAGAGTGATTCTGCCCGAACATTGGGTCTGTAAAATGTTGCAAAATTGTAGCAGTATTCTTTCAACCAAGAGAGGTCCAGATCACCTCTGAAAAGAGACTTCATGTTGAGCAAAAGTCAAAATCAATTGTGAAATTCTCGCAGGTGAGTACACCTGCTCCTCATTTCCTCCTTCAGTCTGTCAGTCACCAAGTGCATCACTTCCTCTCCATTGGTCTGCCTTTTCATGAACCATCTTTTGGTCAAGAATTGGGTTCTATTTCCAAATTTGCCTCTGGGGAGCTCACCTTCATTATTTTGAAATACTGTTGATCCTGCTTCGATCAAAGAATCTTTCAATTTAGATGGCACCACTGGATGTTCATTTTCAAATTGGATGAAGCCAATGTTTTTGTGTACCAAGGTCAGATGTATTTTAACATCCTGCTGCTGGTGTGAAAATAGTGATTCCAGCCAGTCACCATCACCTGTTTCCTGATCATTGCTTTCATCAGCCTTCTCTTGATATTCATTGTTGCCGATGGCTTCCTGCAGATCCTGCTGTTCCTCTCTGTCAATCACTTCTTCTGCACTTGGTTGTTCTTTCTCTAGCTGATCTTCCACTTCAATACTTTTGCCACTCCCTTCTTCTGCATCTGGCCTTTCTTCATGATCATCTTCCTCATCTCTCTTAGGCTTGAAAGAGTTCTCAAAAACTTTACTTGCTCTCTCAGTCTCTCTCTCTGGAAGAGCCTTTCTCTTCCACCATTGCATGCCACTTAACTTAATTGCACATGTGATCCCTGTTGCGAAGGAACTCACAGAAAAAAAACATTGGTTCAACCACAAATTACATTAATATGTGCCTGTGCACAGCAAAAATACTGCAAACCAAGCCTATCAACTGTATTTGACAACTGACAGAGGCCAAACAACTCGTATTTTAGATATTGTATGTTGTATCTAGGCTGCATGTTGAGTAGCTGCTGATTTTCAGCTTTGCTTCTTCCACGTCACGTGATAAGAACTCTGCAGGGTCCAGCCAGTCTCTGCTCCTAGGTCAGTGCCTGGGGCATGGAACCCCCGCACACCCCACATCACTATGCTCCTGGGCCCAGACCAGAAGTCAGGGGGCACTAGAGCACATCTTCCTGTTCAGCTAGAGCAGACAGCTTGGACCAAGGTTAACCCACCCATGCTGTGGGGGGGCAGGGAGGAAGAAGGTTACGGGGAAGGTACAAAGCACCCTTGAATGCTGGGGAACTGTGAGTTAACTTGAATCTGGAGGGGATCTTGGACAGAAGTTCTATAAACTGACTTCGCCTACATCAGCTAAGTCTGATACTATATCAGACTTCGTTAGAAATTCATGGTGGCCACTTGACATGCACAAATGATAAATATAACTGGTATAGCTTACCCAAAATGTGCTTGTGTAGGGTCTTTCTTTAAAGGAAATATTTGCAGCAGTTACACAAGCAGCATCGGTATTTATTAATCATTTAAAAAAAGCAAAAGAAAAAGATTCATATCCATTATATCTGGGGGAAACCAAAAGATAATGCATGGAATTTCCTGAGCAATCATTCCTTGGTAGAATGAATGCAACATTTGTCTCACATTATCATGTTTCATTTTTTAACCATTCAATTCTGATTAATAGAATTATGATGCCCACCCCTCCCACTCTCTTTTGGTGACAATACTGAGCAAGGATTGTAGAAGTCAAATGTTGGCTTTTTCATGTTGGCTTTAAACTACCTCTGTGCTTCATAATTTCAACCTTTACAGGAGCTGCAGAAGTCCCCATGTAATTTAGACAACTTTGGGGGTCTGTTTAATTAATTTCACCTTCATCAGACTTCAAGTGAAAGCGCATCCCAGAATTTCTGCAGAGCTCAATGCTGTTGTTTTACCCCTGGCATGCCCCACATAATGAAAATTGTAAAAGAGTTTGCTGAGGAAAGCTTTAAGGTTGTCTTTGTCAGTTCTTCCACTAAGGGAATCTTGTGAAAGTCAAAATTAGGACGTCTTAGAGTTTCTTTCCATTGCCTGACACCTTGCAACCCAATGCAAATATGTTGGAAGAGAGGTGAGGATCTAATCCATTGTATTTATTGACACAGATTCTGCTTCAGCCTTTTATATTTGAAAGCAAAAGGAATTCACATTTTTCTTCATACTGGGTGCATCTACATGTGAGCTTTATTTTACTGTGCCTTAGAGTACCACATAAAAAACTGTGCAGTTACACTAATGCACAATAAAATAGGCTACTGTGCATTAAGTGTCACTTAAAGAATGTGATTTTGGTACTTGCATTAAGGCAACCTAAAGCGCATGTATTTACTACTGTACTTCACTTGGAGGTACTATACTTAATGTGCATTGGGAAAAGTGCATTAATACACATGTAGACATGCTCATTGTCCCCCAGTCTCCTAAAATAAAGATATTGATTTTTGAAAGCTGTTAAAGTATTCTGAATAGCATTGAACAAAAGAAAAAAATGTCTCAATCACATTAGTCAGACAGTATTTGAGAATATCCTCCCAACTCCAGCCTCTAGCCTACCTGCTCATTTCCTCTAGTATGTGCTTTAGTACCACAGACCATGAAGCTAAAATTCAGCCTGAGATGATGTTCTGCATCAAACACAGTTTACCCCTTGACCTTCAGCTCCTTCTTCCACCATAATATATACATTTTACTTTCCCAAGCTAAAAAAATCAATTTTAACCACTGAAAAAATGCTTTTAAGTTGAGGCAAAATTCCCTGAAGTGCATCAAATAGAAATATTTTTCCCACCATCTCATTATAAGCAGTGTAAAGCTAAGGCTTGTCTTTAGTTTCATATATGATACTTTGCCTACAACTCCACCTCCAGCTCAATTATCCCATCCTAGAAAATAAAACAAAATTATAATGCATTTTCAGGCCATAAAACCGTAAGCATATCCATAAAGAGAAAGAAAACCCATTACACTATTCCTGAAACAACTTAATCTGACTATCTAACATAACCTCTGCACTTACTAAGCCTGTGATTATGACCTTTTAAAATATGGCTAGTGATTATGCTACTAAGTATTGGACATAGTATCGTTAAATTAAACTACAAATAAAAAGGCCAGTTTATTCAAGTAATGTTAGCTAGGAATGCATAGTGTATAAATTTCTGAATATGTATGATACAGAAGGTGGGATACATAGACCTAACTTGATTCTCTTTAAAGGAAGGCTCTAGAGAACTATTCCAATTAGAATCCAGTAATGAAACACTCTTCTTTTTATATTAATGACCTTTCTGCCTTCAAATTAAGAAATTCAAGGATTCAAAACTTCAAACTCTTACCCTAGATTCTATCTGCCTATTAGCCATCAAAGTGGACTTGGGCATCAAAGTGTGACTCTTTTCCACCATGTTCAAGACACTGCAAATGCATTACTTCATTGATTTTGTAACTTGCCTTAATCTTACTTTTAAGATCGAGTAACAAAAGAGCGGCAATGGAGAAAATGAGCACCCAGCTTCTGCAATAACTGTTTTTCTAGGACTCAAGCAGGTGGAATAAAATCACACTTAGGTGCTTAAGGCCTGGCATTCACAGACTTTGTGAAACACTGTGTGTGGCTATTACTTAAGGAAGGGAAAGCAGGAGAGAGAGAGTGTCACAGAATGTTTAGAAACAAGATTTGGAGTCAGAAGACATGGGACTGCATGTGGGTTTTGGGTAGGTACCTCACATGAATGTGAGACTCACTTTTCTTATGTATTAAACAGGAATGCAAGTCTCTTTTTAACTATTTTGCAAAGTGTTCTGTTGCTAAAGTGTTTAATGTATGCAGCACAGAAATGGAAAATTCCATATATAATCATAGACAAATAGGGATGCAAGGGACCACTAGAGGTCAGCTAGTCCAACACCTCTCCAAAACAGCCCATACATATTCTTGTCATATACAAATTCTTGTCTAACCTATTTCTAACACTACATAAACCTTGTCTAACTTATTTCTAACACTACATAACACTGTGCTTGTGGACGTAGTATTTCTAGACTTTAAGAAGGCCTTTGATACTGTCTCTCACCCCATCCTCATCAATAAATTAAGTGATTGTGGCATTGATGCCTGCACAGTTGGATGGGTAAAAAATTGGCTGATAGGGCACACCCAGAGAGTAGTGGTAGATGGATTGTACTCAACCCGGTGAGATGTGACCAGTGAGGGGACCCCAGGGCTCAGTCCTTGGGCCCACACTGTTTAACATCTTTATCAGCAACTTGGACGAGGGGGTGGAAAACACGGTGTCCAAATTTCCTGATGAAACCAAGATGTGGAGTGAGGTGGACACACTTGAAGGGGGAGAGAAGCTGTGACTAGATTTAGATAGAATGCAAAAGTGGGCAGATGAGAATAGGATGAGGTCCAACGTAGACAAATGCAGGGTGCGGCACCTTGGGAGAAGTAACCCACAGCATACACACAGGCTGGGAAGTTCCCTTCTTGAAAGCACAGAGGCAGAAAAGGAGTCATTATTGACTCCAAGATGAACATAAGCTGCCAATGTCAGAACGCAGCCAGCAAGGCCAGCCATACCTTGTCATGTATCCAAAGGTGTATCTCAAGTCAGTCCAGAGAAGTGATACTCCCCCTCTATGCGACTTTGGTCAGGCCACAGTTGGAGTACTGCATCCAGTACTGGGTGCCACACTTCAAAACAGATGTGGCAAGCCTGGGGAGGGTTCAGAGGAGGGCCACACGCTTGGGGAGAGGGCAGCAGGACAGGCCCTATGAGGAGAGACTGAAGGACCTAAACCTGTTCAACCTCAGCAAAAGGAGGCTGAGGGGGGACCTGGTGGCTGCCTACAAGCTCATCAGGGGAGATCAACAGCAAATAGGCAGAGCCCTGTTCTACCCTGGGGAGACAAGGAACAATGGTAATAAGTTGATGGAGAATAGGATTAAGTTAGAGATCAGAAGGCAGTATTTTACAGTTAGGGTGGCCAAAATCTGGAACCAACTTCCCAGGGAAGTAGTCCTTGTCCCTACCTTGGGCAAATTCAAGAGGAGGTTAAATGATCACCTGTCTAGGGTTTTGTGAACCCAGCATTTATTCTTGCCTGTGGCAGGGGGTCAGGCTAGATGATCTGTTCAGGTCGCTCCTGACCCTAACTACTATGAAACTTTGAAACTATGAAATAATCAATTCCATCACACAGCTACAAGACATAGCACACTATACTGCTACAAGCTAGCTATGGGTGCAATGACAACCTGTGTCCTAGATTTCATAGGTTTCATAGACATTAGGGCTGGAAGGTACCTCGGAAGATCGAGTCCTTCCCCCTGCCCAAAGGGCAGGAAGTCAGCTGGGGTCATAGGATCCCAGCAAGATAAGCATTCAGTTTGCTCTTAAGATGTTCAATGTAGGTGCTTGAACCACCTCTGGTGGCAGGCTGTTCCAGACCTTGGGGGCTTGAACAGTAAAGAAATTCTTCTTTATGTCCAGCCTGAAATGGTCGTGTAGTAGTTTATGACCATTCGACCTAGTTGTCATCCCTTGGGGTGCCCTGGTGAACAAACGTTCCCCCAGATACTGGTGGTCACCCCTGATAAACTTATAGGTGGTCATCAGTTCACCTCTAAGCCTGTGCTTTTCCAGGTTAAAGAGCCCCAGGGCTCTCAGCCTGTCATCATAGGGTCTGCTTCCCTGACCTTTGATCATGTGCATGGCTCTTCTCTGGACTCTCTCAAGCTTCTCCACATCCTTTTTGAATTGTGGAACCAAAAACTGGACGCAGTACTCCAGCTGCGGCCTCACCAAGGCCGAGTACAAGGGGAGAATGATGTTCCGGGATTTGCTTGAGAAGCATCTATGGATGCAAGCCAGTGTTTTGGTAGCTTTACTAGTCGCTTCATCACATTGCAGGCTCATGTTCATCTTGTGGTCAGTGATGACCTCCAAGTATCTTTCTTCCATGGTGTTAGCCAACATAGCACTGCCGAGCCTATAAGGATACTGCTTTTGTAGGGATTGTTAAAATATGCTCAAGAGATCCAAGGCCATAACACACCCTTCCACAGAGGTAGGCAACCCCCCCCACCCACATGCACACACTAAACCAATATGACCATGGGTAAAAATCCTTCCTGACCACAAATATGGCAATCCACATGACCCTGAACAGAGGGGCAATACCCTTTGGCCTGGAACATCTGGGTTTAATCCCAGCAGAATCATTATCACACCCCCAAATCCCCAGCCTTTACTGCAGCCAACACCCAATGCTTATGATGATGGTGGGGGGAAAAAACCAAAACCAAAAACCTTGACACATACAGCAAGAACACAAGGGGGAAAATTCCTTCTTGGGTCAATGTGGCAACCAGCAAAATCAAGACACATGGGAAAACAGCCATAGAATAGCAGTCATACTATCATTCCTAAGATATTAAAACTACTGCATTTGAAGCATAATTTGGAAACTAGTACACATCTAGAAACACCTATTTTTCCACATGCCTATAACACATTTACAAACTTTGACTACTTTTTACTATCTGTGTCAAATATATTGTTTCCCCGTTCATGTTTTTCATGATCATCTTTACCATTGCAATAAATGTTTACAACAACAAAAAAACCCCCTAATTTTGTCAGATATGGCTAATTTGGTATTAAAGATAACTCCAACTCCCATTCTAACAAATAAATACACTTTGGTGGCTAGAGTTAGCTACATATATGCTACTTATTGGGTATATCTACATGTTTATATAAATGTGTTGCAATAAATAATGGTGCTTATTGCATCAGAGTTTATTGCTTCTGGGTGTGCATTTACATGTGTGCCTGGGATCACAGCACATTAAACCAGGTAGGAGCAGCCCTAGATGGCATAGAGTGCAGTGGGCCAGACTATCAGGTTGGGACAGTATCTACACATGTGTTACTGTGGAGATTTTTACTCTGAGCAGGATAGTTTTTGTAAATACAATTTGTAAATATTTGTAAATACAAATACTATCCTGCTGCAGAATAAATTAGTTTACTCCAGCTTAATAGTGGCCGGAGTAAATGTGTAGACATGCAACATTTACTGTGCAGCTAATTAGTCGACTGAGCAGTAAATGTTTCATGTAGATGTGCCCACAGATATAAAGGTGGATTTAGGCTTATGTGGCATTTCCTTTTGTCACATTTTGACCCTGAATTGTAGGTATGAATCCAAGGGGGATGTAATGATGCAGTTGCACACCCCCCCCCGCCACCTTTATTCCTGGTTCACCCAAAGTTTCAAACCAACTTCCTGGCACTGGCAGTAGTATTTCTATGCAGACACCAGTGAGGGAGTCATATGACTACATGAGGGGAGAGGGAACAATCCAGGAGGCATGGTGGGGGAGTCCCTTTCTGCCAAGAACATACCATGGATAGAAAGCCAGCAAACAGTACATGCATGGACCAGACTTTCAGCCCCTAGCCACACCCCTGTTTACTAACCTTCTAGTGGCAGGTCTGAGAAGTGTACATTAGAGAGGGTATTAACACTGAATGTGTGATTTATCACAAGCACTTGTTAACCTTAATGCAGACTAACATTCCTTGCTTAATATCTAACCTTAATACAGACTAATATTAGCACCTGCTAATTCTAATGTGTAATCTCATCCATCCATACTGAGGAGACTAGACCAACACATAGAAACATAGAAATTGCTATGCTGGGTAATACAGAAATCCATCTTTTGCACTATCCTATCTACTAGTAGAAGCTAATAACAGATTCTTCAGGAGAATATGCATGAAACTCCATCGTGAACAATTACAGAATAATCTGCCCTTTGAAGTCATTTAGATAATTATGACACTTAGGCTAGAGACAGACATTCAAAAAAGCTTGAGCCTGAATTGATTCAATCTTTGCAGGTTAGTGTAACTGCATAGGCATGCCCTCTGGACTGAAGAAATGCAGGCACATTCCTGAGGGTGCTAGAGTAGCCCTCCTTTCCCTTCTAAAGTACTGATCTGAGTGGGGTCTGGCCAGGCTCCAGGATGCTCCAGGATGCTCTGATTATGGAGGGGTGTAAACTGTTACCCTGCCTGCACTTTCCCAGACTTTGCCAGACTCCAGTCCTGAGCTAGCACTTTGAGGCAAAAAGGGGGGGTGCAGTGCATGCATCTGTTGATGATACTGAGCTTTTAAATCTCCCTCTCTCTCTGCTTCTTCATGATATCTGCAACCTGACAGGTGGGGGAGCCAACAGGGGGCTGATAACACAGTGTTTCAACACATTAATAACACATTAGTTTAAGCTCTTCTTAAACAGCTTATTCCCAGGAAGGAGACACGGACATTACCAGCTGACCTGTTGATTAGCTCCAAAAATCCCTAAGCAGACACTGTCCTGTCTGCCTGTCCCAGTGAAATTGGAGACACGCCACATGCCTAGGGTCCATGAGGCTTGGCACATGCTGTAGGGCATGGGGAGGAAAAGGAATCTCTGCTGGGGGTGGGGCAGGGGAAAAAAAGGCAGACCTTGCTGCAGCTGCAGTCTCCACCAGAGCTCTGGCTAGGGAGCAGAGTGGCAGGGCCAGCCCTGTTCTCTGGAGCAGAGAGCACAGCCAAGGGTTGCAAAGCATCTGGGATGCTGGGGGACTCTGGTTTAACTTAAACCAGGAAGGGGTCTGGGACAGACATTGCATGAACCAGTTTGACCCAAATCAGTAAAGTCTTATACTACATTCAACCAGGTTTATCTTAAACCAGTTTCAGCCATTTTGAAACTGGTTTATATGCACTGTACTTACGTTTGTTACAGGTTTAAACTAGTTTCTGATCACTTAAATCAGTTTATATGTAATGTCTGTCCCTAGCCTTAGGGGTTGGCTTATGCCTTGAATCTGGGGCTTATAAATCCCTTGTTAGTGTTTTTAAATCCCATGTAGTGTTTGTATTAGGGTAGACCACATTCACCAAATATGGAAAAAGAAGTTCACAGGTTAGATCTAGTTAATCAGTCAGCATTGAACATAAAGGTATCATGGTACTCTTTTTGTTCTTGGATGACATCAGTGAGACTCTTAAATTTGGGTCCCTCATTCCTGTAGCTCTCCAATGAGAACTTATGATAAGCTTTGGGCTTGAATTTGCTAGAGAACAATCTGAAGATAAATGAATAATTTCAGGTAAAGATACATCTGAGAAACTAATAACTTGATGTCAGACAGTTCATGGACAGAAATTAATGGAATAATTATTATTTATTTTGGATTATTTGCCTGATTCTACTGATAAATCATGTAAAAAAAACTGCATCAAATTGGCCTGTTCTCTAAATTCAAGGTGATCTTTCATAATTAGGAAATATTTAACCATTTTTTGTGTCAGGACAGTATATTTATGTAGGAAGGAATTTTGTCTATTTGGAGAAAGCTTAATTAAATATAAGGCAATTACCTGTACTGAATGTTGCATAACAAATAGAAAACTTGTAAGGTTTTACACATTTTTGCTGCATTAAGTATTGTATATGAATTTTGCACATTTCAAATGCTAGTAATGCATGAAACCACAGCAAATTGGGTCCTAACTAAGTGGGTGGGTAGTATGGAGGATTTGAAAGACTTACATATATTGGACTACTTCTTATGAAAGGTTTTGATTGAGCAATAATGGAAATCAAGAAAATAACAGGTGCAAAGTTAACAGGAAATGGGATATGAATTGTTGGTGTTTTTAAAAATGTTAAAAGCTCAACCAACATCTTAAAAAACCTTAGTGTCTAGTTGTAAGTAATAACATTAGCTTGTTTTTTTAGTTGACATTAAAATATGAGATTCAAATTTGTTTAGTTAATCCAAGCAGCTGATCTAGACTTGAAGGGATTTAGCCCTAGTCCCTGCATTTTTTAACATATATTAAAACACTACATATACAAAGGCAAAAGGCGTCTTATTATATGGGCCAAGATTTCTAGCTATATGACACCCTAGTAAAGCTACTCTAGTTGATAAAATCTACACATAGTTCTTGATACAACAGTAGAGGTGAGGGTTTGAGAAACTGATGATGGAGCAAAATTGCTGTCTCAGGAGGTGCATAAGATCATTCAGTCTTATAGAAAATGCTGCCTTGAACTCTTTAGCACATATAGTAGTATATCCCTTTATGAGCTGACATCCTGGGCCAGTGCAATTTCTGATATTTCCATTCCATTCCAGTTCAGGCTCTTGCCTAGGGTGTACAGCCTACTCCCTGCCAGTTCACTGTACAAGCATTAGGGAAAGGGATATGTGGATAATGCCTCAAGTCTGCTTTATTTTTATCCCCTTTATGGTGCTGGGTGTGATCCCAAATGATTTTGGAGATCAGCACCTGCATTCTTCAATCTCTTTGAGGCAAGCAATGCAATGTGCCTCTGTGAGACTAATGAGGACTTTGGTCCATGATTTTTGAGGGAAAAGGTAATGTAGTTGAAGAATATTAAGAACAAAAAAAAATCCACTTATTTACTGAGTTTATTTGCCCATCATCTAGGGCTAGGTAACTGTATGCATCATCTAGAATCTAGGTAAATATCCAAAAGTGGCTTTGATAAATGACAATAAGATGAAGAAATGATGCCCATCTACAAACCTTCATAATAATGCTTTTGATGTTGTGCCTTTCATCTAAGCATTTCAAAGTGCTTTGTAATAATTAATAATTAAGCCTTCAGTACATGTGTAAGGTAGAAAAATAATACTGGGAATGTGTAGTCTAAAGAGAAGATGAATAAGACAAGACATAATAGAGGTATAAAATATCTAACTAGATCAGGGAATTTTAGTGTAAATATTAAAGAAAAACACTGAAAATTAAAGGGGGGCACTGAATAATGTATTAATTATCCATTCCATTGATTAGTGATAACATATAAAATTAATTATATAATGAATATGTGGAGATTACTGAAATACTATCTGTATAGCCTTCAAAGATCATGTTCACATGATAATTCTGAGTTCATGTTATATAATTTTGTCCTGTTAGTTTATCAGTTTCAATGGGACTTCTCACATGAGTAAAATTTAGCTACACAATAAAATGTTTGTATGCCAGGTGCATGTATCATCACTTAGAAAACAACTATAGCAATGTATTTGACTATTAGGGCAGAATGCCAGTTCCCAGATAAGTTGCCTAAAAGATACTTCTGCAGTTTTTAGGCATTTAAGCCATCTAATGACATTCTATTTTGCCTAAATTAATGATATATGGCTCCACTTCTCTCCTACATGATTATCAGCTTTTTCTTATTGCTCTTGGTCATAAGTGATTGATGCTGTCAGAGACACCTAAGACCATTTATACTCCATTGTGACTTTACCAATGCACATGAAATGCTATATTAACCCACAGAATTGTAGATAAGCAAAGGCCATACCTTGCAACTGTTTCAAATTGGTGTCCCACCATTTGCACTGCAGAACAGTGATAACAACACAAATGCCGTATAAGGGATACCTAGATTCTAAACTTTCTTCTCTCTCATATCTCACCCTGAGGATGAGGGGAGCCTGGAAGTCAGGTTTTCCATGTCCTGGGCAGATGCTTTAACCACTAGTTTATTCATGGAAAAGGAAAAGGACATTGTCTACATAGATGTGTAGGTGCCAGGTCAGAAACCCTACATACTGTACATGCCTTATGTGGTCATATGAAGGTAGGATTCCAAGTAGACAAATGCAATTCAGTGAAATTTAATTCCCCATAGAAATGAACAGAGAGCCTTGGTCTTTGTAACTGAGGATCCATCTTCATAAGTTGGAGTACTGCATCCAGTACTGGACGCCGCACTTCAAAACAGATGTGGCCAGCCTGGAGAGGGTTCAAAGGAGGGCCACCCACTTGGTGAGAGGGCAGCAGGACAGGCCCTATGTGGAGAGACTGAGGGACCTGAACCTGTTCAGCCTCAGCAAGAGAAGGCTGAGGGGGGACCTGGTGGTTGCCTACAAACTCATCAGGGGAGGTCAACAGCAAATAGGCAGAGCCCTTTTCTCCCCAGCACCATCTGGGGTGACAAGGAATGATGGTTATAAGTTGATGGAGAATAGGATTAGGTTAGAGATCAGAAGGCAATATTTTACAGTTAGGGTGGCCAAAATCTGGACCCAATTTCCCAGGGAAGTGATCCTCGCCCCTACCTTGGGCAAATTCAAGAGGAGGTTAGATGATCACCTGACTGGCGTCTTGTGAACCCAGCATTCATTCCTGCCTGTGGCAGGGGGTCAGGCTAGATGATCTGTTCAGGTCCCTCCTGACCCTAGCTACCAGGAAACTATGAAATAATAAGTATTTAAGTACTCTTCATTTAAATGAGTGACCTGAACTTTCCAGACATTTGCTGGGAAAAGCAGTCAGCCGGGTCTGACCACTCATGTAGGTTGCTAGCTAAGATACAGGACCGCCATCTAACCCAGGAGGTGCACAGCCTAAAAATCTCTAAAAATTTTAGGGTCTTCCTAAAATACCAGGGGAGGCACCTTGTTGGATCTGGTCCTGGTCACGACCGACAGCCTAGTGAGGGGTCTGTGGGTGCTTGACCACCTGAGAGACAGTGATCATCAGCTGCTGGAATTCACCATCCAGCACAAGGTGGCAAAGGACTGCAGCAAGGCAGCATCCCTGGACTTCAAGAGGATGGATTTCAATGAGGTAAGGAGAATAGTCAGGGAGTCACTAAGGTCCACGAGGGGAGGGGAGTTGGGTGTCCAGACAGAGTGATCGTTTCTTAAGGAGACAATCCTCCAAGCCCAAAGGGAGGTAATTGCAATGTGGATCAAAGGGGGTAACAGGGCGCAAAAGCCCCCATGGCTCACCAAAAGCATACAGGAATATCTCCTTGCTAAAAAAGAGGCATACACCAAATGGAAGGGAGGGGCCTTCACCAGGGAGAACTATACCTCAGTTGCTCAGGGCTACAGGGGTGCAGTCAGGAAGGCCAAGGCAGAAATAGAATTCAGACTAGCTACTCAGATCAAGGACAATAAGAAGTCCTTTTTTAAGTATATAGGGGATAAAAAGAAGGTACCGGGTAAAGTGGGGCCTCTGTAAGACATGCTAGGAAATCCGGTCATCACACTAGACAGCAAAGCTAACCTATTTAACAATTTCTTTGCTTCCATTTTTCTGAGCAGGGCCCGGGTCACTCTCTACACTGGGTCTCCCCTGGTGTAGGTCCCAGGGGAGGTGCAACCAGGCCTAGGGTCAGTGATGACCTAATCATGGAACTTCTAGAAGGACTGGATGTATTTAAATCAGCAGGTCCTGACAATCTCCATTCCAAAGTGCTGCGGGAATTAGCAGAGGTCATAGCGAGACCCCCTGGCACAGCTTTACAAGCACTCATGGTGCTCTCGCATGGTACCAGAGGACTGGAAAAGGGTCAATGTGGTTCCCATTTTTAAAAAAGGGAGGAAGGAGGACCCAGGAAACTATAGGCCAGTTAGTCTTACCTCAGTCCTGGGTAAGCTTTTTGAGAGAGTTATCCTGGTGCATGTCCGTGAGAGGCCAGCAGGAGATATCATGCTTAGGGGCAACCAACATGGATTCATTAGAGGCAGATCCTGTCAGACCAACCTGATGGCCTTCTATGACCAGGTCACAAAATCATTAGATGCTAGTATAGCAGTGGATGTAGTCTTTCTGGACTTTAGGAAGGCCTTCAACACTGTCTCTCACCCCATTCTCATTTAAAAACTAGGGGACTGTGGCATCGACACCTACACAGTTAAATGGGTGACTAGTTGGCTAGAGGGCTGCACCCAGAGAGTGGTGGTGGATGAGTCATTTTTGATCTGGAGGGATGTGGGCAGTGGGGTCCCCCAGGGCTCGGTCCTTAGGCCCGCACTGTTCAACATCTTCATCAGCGTCTTGGACAAGGGGGTAAAAAGCACCCTGTTCAAATTTGCAGATAACAGTAAGACGTGGGGAGAAGTGGGCATGCTGGAAGGGAGGAAAAGGCTGCAATCAGATGTAGACAGGTTACAGGGGTGGGCGGATAAGAACAGGATGGGTTTCAACACTGGCAAGTGCAAGGTACTGCACCTGGGGGGGAAGAACCAGCAGCATACCTACAAGCTGGGGAACTCCCTTCTCATTAGTGCAGAGGCAGAAAATGATCCTGGAGTCATTATTGATGCCAAAATGAACATGAGCCAACAGTGTAGAGATGCAGTCAGGAAGGCCAACTGTACCTTGTCATGCATCCACAGATGTATCATGAACAGGTCCAAGGAGGTGATTCTCCCCCTCTATGCAACACTGGTCAGGCAGCAGTTGGAGTATTGTGTCCAGTTCTGGGCGCCGCACTTCAGGACGGCTGTAGACAACATGGAGAGGGTCCAGAGAAGGGCCACTTACATGGTCAGGGGTCAGCAGGTCAGGCCCTATGAGGAGAGATTAAGGAACCTGAACCTATTCAGCCTCCACAAGAGATGGCTGAGGGGAGATCTAGTGGCTATTTACAAACTAGTCAGAGGGGATCAGCAGGCACTGGGGGAGTCCCTGTTCCCCCGAGCACTACCAGGAGTGACAAGAAATAACGGTCACAAGCTGGCAGAGGGTAGATTCAGACTAGATATCAGGAGGTGATACTTCACAGTCAGGGCAGCTAGGATCTGGAACCAACTTGCAAGAGAAGTGGTGTTGGCTCCCACCCTGGGGGTCTTTAAGAGGAGGCTGGATGAACACCTTACCAGAGTTGTTTGACCCCAGAAAGCCTTGCCAAAGTTCAGATACACTACATCCACAGAATTCTCTTCATCCATCCAAGTAGTAATTTTGTCAAAGAAAGAGATTGGGTTTGCATGACATGATTTGCTTTTCATAATCCATGGTGACTCCTTGTGATCAGCCTTTTCCTTCTCCATATACTTCTTGACTTTAAAAAAGCTTTTGATCTGGTGTCCTATGATCACCACTTGGCAAAACTGGCCAACTGTGGCCTTGGCTTCATCACAATCTGCTGGAATTGGCTCCGTGGTTGGACCCAGAGGGTGGTGGTTGATGGAAGTCAATCGTTGTGTTGCCCTATGACCAGTGGGATCCCTCAAGGCTCTGTCCTTTGTCCAACACTATTCAACATCTTCATTAATGATGTGGACATTGGTATCAGAAGCGGACTGGCCAAGTTTGGCCAGTGGCACCAAACTCTGAGGTAAAGTGCCCACACCTAAGGATATGCGGACAATCCAGGATGACTTTGACAGCCTCAGAAAATGGGTGGATGAGAACTTGATGGTCTTTAACATTGAAAAATGTAAGGTTCTACACCTTGGGAAGAAAAACACACAGCATGCTTATAGGCTCAGCAGTGAAATGCTGGCTAGCACGACGGACAAAAAGGACTTGTGGGTCATGCCTGACCACAAGATGAACATGAGCTCTCAACGTGATGCTGCAGCTAGTAAAGCAAGCAAAATGCTGGCTTGCATCCACAGATGCTTCTCAAGCAAATCCCAGGACATCATTCTCCCATGTACTTGGCCTTGGTGAGACCATAGTTGGAGTACTGCATCCAGTTTTGAGCTCCACAGTTCAAAAAGGATGTGAAGAAGCTTGAGAGAGTCCAGAGGAGAGCCATGTGCATGATTAGAGGTCAGGAAAATGTTATGATGAGAGGCTGAGAGCTATGGGACTCTTTAGCCTGGAAAAGCACAGGCTCATGGGTGACCTCGTGTCTCCCAGAAGTTTATCAGGAGTGCTAACCAGGATCTGGGGTAACATCTGTTCACCAGAGCACCCCAAGAGATGACAAGATCAAATGGTCACAAACTCCAATGCAACCAATTCAGGCTGGACATAAAGAAGAATTTCTTTACTGTCTGAGTCCCCAAGGTCTGGAATAGACTGTCACCGGAGGTGGTTCAAGCACCTACTTTGAACACCTTCAAGAGAAATTTGGTTGTCTATCTTACTGGGATCCTATGACCTCTACTGACTTCCTGACCCTGGGGCAGGGGGCTGGACTTGATGATTCTTCAGGGTCCCTTCCAGTCCTATTGTCTATGAAATCTATGAAAATGACCTTCCTTAGGATATGCTCTAGTAATTTCCTAGGTATTGAGGTGAGGCTAACCAGTCTGTAGTTCCCTGGGTCATCCTTCTTTACTTTTTTAAAGAGGGTCACTACATTGGCCCTTTCCTGTCCTCTGGTACCTACCCCATCTCCCATGACTTCACAAAGATCATTTTAAGGGTTCTGAGATCTCCTTAGACAGTTTCTTTAGGACCCTGGGATGAAGTTCATCTGGTCCTACTGACTTTAATTAATTCAGACCTAACAAAAGCCCTTGGACCATCTGTTTTATTATCTCCTCTCTCAGCTTGTCTCCTTCCTTATCTAGATAATCCTTATTAGGTGTCTTACTTCATCTTAATCTTTTTGTGAAGACTGAGGTAAAGTAGCTATTAAGTAGTTCAGCCTTCTGTCTGTCTTCAGTTAGTAGTTCCCCCGGCTTATAAACAGAGGACCCACAGCCTCCTTGGTCCTTCTTTTCTGGCCAACATAGTCACAAGACTTCTTACTGTGCTTCACTTTTCCACATGAAGCTCATTCTTTATCTTTGCCTTCCTGGTTTTGTCCCTCTAGGTTCTTGCTATTTCCTGGTGTGCATCCTTGGTGACCTGCACATTCTTCCATTGCCTGCATGCTTTCTTCTTTCATTTGAAAAAATTTGGAAGCTCCTTCTGAAGCCACATTGGTTTCTTACCATTCTTTTTATGCTTTCATTATGTTTGGACAGTTTCTTCCAATACTGTGACCCTTAGAAGTGCCCAGTGCTCCTCAGAACCTAAATCCTTCATTTATCCTCCCATGACACAATGGCTTTTAGCTCCTTGAGTCAGATTAAATCCACCTTTTTTGAAATCTAGCATTCTAATTTTGCTGACTTTATTCTTTCCTTGTCTCAGGATCTGGAATCCTAGCATATCAAGATCACTCCCTCCCAAGTTACCCATCACCTGCATATCCTCTACCAATTCTTTCCTGTTGGTTAAGACAAAATCCAAGACAGATGATACTCTAGTTGCATCCTCCACTTTCTGGAAGAGAAAGTTGTCCTCTCCACAAGTTAGAAATCCACTTCACATTTTATGTTTTTGCTCTTCTAGCAGATGTCTGGAAAATTGAAGTCTCTCAATCAGTACTATCCTATAGCTTTTGGATAGATTTGGCACCTGTTTGAAGAGTGCCTCATGTACCTTCTTCTCCTGATTAGGCAGTCTAGACTAAATCCTCACCTGTGACAGGGCAAAATTTATGCCCTGTCCCAAAGGATGAGTTAGCAGGAGTGCTATAAATGAAAAGTGTCTCACTATGGGGGTTGAGAGTCTTAATTGGCCTACGTGTAGATTTAATGGGAACATCTGAGACCTTGGGAGGAGGTGGGGATGGAAGAGAAGCATCTTGATAAGCTTCCAGCACAGAACTAGAGGATAAAGCACAGGAGCCAGGTGAGAGCTATCCCTGGAGAGGGAGAGAGAGGCAGGAACAAATGCTCATGTAGCTGTGCGGAGGCACAGCAATGACCCCACCTAATGGGTGTTCTATAAGGACAAAAGAAGTGCTGCAGTATTGAAGCTTACCTGAGTGAGGACCAGCATGAGTTTTTCATACTGAAAAGTTCCCAAAGACATCACTCAGTGAGTGATGGGAACCTATCAGCTGACTGATGGTTCCAGCTTCCAGGGCACTTCAGAATAAAGGGCTGTGATGCACCTCCACAGCTAGGAGCAGAAACCAATTTGTACTCTAGGCCTCCAAGGTACAGCAGAGCTTTTGAGTCTACTATGCCGCAACACCTGGGAACAAGAGCTGATTGATGTCTCCCCAAGGCTGGGAGCACTAGAGTCAAGAGCTCTGCTGTGGCCTAGAGGATGAGAATGGCAGTCAGCTGGGGATGCATTGGTTCCCTTGACTCAGATATACCCCGAAGGCTGGAAGCAGGGATCAGCTGGTGGGCTTCCTAAAATCCAGTTCAGGGGGATTCCAGAGTATGATCCTGGAGTCTCCCTGTACCAGTAATATGGCATGATGGGGATCTTATCCCTGAACCCTCAATCATGACTCCTGCCATGAATGTACAGCAAGGCAGAAAGAGTGATTGTTGGGATTATGCATCAGCTCCCATAGCATGTTTAACTGAATGCCTTCCATGGTCTATAGGAATTTCATGGAGATTTCAATACCATTTTGCTATGTACTGTGGGGTGTGTCTACACATTTAAGCACGCTTAAATTTAATGCACTTTAATTTACTGTGCATCAAGCAGGTTTAGGCAGGTATCCACATGTGCAGGCATTAAAATGTTTTAACACTGTGTGTGTGGACTGACTTGGGACTAAAGTAAGTTAATTTGCTTTAATGCATCTTCACATTTGTTAATGTGTTTTAACTAGTTTTAACTAGCACCTGCAGGTATCAAATTTAGGAGCAAATAGCCCTATTTGCTATTTTTAAAGTACATTAAGGGTGCATATGTATAGATGTGTGACTTAATGCATCTTACATTTTGGCTAATGCACCTTAAAGCATCTTGTGTAGAAGCACCCACTGTATAAATGTGTAGAAGAGAAGAGATTTTGGCTCAGATCACTCACAAGTACCATAAATTAAAGAGCCAATGCGTGGAAGCAGAAATAAAGGATCAGACATTTGAGGACCTTTCCTGAAGTCAAAAAGAAAGCCAGAAGTAGACATTGACTCCTAGTTGAGTAGAGCCTGCTATCTCCAGAAATCAGTCATTACAGTCCCCTGATATTTTTTTTTATTGTCTTCCAGGTCACTGTGGTTAAAGATCAAGTAATAAACACACCCATATGTTTGAAATATGAAGACCTAAAGACCTCCCTGTCAAATAATTTTTGATCTGTGGATATGTTTACTATAATAAATTTGCCTATGGACTTTAATGAATATGTTACTGAAAATAAAGGGAAATTTAAATGAAAAGGGGAAATTTAAGAGAAGGAAAAGCTCCTTAACAGCAAGATGAATGACATGAAAATGATCAAAATTTTCAGACTGCATTTGGACTAATTTTTAATATCTTAAGAGTTATGAAAAATCCAAAATTGGAAAATGGACATTTAAAATGTTTAGAACTGCTGGCCAAAATTAAAATAATAAAATAAAATAACACAAAGCTTTTGTATAAAGTTTCTACCCATTTTCATAGATTGTAGAGTCGGAAGGGACCACAATGGATCATCCTGTCTGACCCCCTGCCGCTGGCAGGAAAGAGGACTGAGGTCAGATTACCCCAGCCAGGTGACTATCTAGCTTCCTCTTGAAGACCTCCAAGCTAAGTGATAGCACCACCTCTCTTGCAAGCCCATTCCAGATCCTGGCCACCCTTACTATGAAAAATCTCTTCCTAATATCTAACCTAAATCCACTCTCAACTAGTTTACACCCTTTATTCCTAGTTAATCCCTGGGGCACCTTAGTAAACAGCACTTCCCCTATTCCCCGTTGACCTCCCCTAATATGTTTATAGGTGGCCACAAGATCTCCCCTCAGCTGTCTCTTGTAAAGGCTGAAGAGATTCAGTTCTCTCAACCTCCCCCCATAGGGTCTATCACAATGGCCACTAATCATGTGAGTGGCCCTCCTCTGGACCCTCTAGATATTTCCCACGTCCCTCTTGAAGTGTGGTGCCCAAAACTGGACACAGTACTGCAACTGCGGACTGACCAGTGCCGCATAGAGGGGGAGCATCACCTCCTTTGTTCTATTAGTCATGCACCTGCTAATGCATGACAAGGTGTGATTAGCCTTGTTGATGGCCTCATTACACTGCTGCCTCATGTTCATCTTGGAGTC
>JAGPOW010003642.1:69732935-69743150 GCA_030014935.1 Caiman crocodilus | reverse complement strand
CAGGTGAAGTGGTACAGGCTCCTAGCCTGGGGATTTTTAAGAGGAAGTTAGATGAGCACCTTGCTGGGGTCGTCTGACCCCGGTGCTCTTTCCTGCCGGTGCAGGGGGTCGGACTAGATGATCTGCCCAGGTCCCTTCCGACTCTAGTTACTATGATACTATGATACTATGATAACCCATACTTTCTTAGCTTGCTTGACAGAATGCTGTGGACGACTGTATCAAAAGCCTTGCTAAAATCAAGGTACACCACATCTACCAGTCTCCCTGCATCCACAGAGTCAGTCACTTCATCAGAGATGGCAATCAGGTTGGTCAAGCATGACTTGTCCATGGTGAATCCATGCTGACTGTTCCAAATAATCTTTTCGTCCTCCAAGTTCTTAGAAATGGATTCCTTGAGGATCTGCTCCATGACTTTTCCAGGGACTGAGCTAAGGCTGGCTGGTCTGTAGTTCTCTGGATCCTCCTTTTTCCCTTTATTAGATATGGACACTATATTTGTCCTTTTCCAGTCATCTAGGACCTCTCCTGAGTTTTCAAAGATGATGGGCCAATGTCTCTACAATCAAATCATCCAACTCCCTCAGCACCCTCGGTGCATCCCATCTGGCCCATTGACTTGTACACATCCAGCTTCTCTAAGTAATCCCTAACCTATTCTTTCAGCACTAAGAGATGCTCACCTCCTCCCCCCCTGTGATGCCCAGTACAGTAGTCTGGAAGGTGACCTTGCCTGTTAAAACCAACCTGCTCTTCTCCCAAAATATTATTATTAGACATCCATGTCTGAAGATTAAAAAGTAAAAGTCTCGCAAGTATTTTGGCAGAAATACACATGGGGTAAATATTGGAATCTCCCTATTTACCATTTTTAAAAATTGAGTCTCTTATTTTTTCATTCCAATACTTTGGATAAGTGTCTTCTAAAATTATTATATTAAAAATTTTGGTCAGAATTGGACACCATCAGTCAATGAATTCCTTGAAGATTTCTAAAGGGGAAGAATCAAAACCAGTGGCCTTTTCATTTCTCAGTAAAGATATATTTGATCTTACTTGAGTTTCAGAAGTGAGATAATGACCTACCTGTAGCTCAACAGATAACTTTTCCTTCAACAAGAAGCTACCATTTCCTTCACCACCTTCAGATAAATTGTTAAACTTGTTTTTTAAAAAAACAAGTATCATGTATCTTCACGGATATATTAATCAGGAATTAGGTTTTTTTGTTTGTTTTTATTTTTTTGTCCCTTTGGGTATAATTTCCCTATTTTCAGCTACTATTTCCTCCCATAGCTTCATTTAATATTGTTTATTTTTCTTATCTATCAAGTTTTTTTGTTTGTTTTAATCTTTTTGATCCATTGAGATACAAGGCATCTCTTAACTCATCTTTAGACATAGAACAGCCTTATTAAACCAAGCTCTGTGCCCTCAAAAGTGCTTATTCCCAACAAAGGCACTCTCTTTTGTGAGAGAATTTTCCACCTGTTGGACAACTGTTTCATATTGTGTAATTGCTTCTCATGGTTCTTTTACTTTGAGAATGAGGTCTGGAAAAGTGTCTTTGAGAAGGGCAACATTTTTATCTCATAACTCCTTATTCCATTGAATTCTCTCTTTCTTGACTACCTCTAATTTTCAGGCTAGTTGTACAGTTTTTTGGAAGGGCTTCCCATAAAATTCTAATGTGACTTCCAATTAGAGGGGGAAATGGTCACTTTCTACCCATGGTAGAATTTAAAATGATTTATAATTACACCACATGTGTGCTTCTATTAATATATATTCAATTGCACATGCTCCTTTAGTTGTAATCAATATGAATGTCCTGGTACATCTTTGGTACTTTGGTCCATTCAGCATTCTGAAATTCTCTTCATAAATGAATTTTAAGAGGCCCCAACCTCCTTCATTTAGTTTCTTATCCCATAAGTTTTCAGAGGCGACTCTTCATATTTCATTAATGACATCTTCATTGTAATGGGTGTCAGTGCCACCATTACTAGCATTAAAATCTGCTATTATTATTTCTAATTCTGGAAATTTATTACAGATCCTCTCAAGAGCATTATATAACTATTCCCATTTCAAAATTATATCAGATGTTGATGTGATTGATGGGAAGTAAAAATTAATAAGATCCAAGGGATATCTACCATGGTATTTAACTGCTAGTAGATGGTTAGAGATGATTTCAATTTATAATTCCTTACTCACGTTCCTTATTAAGCTAACTGTAGCCAAACCTCCCTGGAACTGCCCGTTGGTTCTGTCTTTCCAACTGCTTTTATAAAATGAAATATACCCAGGGTTGGACACCATCTTCCTATACCATGTCACTTGTAAAATTACAATAACAAAATCATTAATAAAAGTTCACCACAGTGGGTAAGATAATTTGTTTGAAAACCCAGCCATTTTCCAGACTAAAAGCACTATATCACCTAAGGACATAGCTTTGATTCTTTTTGGGTTCTAGTTAGTCCCTTAAGTCCATAGAAATAGGACAGTCATTAGTGGCAAATGAGGTCCTCTATTGTATTCCCTACTCTGTAGAGGTAGAGTGTCTTTCTTTATTATTACCCCATTAAGAGGGAATTTGGCTATCCCAGTTAACACTGGGAGTGGGGGCTCATGGAGAACTGGTGGGACTCCTAGCATGACTGAAGCATAGCCATAGAGGGCTACACCCTGCACAGAAGAAACAGAGCAGGGAGAACAGGTGCAGGAATAGCTCTCTACATGAGGGAGCGGTACACCTCTCTGGAGGCTGACATTGGCTCCTGGTTTTGAAACCATCTGGGTCAAGCTATGGGGGGATGGCAGGGAGAGCGAGGTGAGAGAGACCTAACTGTGGGCATTTACTCCAGGCCACTGAACCAAGGAAAGGAGCTGGATTTGGAGTTCTCTTGAGAACTGACAGTGGCTGCATGCACAAGGGACTTGGTAGTCATGGATGACTTCAATTACCCAGAAACAATTGACTAGGTCAGATTGTTCATGCAGTTTTCTGGCTGTGATCAAGGAACTCTTTCTGACCCAGGAAGTGCAAGGGCCAGTCAGAGGCAACATTCTCCTGCACCTGGTCTTGGCCAAGGAAGATGATCTCATGTGTGGCTCAAACAATGAGAGTAACCTGGGTGGCTGCAACCATGAAATTATCAGGTTCACCATCCACTGTAAAGTCAACAAATCAACTGGCAGGATTGAAGTCCTGAACTTCAAGAATGCTGACTTTGACAGGCTCAGAGCATTAGTAGTGAGTAGAGATTCCCTGCCTAGCTGCAGATTCACTTCTAGGTGCCCCACTGGTACCTTCTCAGTCAGGGTGCTGCTCAGCTGCCCACTCTTGCAGGGAGCTGGGAGCCTCACAGTACCAGGATGAGGGAGGTGGGGCAGAGAGGAACCTGGTCCTTGCACTGGGGAAGCCAGAAGCTGAGGACCAGGACCTTTAAAACCTACAAAAGAGTAAACTTCCATCAAATGACATTTTTAGAAGCTAAGAAAGAACTCACACAACACCCAGGTGGACTTATGCCCTCCTTTTGAAACTGTCCCCTGAGAAACCAAGAGAGATGAGTGGAAGCAGGTAGAAGCAAATAGACTATATGATGTGTAGTTCAATGAGATGCATGTTGCTCAAGAACAGCTGGGGCCCTGGATTCTAGTGTTGATCATTGCACTCGCTATAGCAGAAACTACTTTGTTACTTTCTGTCTGCTTTGTCCAGTGAATACTAAATACAAGATACAGTGGAACAGCTTCAAACAGAGACCTGGAGAAAGCCCTAGACAATGTCTGGTAGTTAAAGCTCTATGCTACGAAGTTGGCAAGATAAAATTTAAATCCCCTCTGGGTGAAGAGGCTCTAAAACTTGAGTCTTCTGCTTCCTGAGCAGATGCCTTAAGCACTTGACTATTGGGGCTACAGCATTAGAGGATCCTTCTTATTTTGTCAAAACTTACACTCAGGTATGTGACTCCATAGCCACATACCTGCCCAGACAATGCAGAGCTTATTGAATATACTCAATAAAAGCATAGCATGGGAAATAAAACTACAAGCTGTGTAAGCATCAAAAATGTCACTTGCCTGGGTGGAAAACTGTCATTTGGACATGTAAAGGATAATAGCATTCTCCCTACTAAAACATACTTTTTTTTTTTTAAAACCAACTTTATTTACATCTCATCTTACAATAGGCTCTTCAGACATAAAAGCTCTGGGGAGTTGTTAGGGTTCATTTGTACTTCATGTGGTAGAAGACTACTACTCTTTTCATTAAACAGAAAGGATTTACCTTAGAAGTCAAACTTAGTGTAATATATTGCTCAGGAGGCAAGAATTACACATACATCAGGTGTCTTGCATGAATTGTGTTGGGGTATTTTTCTTTGCTTTCTGTAATTGTTACATCTTGTATTTTCTGGCACAAAAACTTTTTTCTTGGAGATGCTTACCTTCCTGCTTTTGGTTTCCATTTTACTTTAAGTGAGGCCTGTCCAACGTCTAAGTCAGGGGATGCACTAACAGGGACCCTGATCGCACAGGGACATGCACTGAGCGCCCACCCTGCCGCAGTGTGTTCCCTAGCACCCACCATCACACCACACATGCTGCCACTATACCACACACTCTAGTGCACCCTCTCTGTACCATGTGCCTCCCACACTGCACCATGAACTACAGCATCTCCCTCTGTACTACATGCCTACCCACTGTACCATGCATCCTGGTGCCCACCCCCACTGAAAAGTGCACCTGGACACCCCCCACCCCCCTTCCCACACACACGCACACTGCATAACCAAGCACTCTTCCTCACCATCAGCTCCATGACCACAGGCTCTCTTGTTGCATCACACCTCTCAGGCACTCCATGCTTCAGGCACCTCCACACTCCAGGCTACATCATGTTGCACTGCTTCACCCCCTTGGACAGAAAAGGGGAAGCCAGCGATAAGGGAAGCCTGGAGAACTGGGAGAGCTGAGGGACCACAACTGAAACCTTTGTGGGCCACATGCAGGCTGCCCGTTGGACAACCTTGCTTCATATTGAACTGTGTAGCACTGACATTTCCATTCCTTTGTTTCTGCATTGATATTACACATTGATTGCTGGGTTTTTTCAGTAGCACATGTCCAGTAGCAGCTTCACTATTTCATATGCTTTTCTTCATTCCACAGATATGCCTAATGGACCCCCAGACAAGAAGTAGGTCTTGAACCCTACCTCCAAAGGTGTGTGTGTGTGTGTGTGTGTGTGTGTGTGTGTGTGTGTGTACCAAGTTTCAGTTCAGAAACAGCTCCAGGAAAAACAGGAGGATATTAGGAACTTCCTCCTTTTCAGGACTGCTGAGGAGATTTATCATTGTTTCACAATGTCACGTTTTGCATGTTTCATGTTGAAATTGATTTTTAAAGTTTTGCATCTGTGTGTGTAAGAACAGCCACTTTGTCTGTCTCTCTTCTCTCCCACATCTTTAATCATCCCACATTTGACTGTGGGAATGAATCCTCCCTGTCTTGTTTGCCATCATTTACCATATGGCAAAACTATTTAGAGCTCTAAATAACCCATTGTGCCCACCTCCCCCTATCCCCCCCGCAAAAAAAAAAAAAAGAACCCATTCTCTTTGTGCTTGTCATGGGGAGACTGCCTTATGACCTTGACCTATAACCATCTCCCCATTCCATGCAGCCCAAGACCCCAGAAAATGTGACAGCATCCTTGGAAAAGAAACACAGGCTGTAAAAAGCAGACCTTTTAAACCAAGGAATTGTTTGTGTTCACTAATTCAGATAAATATAAGCAAAGCAGGTGGGCTGAAGGAGGAGAAAACCTTGACATATATCAGTGCACTTATGAGGCTATAAATACCTCTTCTGACCCTACCTTCTTATCAATCAGCTTTCCTTATTCCTTGCCACCTTCCAGAAATGTAAACTTTAACAGAAGTCACAATCAATCAGGTGGGAAGACCAAAGGAGAATGCCCTTTTCCCTTTCAACCAATTTCCTTGACAGTCATGGGTTAAAATAAAGAAAGGAGGGAGGGAATGGATTGGATGCACTATGATTTTTTTGTGGTTTTTATTGTACACAGTGAGACCATTGGTTGTTTGTTCAGTAACTCAGCCCTTGTCATATGGTGTCCAAACATTTTAAGTGTCCTGAGGAAAGGCTGTAGCTTGAGCAGGACAGTGTGTAAGCAGGGTGAAGGGCATTTCCAGGAGCTTCACTTGACAGTAGGGTGGATGCACGTAGGGAGATTTCCAGATTCTGAAGTGGCCATTCCCAAGAGGTCTGTGCAGGGGTAGGAGCAGTTTTCTGTCCAGCAGAAGAGAATGCAAATTTTGGCATGGAGAAGCCTTGCAGAGGAAGAGTCTTGGTATTCAGGAAACTGTTGCTGGCAAGGAGCATAACTTCCTCGGGGACATCGGAATGTCAAGGTACACATACAGCTCTTATTTATTGATGAGCTCTTAATTCTAAGAAGGAGACAACAGAACCCAGGAGTACTATAACCAATTCCTAAGGAGATAGATACTTGAATCGTCTCAAAAAGAAATCATGAAACCTTGCCTTCCCTTTGAAAAATATCCCCTTTCTCTAATGTGTGCTCCCATAATTTGCTTTGCCCTTCCAGGGGGTCATGAGGTAGGACCATTTCCTCCAGCATTAAAAACATGTTTATGTATTATGTAATGGGTTTAACGAAATGGTCCATTTTGAAATAGTAATTTTGAACTTAAAATATTCATTTTGTTATATTCCCATGTCATAATGGCTATTTTCCCCATCATTTTAACTTAATGTTTCCATAAAGATACAGACAACACATAAAGATACAGACAAAACACAATCATTCTGTCATATATTTTAATAGTTATACATTAGTAATTATGTTTAATATATTCTCAAGTCTGACAAAGTTGAATGAGATCCTTTTTTTCCCCCGTTTTTTTCTGGGCTTGGTCATTACCTGTAATAAGAGTTGTCTGTTGTGTAATGAACAAGTCTGATATAGCACTATTGTAAAAGACTCCTACCTACCTGGCCCAGCCTTGTACTCTATCTGGAACTGATTTATCATGGAGTGCTTTTTGAGACCATTGAACTTTTCCATTAAATTCAGTGTGCACTGAAACAGCCCTGCATTTTATACCATTAAATCTAATCTGAGATTTGTGTCCAGTCAGCGTTGATCTTGTGACACTTCACAAAGGCTGCATCTTCTAGAAATGAGGCTATATTTTACCATTGAAAATATTTAAGGGACATATTTGGTTTTAATTGCATTCAGTTGTGATTTTGCTTAAAAAATACTTTTCAACTGACTTTTAAGCTGGCACTTCCGAATAGAAAACTCTTTGAAGAATAACATTTACCCCTGTAGAGTGGATTCACAAAAGACCTATACACAACTCAAGTCCCATTTGTGCTGCTGGTTTCAGTTGTATTGTTACTTTAAATAATGGCACCAAGAATAGCAGATGGGGGCCTTTTTATGTTGTTATAAATCACAATAAATAAGTGTTTGGTTCCCTGTGCAAATGTTGCATTTAGAGTAATTACAAATGCTCTGTAAAAATAAAACCATATTGTACATCCATTCTCTAAGTGCAGATTCTGTACATCACAGACACATTACATCTTATTTATCACATATAATTTCTAATGTTATTCAGCTAACTTGTCTGTAAAACAGGATACAGGGTAGGGAATTTTATTTTTGTATAGCCACTTTTAATCTTGCTTATTCATAAAAGTTTTTAAAGTGCACACATTGCAAGTGGATTTAAAGTATCTGAACTGTAATTACTGTCATTAGTGCTGTACCATCTGCATCTTTCAGGAACCGGCAGATTGAACTAATCACCAATAATTGTTTCAAAGACATTTAGCACATCTTAAATTTAAACATCAAAACAAAAGTTTATATTTGGCTCTGATTTCTGCCAAAGGCTTCTATTTTCAGCATCCTAGATCTCCACTAGGAAGCTAGTGTAAAATTCTGGACCAATACTGTGTGAAATATTTCCTTAGTGTAAATTTAATTGGTAATAACAATTAGGAGGTGTCTGGCCTGTATCTTTTCTAAAGCAGTCCCTAGAACAATGACTTCACACATTATTTTGAACATTACCTAAACTACATTAGGTCCATAGCCTGGAAAATGAATTGCTTTCTAATAGAAAGATGAAGAGTCCTTCTTAAATGATCTAAAGAATTGGCTTAGGAAACTTTTATTTGTGTATGCCTCTACCACACCTGACACAGAAATCAACAGATCACTCAGATTTTACAGAGTAGGAGGTGCTGGTATCAGACTTAGTCTTACTGAAAAGAAGAGACTGGGCATCTCTACATGAGATGCTACTGTGCAGTGATTACTGATTTTGTATTTTATTATACAAGTACCAAATAAATATGCAGTGACTTCAGTAGCTGAATAATACTGCACAGTAGCTCATCACAGCACAAATAGTGCTAATAAGCTACGGCACAGTATTATTGGGCTACTGTGCAGTAGCATCACTAAAAATGTATTTGCTGGTGCTACTGTGATTATAACCCCCACAGTACTACCCTGCTCTTCCCATCCCACCCTCCAGTCTTCCCCCAACAGACTTTACTTCCCCTATCCAAGCATGGAATTTTACCTGCCATGTCCCCCGTTCTGAACTTCTATCCTGAGTGCAATGCCTGGGGCTTTCTGGCCCGCCTACTTTCCATGTTAGTAGTTATTACAGGTGATGGAAAGCATTGGCAGCATGTGGCTGAGTGGGGGTGGGAGGACTATGAAAACTCCCATGAGGCACAAATCTCCGAGACCTCCCTGAAGGCCACCAATCTGTGATCCTGTTGGCAGTGGACTCAAGTTGGCACTGTTCTGCTCTACCTGTCCATCAACACTTGCAACCAGCCTCATTCCAACAACAGAGCTTCAATCAAGGTCACAATTTCTTAGTTTTTTACAGTCAGCTCATTTTTGATAGATTTTGGACATGTATACACATGATCTGGGGGAGGGAAGGCGGGTGCTGTAATTAGAATGGCTCCGAGAGCCGCTATAATTAAAGCATCTGGAGTATGACATGTATCAGTATCCCTACACTAAAAATATGATGGTGGGGGTGCTTTAACTAAAGCTCACTGAAAAAGCTTTAGCTAAAGCACCCCTACCACTATTTTTCAGAGTGGGGACACTGATGCATGTGATGCTAGAGTCTTCTGGAGCTTGGTAATTATCATTAGCAGTGCTCTGATGCACTGTCATTACAGCATGTTGTAGCAGCTTTGCTGCATGTGTATAGGCACCCTTTATGGACAAGGAATTTTAGCCTTTTTGCTACTGACTGTCCATAAAGTTATAGACATTTAGCAACACTGTAGTGTGTGCTCATAAGAGGGCTGCACATTCATGCCCAGTTAAGCATTTTCTCCCCATGAAGATACTCACTAAAACCAAGTCACATCTCAATATTCTTTCTTTAAAAAATTAAGAAAACTGAGTTTTGTTATTTTTTTTTTTATGGTTAGGCATAATCTTTAGCCAGCCATCAAACCATTTTTGTGGTTCTTTTCTACCTCTGAAGTAAGACTCCATGTTATATTTCAGCATTGCTCTCTCCAGTACCCTATACTGGAATCACCTCCCTAATCCTATTTGCTGTTACCCTATTTATATCTTCATAAATTGAGTTTAACCCATTTTGCCACAACATTCCATTAGATACATATGTGGATTGAATCTTCCACTACTATGATGTCTACATCCTTCTCATAGTTGCTGCTTTTCAGAATGCTGGCCAGCATTTTGTAGTTATGGCCTCCCTTCATTGTCCTAGAAGTGTCACTTTCCTTTTAGGGGTCTTTAAACACATTTTATTTAAATACACTCTGGTTAACAAAATGCCTTTGTGTGAGTGCCTTGCCCTCATCCTTACTCATCACCCCAACCCCCCAGTCCTTGTATCAGCTATACATTTAGTCAGCAGGGTTTTAAACTGTACAGTACTTTCTTCTCATATAGTATCATAGTACCTAGGGTCAGAAGGGGCCTAGAGCAGGCCATCTAGTCTGACCCCCCGCCAGTTGGCAGGAAATGAGTGCCAGGGTCACAGGACCCCAGCCAAGTACCTATCTAATCTACTCGTAAAGACGCCCAAGGTAGGAGCAAGAACAACTTCCCTAGGAAGCCGG
>JAGPOW010003642.1:69722290-69732835 GCA_030014935.1 Caiman crocodilus | reverse complement strand
TAGCGGCCGAGCATCCTCTCCTCTTTCAGCAGGCCCGTCCCCCGGCGAAGCTAGTTTAAAGCCCGCCTCACAAGATCAGCCAACCTGGAAGAAAGGAAATGCTTACCCTTAGGCGATAGGTGAAGTCCATCCTCCGCCAGCATGCTCTGCGTAGAGAAATGTGGGCTGTGATCAAAAAAACCAAAGCCCACATCGTAGCACCAATCCCGAAGGTGCTGGTTTACAGACTCAATACACGCCTCATATGAAATTGGTAAAAAGTTCTGAGCTTAGTATTCATCCCTACAGAACCCCACTAAATTGAGCGCTCAATGATAATTTACCATTGACAAGTAGGTCATTTTAATCTGAATATTATCATTATTATGGCACACTTTAAGCATTCTAAAATTTCCTAGATAGACTAGAGTTATTTAAAATGAACTTCAGTGGGCCTGAGACCTCTTCAGGCAATTCCTTTAGGATTCTTGTGTGCAGGATAGCTAAGACTCCTGCTAAGAATCATGCTCAGGTGATCAAGTATAAGATCCTGATTATCAGGTATCTTTCCAAATACAGAAAAAAAAAACATTTGTTGAATACTTTTGTTTTCTCTGTATTATTGTTATTAAAAGTTTTGCAATCTCCATTTAGTAATTGTCCAAAATATTGTTAGGATTTCTTTTGTCCCAAGTAGATCTAAGCGTTATACTTTATATTTGTTTGACCTGGTAAAGTGATTAAACAAAAAGGATAACTTTCTACTTAATATGTAATATGTCTGCTTGCTGTGTATACTCAAAGTCTACTCGCTTTAGGTTCAAAGCATTTTTAATTTTTTTTCTTTGCCTATTTTAGCCATGCAGAGAACACACATTCAAGATAAAGTGAGTTGCATTCTTTGCAATCCCAATTATGACATCTCTGTAAAAATAAGTGAAAAAAATGGAGTTCCGCAAGTGTCACTTGATGGTGCAGCTTGAAGATAGTTCATTTGACCAAGTATAATTGAGGGTCTTCCTTATTTACAGCATGTATAATGATGAAGAAGCAGGTAGTATGATAAAAAACTGCTGTAGTAGTAAGATATTTGAATATCTTAAGAAGAACCAGGAAGACAGCCTGTGTACATTTCCAATTGTTAATGAAATGTGTATGTATGTGTTAATCCCCTGTGAAAATTTCTATTAACATATATACATAACCACTAGACTTATGCCTCCTCTTGTGATATCTCTAACAATAAGGGGTAGTGTCATCCACATCCACAGCAGTACACTATTTTTTATTGAAAGTTATTCATACTCACTCCCACATAAGAATTAAAATGTTAATCTACATTTTAAATAAGCCAATGTAAAACATGTGTAATAATAAGGTTATTTGTAAACACTCTTTAAGATAGATACATTTTTTACTGAAGTAGACTTTTTTAATAATATGTGATTATCACAATAACAATAATATTCAAAAGATATCACAGTAATTTTTGTCTTTACTTTGATTTGATCCTGCATGGTTTTCTTTGCTTCTTATCTGTGCTTTTATGCAGAGCTGTTTTCAGGAATGAGACCTTAGAATAGGTTATCAAATACTTGAGGCAGTTGCATTATGCCACCAAAGTTATTCCCTACTTTCAATACATCACCTTATTTTTCTTTGGTGAGAGAGGCAGCAAGCTGCTGGGAAGGGATGGCCTCCACCTCTCTCTGCTGGAGAGGAGGCTCTTCTCAGCCAGATTGGCTGACCTGCTCCACTGGGCTTTAAACTAAGCCCAATGGAGGATGGGGAAACTACGGCCACTGCTGGCCCTCTGAGAAACCTTTGCAAAGCCACCAGGTCAAGGCACTTAATGGAACCCACCCCTGCCTCAGCCCTGGAACAATCTGTAGGCAAGGCAAGGGCCCCCAAGGGGACCCTTGCATGCCTGTACACAAATGCCAAGAGATTGGGGTATAAACAGGAGGAACTTGTCCTCCTGCTTAAAACAAATAATTACAATGTCATAGAGATAACGGAGACCTGGCAGGACTCACCCATAACTATAAATGACTATACCCTGTACAGAAGATATTGAGTGGACAAAAGGGGATGGGGTGTAGCACTCTGTGTCAAGGAGAGCTCCTCATCCCTGCAAGCTGACATTGGCACCCAGGGTGGACGACTGGAGAACTATGGGTTAAAATTCATGGGGAACATGGCACAGGGGACACAGTGCTGGGAGTCTACTACAGACCCCCATCCAGAATCAAGAGTTTGACCAGGAGTTCGCCAGGGAATTGGCTAAGGCTGCACACTCCCAGTGCATGGTTGTCATGGGAGATTTCAACTACCCAGATATCTCATGGGAAGAGCACTCGGCCAAATCCAAACAGTTGCAAATCTTCCTCACATGCATGGATGAGCTCTATCTGACACAAGAAGTCTACAGGCCAATGAGAGGTAAAATGCTGCTTGACCTGGTACTGGCAACTGGGGACAACTTAATCAGTGACCTAACATTCAAGGGGAAGCTGGGTGACAGTGACCATGAGCTGATTGCCTTCACCATCTGTCGCAAAGCTGGTAAATCAGTCATCAATACAGAAGTTCTCGACTTCAGGAAAGCTGACTTTAACAAGCTCAGGAGGCTTGTTGGTGAGGCCCTAAGGGACCATGATGAAAAGGGGAGGGGAGTTCAGGAAGAGTGGTTGCTCCTCAAGGGCGCAATCCTTGATGCACGAGCTAAGTCTAGTCCCTCTCGGAGAAAAGGCAGCAAAAGGGCACAGCAGCCCCCTTACCTCTGCAGGGAACTAGCAGATTTCCTGCATTTAAAAAGAAAGACCTACAAAGGATGGAGGACAGGATCCACCTTCAAGGAGGAATATTCTGCACTGGTCTGGACCTTCAGGGAGAGAACCAGGAAATCCAAGGCTGTGACAGAACTCCAACTGGGTACAAGTTTCAAGGATAATAAAACGTCCTTTTTTAAATATGTGGGGAGCTGGAGGAAAAGCAAGGACAACATTGGACCCCTGCTAAACCAGATGGAACAGCAGACAACCAACGCCCAGGAAAAAGCCAACTTGCTAAATGGGTACTTCATGTCAGTCTTTCACCAGTCCCATGGGATGTCCCTGCCCATTACAGGACAGGGAGGCTCAGGTGAGGAAGATTCCTTACCCTCCACCAATGCTGGCATCATGAAGGAACACCTTGAGAGACTGGATACCTTCGTCAGTCAGCCCTGACGGTTTACACCCCAGGGTACTCAAGGAGCTGGCTAGAATCATAGCTCAGCCCCTGGCGTGGATCTTCAAGAACTCCTGGTGCTTTGATGAAATGCCTGATTGGAAGAAGGCCAATGTGGTGCCTATCTTCAAGAAAGATAGGAAAGTGGATCTGGGAAACTACCGGCCCATCACCCTGATCTCTATCCTGGGGAAGGTTTTAGAAAGATTATCAAAGAGGCCATTTTTAAGAGACTGGCCAATGGCAACATCCTGAGGGATAGCAAGCATGGATTGGTTGTGGGTAGGTTCTATATTCAACATCTTCATTAATGATGTGGACATTGGAGTCAGAAGGGGACTGGCCAAGTTCATCGATGACACCAAACTTTGGTGTAAAGTATCCAGGCCTAAGGACAGGAGGGCGATCGAGGCTGACCTTGACAGGATCAGGAAATGGGCAGATGAGAACCTGATGGCATTTAAAACTGAAAAATGCAAGGTTCTCCACCTTGGGAAGAAAAACCCACAGCATGCTTATAGGCTTGGAAGTGCTATGCTGGCTAGCACTATGCATGAAAGGGATTAATATTCTGAGCCAGAGCCTATGCATGAAAGGGATTTGATGTAATGCTGCTTCTAGTAAAGTGAGCAAAACACTGGCTTGCATCCATAGATGCTTCTCAAGCAAATTCAAGGATGTCATTCTCCCCTTGTACTCAGCCTTGGTGAGGCTGCAGCGGGAGTACAGCATCCAATTTTGGGCTCCACAATTCAAAAAGGATGTGGAGAAGCTTGAGAGGGTGCAGAGGAGAGCCATGTGCATGATCAGAGGTCAGGAAAACAAGGCTTATGATGAGAAGCTATGGGACTCTTCAGCCTGGAAAAACACAGGCTCAGGGGTGATCTGATGGCTGCCTATAAGTTTATAAGAGGTGCTCCCCGGGATCTGGGGGAACATTTGTTCACCAGAGTGCCCCAAGGGATGACAAGTTCGAATGTTCATAAACTCCTCCAAAACCATTTCAGGCTGGACATAAGGAAGAACTTCTTTACTGTCCAAGCCTCCAAGGTCTGGAATAGCCTGCCATCAGAGGCGGTTCAAGCACCTACTTTGAACATCTTCAAGAGAAATTTGGATGTTTACGTTGCTGGGATCCTATGACCCCTGCCAACTTCCTGCCCATGGGGAAGGGGGCTGGACTCAATAATCTTCTAAGGTCCCTTCCACCCCTAATGTCTATGAAATCTATTAAATCAGACCCCAGGATCATTATCCAACTTCTGCTAACTGTCTGAGGAAAAAAGATGGGATTTATAGCCTGTCTGGAAAACGAAAACAAAATCTGGATTGTTACACACCAAAGGGAGGATTTGATGTGAATGTTTCACAGAAGAGATAAGCAAGTAAAAAGTCTGCTAGGAAGTAAAGCAAAAATTATTTAGATTCACCCATTCATGCCCATACCATGAAGGATCTATCTCTACTGTATATCAGTGGTACTATAGCACCCTTTCCTCACAGCCCTCCAGGCCAGTCAGTTACAGCATCAAAGGTCAGTTTCTTAACTTGATTTTGATGGAGCTCTGCTGATAAGCCCAACTGAGGCTCTGGCTCACAATATTTAAAGCAAACATATGTAGGAGTGTCTCTTGGCTCACATAGAGTGCATCATTTATGCATGCCTTGAGCTGGGCAGTATGGATAACCTTCTTTAAAAGAGATTTAAAAAATGCACTTCTGAGACAATGGAATGTCTTTTAAATCAATGTTGTTAAACTAATGCAAACTCCCTTATGTAGGCTGATTTAAAGCATTTTAACTCCTGATTAAATTGGATTAATGTGCATCAGTAAACCACTGTACTAAGCTAAATCAATTTATACCAAAGATAAACTGGTTTGTAAGCATCTTTAGAGTAGGTCTACATTGGTTTAAGTAGACCATTAATTGATCAGTGACTCAGTTAAACCGATACAACTTATCTTATCTGGACAGAGGCAATGTGTTAATATGAGCTGGATCTCCACTCTGCATTGCCTGAGTTTTTTTGGGATTTTTAACTTGGCAGCCATAATAACCCTTTGAGGTATTCCAGGATATTTATTTCATTTGTTTTAAAAATATATCTGGCAAGTATCAGATGTGCATTTGCTTCCAGATAGAATTCTTATATTGTTTGCTGGAAAGGGATACAATTCTTACAGATGTTTGTTGCCTTCTGTCATAACCAATTGCTGTTTTTCAGATAGTAGAGCATAAAAAGAAAGAGAGTCAGAGGCTGAGACCTTTTGAGCTGGCCTTCACTTAAACCCCACTGGTAAAGCTGATGGCCTTGGCCTGCTACATAATTACTTCTGCTGAGCGTATTTTTAAATAATCTTTGTATATTTTTCTTTCTTTGGTATGGTTTTCTTCCAAAGGAACTGTTAAGAAGATCATAGATCTTGTTAATAAGAGTTCTGCTTTGTCTTTTGAAGTTTTCTTTGCTTGAAGGAGGTGGATAATTTGGAATGTCTGACTTATAGGTCTACCTGGAGTTAGAAGAAGGTTTTATCACTCTCCCTCTATCTATTTATATTCTCTGAGTTCTTTACCTTATTAAAGGATTACGACCAACTAGTGAGCTGCAATCTTGAAAACCTGCCAATGTTCAAATTAAATAAAGTGGTTATTATCTAGAAATGGAACTGGTTTTGTACAAAGTTTTTAATATTCTTCTTATTGTTGACTCCTATATCACACCACAGTATTATATTCCATGCATTAATATTTATCTGTTTGTAGGGCTGTATACTGAAAACTAAAAGATTTAGAGTCTTTCTAGGTATATAAAATGCCTAGCAACTGAAGCAAGTGATAACCCCATGTTGGAGCATTTAGGTGGTGGAGGTAGAAAGAAAGGTAGAAGTGTTGATGATGGCCTAAACCAAGCACTGATGGATTTGGCAATAGCTTTTGCATGGAAGTGGAAAAGGAGATGTAAGCTTGGAGTTAAAAACCCAGATAGTAAGCTTGGAGTTAAAAACAACAGAAAAGCTGTTTTTAAAAGAAAACAAGTTTGTTGTTTTTAATGGAAACAAGGAAGAAAATCTTTTCCTTTTTTAAAATAAAGAAACACACACAAACCAAAACAAAAAACTAAGTGATCAAAGTGATCACATTTTTATAGTCTAATTTTGCAAATAATGTACTAAGAAGCAAAAGGGAGAATCTGTCCCATAGTAGTAATTCAAAGGGCCAGAAGTATTTGTGTTTAATATCAGCCTTTAGGGAAGGAAGCAACAGTTCAACATCTTGATTACAGAAGAACACAGGAGTAAACTTTGCATTGTGCTCCTAAGTTAAGCACTGTCAGCCACTGGGGCTGAACTGTCTACAATTAGTTCTCTTCATTTTTCTGAGTTAGAAAACTTTTAAGCAGGAACATATTAAAAACATCAGTTGTGTTTTAAACATATTGCAAACAAAGTCCCAAACCTTGAACCTGAACACAGTATTCTTAGATTTACAATTTAAAAAAAAACAAACAATAAATGCTATTTCCCTTTATCATCTAGAGAGATGCTTCTATGCTCACTTGAGGATTTTTACCAGAAACATATTAAGTCACTCTGTTTCATCTTCCTGAATCCAATAAACAGAATTAGGCTATTATTTGACCACAAAATTGTCATAAAGTGCAAACATGGAGTATACAATTTTAAAAGCATTTTCATCCTTATGTATTCATAAGCTCATTCAACTCTTGCCTTCTCCTGACTGTATATTGCAAGCAGATGAATTCTATTTTATATAATTTAGGAACATTAGAGGCCAATGAGTATTGAATGCTGGAGATCACAATGGGAATACTTGTATATTCCAGCCATATGGATTCTTTGTAGCAGTAACAAATGATGCCTGTTAAAAAAACAGCTTTGTTACAAAGGGAATGACATTATTTTTTACACTGAGCATTTACATGGGCACCTAAAATTTCTTCATAAGGTCTTTAAACAAGTATACCTGTGGTATAACCTGTGGTTATACTATGTAGCACTGGCAAAACATGAAAATTAGAGGTAGCTGGTACATTATGTCATTATGAAGGTGAAGCCACATATTAGCAATATGAGTACTATGAGTCAATTCTTCAGTTTCATTTGTCATTTCCATACTAGAAATAAAGAGCAGCATGAACTTATTATATGTTATACATTTTAATTTATGTGGTGATATTCTATTTTTACATTCTTAACTGGAGGAACACGTAATACTGCAAGAAATTTTCTTTAGGTCTTCATTGTGGTACATTCAGAGTCATTCAATTCTGCCTTTAAACTATTCACAGTGCGCTGTAACTATAATATCTTTTAGCAGACTTTATATTTTTTTTCAGTTTAAATTCCCTAGGTGGCTGCAGGGGAGGGGTGGGGGCAGTGCTGCAATTACACCCTCACTTTGATTCCTGCTCTATCTAAACTTTAAAGCTAATTGTTTGGGAAGGGCAGCCACACTTCTGTGGAAGCACTTAGTCAATTGACTTGATGGATCACTGTAATGCTAATATAGTGCATCTACAGGAGATGATTTACTTATGATTAGAGCTGCAACTGGGCCCAGGCCCCCCACAGCAGCTTGCCCAGATCCCACAGCTGGTACCTGACATACCATTGCCCTATGATGCCTTCCTGTACCATGATCCTGTACTGGATGCTGCATACTCCTACCCAGGCCCGTCAACACTGGGCTGCTGCACGGAGACTCAGTGAGCTGTTGATGGAGCCATGCTTGCATCTTCCCCAATGCCACGTGCTGCCTCCCAGAGTTGCAACTAGTCCAAGGAGGAGACCATCATACTGTGGGAAGAGTTTGATGTCTTCAGTCAGTTTGTGCAGAGTTGGCATTCCAACGTGCACATATATGAGGGCCTGTCAGGCTGCATGTGTGACCATGAGCACAACTGGTCATTGTGCCAGTGCCACATAAAGGTCACGATTTTGCAGGCACAGTGGAACACTGTTATAGACCACAACCGCTGGTCAGGGGCTGCCTGCAAGTCCATACCCTTTATACAGCAGCTACATTACATACTCAGACCTTAGGACCCTGGCTGAAGCCATGGCATGTACTTGAGCATGGGCAGCCTACCCAAGCCTCCACTCTCGCCTGGCACACACAGTGATATATCATTGGGGAGGGCCCCTCAGGCTGCCAGGAGCTGGTCCCACCATGCTCCCTGCTTATAGCCTTTTCCAGCAGCTCCAGGACCCCAGGCCAGCACCTGCCCTGACAGGTCTGCATGCTCAGCCCTGTTCAGGAGGCCAGGCTGGCTATGGCACTGCTACCCACCAGCAGCTCCAGCTCCTTCCTGGAGAGGGCCCCTGCCTGGGCAGCCAGACACCATGCCCCGGCAGCCCAGGACACAGCTAGGACCTACACATCCTTGCCACCAGTGGCAACTGGCTCAGGCCACTAGGCATGCCTCCCATACCCATCTGTGAGTCCTGCACTGGGGGGAGAGTCGTCCCAGGGGCAGGGCCCTCTCTGCACCTGCCTTAGCCCCTGCCTTGGACTCAACCCATTCCCCAGCCCCTGCCCCCCCTCCCTACCTGGCTTGCCTGTCCTCCCCTTGGTCTCCAGAACCCCGCTGCACAGCATGCAGAGAGGTAGGAAACCATGCAAAACTTTATTGAACAACCTGTGCCCCTGCAGCTAGGTGGGCACAAGCCTCTTACATGCCAAGGAATACATTGATATGGCAGTGATGTCCTTCTCAGCTGCAGGGGGCAGGGCTATATCCTCTACACGGTTGAAAATCAGGGTCTCATGCCAGGTGTAGGTGTGCTCGAGGCACCATGGCAATCAGTAGCAGCAAGGCATAGTGGTCCAGGCACCCCTCAGTCGATGCAAACAGCTCCTTGCAGTGTACCCAAGATACTGTCAGCAAGGGAATGCTCAGAGCACAGTGTAGTACAGTATAAGGGAAGCTGGCCCTGGGACGCCTCTCTGGGGAGGCCCTCTGCAAGGAGGTGGAGATACCAGCTGTTTTGTGTCCCATTTGGACAGGAGGCATAGGCAGCAGAAGTCTGGGGCTTCAGGTATGACTGCAACGCAGCCTGGTTATAGACTCCAGGTGGCTGCAGCAGGGAGGAGGGATATGCACTCAGTGGTGTGGGAGGGAGTAGGGCTGGCACTGAGGCAGAGGCAGGGGCAGGTGCTGCATAGCAGAACCTGCGACAGTGGACATTGCTCCTGGGGCCTGGGGATGGAGCAGTCATGGTATGGCGGGCAGAAGCTGTGGCAACACAGCCTCTGCCTGCTGCCACCATGCTTTGCACACTGCTGTGGGCCAGAAAATCAGGTAGCCCAGAAACAATGTGCAGAGCTACCTTTTAAAGATAGTTACTGGCCACAGCTGGTGCAGAAGGGCTGTACAGGGTTAGAGTGGACAGGACCAGATTGCTGCCATGAGCAGCAAATCTGCTCCCACATCCCAACAAGTATAAACACCTGTCATCGGTAGATTTACTTTAGAATAATTTACTGTAGAGTAAACTCACCCCATGGTATTTTCACATGTAGACAGTATCTCTTCATTCCATAGGAGTTAGCAACCCCCTCTTCTTTTTAATGGCCTTGATATTACACTATCTAAATGATCCTTCTTCTGAAATGTTGCTGTCCCTTAGCCATTCCTGGTAAAACTCTCTTTTATCTCAAAGCCCTACAGACTGAATTTAGCTCTAGCTAAAAATCTTAATTCAAGTATAGTAATATTAACTAGGGAAAAAATGACTAATAGTGAAGTATTGGGGGCCGTGTCAAGATACTCAAGGAAACTAGATTTTTTTATGACTTTGAATAAGAGATGTACATTTAACTATAATTATTAGGGGACTAACAAAATGCTAGCTTTTAACCATTGTGATAAGTTTTTGCCTAATTTCTTGAGGTTTGTTTTTTTTTAAATTGAATCTATAATGTAGCAAATCTATAGCAGCAAGCCCTGGGTTGGATGGGGAGTCCCCACCACCACAACTTTTTCCTGGCCCCCTGGCTCAAATGGCCAATCAGGGGAGGGGACTGGGAAAGAGTTGCGGGGGAGACAGCTCTTTCCCAAACCCAGGGCTCAGGGCTGGGAAAAAGGTTGAGGCCTGAACCTGGTGTCTTCTGCCAGCCTGGGGCTGGCACCCAAGAAGGCATAGAGCTCCCCCTGGTGGCCATATAGCAGGAGAGTAGGGTAGGTATTTCTCTGTCCTCAACTACTAGTTTGAGCTAGTTAGGGAACTACTGGAGAGGCTGGACGTGTTCAAGTCCGCCGGTCCGGACGATCTTCACCCTAGGGTTCTACAGGAATTGGCCGAGGTCATA
>JAGPOW010003642.1:69697442-69711851 GCA_030014935.1 Caiman crocodilus | reverse complement strand
AGCAATAAAAACTTTTTTTCTTTCCAACTTCCAACTGGCATTCATGTATTGGCTCATGCATGCCGGGCAACGAATTCAGACTTGGGCTGAAGCATAACAGGAGGAGTTGGTGGGAGATATAGAAGTGGATGGTGACTTGTTCAGCTGTGATCAATAGACAATTGAGTTCAGGATCCTGACAAAAGGAAATAAGGACAACAAAAGAGTAAAGGCCCTGGACTTCAGAAAAGCAGACTATTACTCCCTCAATTAACTGTTGGGCAGGATCCCTGGGGGAGGGGGGGAGGGGGAGTAGTGAGGAGTCTGAGGAGGAAAGGAGTACAGGAGAGCTGATTGCATTTTTAAAAAATCTTACTGAAAGTGAAGGAACAAAACATCTGATATGCAGAAAAAACAGTAAATAAGGCAAGCAACCATCTTGGCTTACCAAAGAACTCTTCGGTGAGCTTAAACATGAAAAAGATGCTTATAAGAAGCGTAAGCTTAGACAGATGACTAGGGAGGAGTATAAGAATATTGCTTGGGCATGCAGGGATTAAATCAGGAAGGCCAAAGCACAATTGGAGATGCAGCTAGCAGGAGATGTAAAGGGTAACAGGAAGAGTTTTCTACTGATATGTTAGCAACAAGAAGAAGATCAGGGAAAGTGGTGTTCTCTTACTGAATGGGAGAGGCAACCTAGTGATAGATGAGGGAAAAAAGGTTGAAATTCTTTATGCCTTTTTCACCTCAGTCTTCACAGACAATGTCAGCGCCTGGACTACTCCAATGGGCAGCACAGTTTGGGGAGAAGGTGAGCAGCCCTCAGTGGTGAAAGAAGAGATTAGGGACTATTTAGAAAATCTGGATGTGTACAAGTCCATGGAGCCAGATGTAATGTTTGGAGGGTGCTAAGGGAGTTTTCTGATATGATTACAGAGCTGCTAGCCATTATCTTTGAAAACTCATGGCATTCGGAGGAGGTCCCAGATGATTGGAAAAGGATGAATATAGTGCTCATCTTTAAGAAAGAGAAGAAAGAGGATCCAAGGAACTGTAGACCAGTCCGTCTCACCTTGGTCCTCAGAAAAATCATGGACCAGGTCCTTAAGGAATCCATTTCTAAGCACTTGGAGGTGAAGAAAGTGATCAGGAACAGCGAGCATGGGTTCACCAAAGGAAAATCCTGCATGGTCAGCTTGATTGCCTTCTATGATTACATGCCTGGCTCTGTGAATGTGGGAAAAACAGTGGACATGATATAACTTGACTTTAGCAAGGCTTTTTATATGGTCTCCCACAGTATTCTTGCAAGCAAGTTAAGGAAATATGGGTTGGATGAATGGACTGTAAGGTAGATAGAAAGCTGGGTGATTTTTCAAGCCAAACGGGTAGTGATCAATGGCTTAATTTTTAGTTTTCAGCTGGTGTCAAGTGGAGTATCCCAGGGGTTGGTCCTGGGGCTGTTTTTGTTCAATATCTTCATTAACAATCTGGAAGATAGGATAGAGTATACCCTCAGCATGTTCAGATGACACAAAGGTGTGATAGTAGATATGCTTGAGGATAGGGCTAGGATTCAGAGTGGCCTAGACAAATTGGAGGACTGGGCCAAAAGAAATGTCAAGAGGCTCAACAAGGACAAGTCTAAGGTCTTCCACTGAGGTCTGAACAATCCCATGCACTCTTAAAGATTAGGAACCAACTGGCTGTGCAGCAGTTTTCTAGAAAAGGACCTAGGGGTTACAGTGGAAATAAGCTGGATATGAGTCAACAGTGTGCCACTGTTGCCAAGAAGGCTAACAGCATACTGAGCTGCATTATCAGGATTATTGCCAGCATTTTGAGGGAAGTAATTATTCCCCTCTATTCTGCACTGATGAGGCTATACCTGGAGTACTGTGTTCAGTTTTGGGCCCCTCATTATACAAAGGATGTGGACAAATTGGAGAGAATCCAGCAGAGTGCAATAAAAATAGTTCAGGAGCTGGGGCACATGATTTCTGAGGAAAGGCTGAGAGAATAAGACTTATTTAGTCTAGAGAAGAGAAGACTGAGAAGGGATTTTGATAGCAGCCTTTAACTAGCCGAAGGGTGGTTCTAAAGAGGATATACCTAGATGGTTCTCAGTGCTATAAGATGACAGAACATGAAGCAATTGTCTCAAGTTGCAGAAAGAGAAGTTTAGATTGAATATTAAGGAAAACTTTCTCACTAAGATGGTGGTGAAGCACTGGACTGAGTTTCCTAGAAAGATTGTAAAATCTCCATCCTTTCAGGTTTCTAGGACCTGGCTTGACAAAGCCCTGGCTGGAATTATTTGGTTGGGGGTGGTCCTTCTTTGAGCAGAGGGTTGGACTAGATGACCTCCTGAAGTTCCTTCCAACCCTAATTTTCTATGATTCTCTGATATAAAATATACATTGAAATTAGTATTGGCTAAAACTTAAAACATTTAGTTAAATAACCTCACTTGCCCATAAATATGATACTAATGAATATTTGAATAGTATTGCTTTTGTCCTTTATCCTGAAGTCACTGTTCTTTGCTCATGGCAACTATTTCTACTCATATAGAACTTGAAACCCACATTTTAGGTGTCATGAATATACAGCAAAAGCTCTGTTATCCAGCATCCCCTGGGAATGGGGGGTGCTGGATAACCAAATATGCCAGTTAATTGAGCGGCCCCAGCTACCTCTTCTCCCGCCGCGTTTGGGACGTCTCTCTATCCCCCTCACAGGATCGCCGCCCCTCCCACCACATCACCACCACTTCATGGGTCCTGCAGGTCTTGCGGGACAGGGAGGCAGGCCCCACACAGATCCGCACAGCTTGTTATGCCCCTGGGCTGTGGGGACTTGGCAGTGCAGGCTGCTTTGCCTTGGGCCATGGGGGCTCAGAGAAACTGGAAGTGCCAGTGGGCATTTCCAGTTTCACTTTTCCTTACAAGCTGGCATTCCGGTTAGCAGAGCATGCCAACTTGTAACGTGCTGGTTACCAGAGAGTTTACTGTACATGGTTGAAAGGGCACCAGGCCATTCAAATAATACTTTGCCATGAATATTCAATGTTCATGAATATACATTTTACAGTTAGTCATTTGTATTTTAGATTATTCCTTGTATGTATACTTTGTATCTTCTAGAATGTGGCCAAAAAATCCTTGGTCATAGATGCACTTTCCTCACAAAATCATTCTCTTTAATCTACAACAAGCTATTCAGTTTTCATTTCCATTTTGGCTTAAATAGAACCTTATTGGTTTTTTTTCTGGTAATCCTTGGGTCCAAGAAATCTGAAAAAAATGCTGATATGGATTTTCTATTCCAGACTTGGACATTGCAAAGGTTAACTAGCTGAGAAGAGTTCAAATTACAGTGTACTGATCTGAACTGGAAACCACTCAAAGTAAATAGAGGAGTAGAAAACTACTCAGTTATACATTTTCAATAATTTAACAAAGGACTCTGGATACACACACCCCCTTAGAACTGTACAAAACACAATGCTAATAGACAGGGGTTATGGAACTGGAATACAAGATATATTTATTCATTGGGTCTCTCATTTAAACAGAAAGGTTTCCTCTTAACTACATCTGAGGAAAGTGTCAGTATCAAATAAACATGATTAAGTTCATTTTGCTGGATGTGTTTGTTTTTTCCCCTCTAAAAATATACCCTGCATACTGATATGGTAGAGCACAGCATCTAATTTGTGTGATATGCAGGAGGTTTGACTGAGAGGAAGGCATTGTACCGAAGTATGTGGTTTAATCCCTGAATATTTTTTCAAATACAGGACCCTGGGTACAAAGTAGTCCAAAGCTTACTGTTTCTTCAAAGTGTTTTATGAGATGAATTTATAACGTGCCTTTAACAAGTTGAGATAGCCAGTTTAATAATGGGATAGATCTTCACAGAAAGGCAACTTAACCACCTTTTAATTTTGTGCCTGAATTTTAATGGTGATGCCTAGCACTTCAGATATGCTAAGATTCTATTATCAAATTGAGAAGAAATGAACAAAAGCAAGAGGCCAACGTTAGTGGAGGGCAAGAATGCATACTCATAAATGAGAATCAATCAAAACTTTTTTTTGAAAGTTCTCTATTTCAATGCACAGGCACTATTAAGAGGATAACAACACCTCTTGGAAAAAAATGGTTATAAATTCCAAGGTGTTGTGAATGGAAAGGAAGCTTACAAGAGAAAGAGCGTGTGAGGATCTGACAATGCATGTTATATCATACTAAAGCCCTACGTTGCTCATTTCCTTAAAGAAATTAGTAATAGTTCCTTTCCCAAAGATGTTACAATATAAATAGAATATTTATTGTATAGATAAGATGTGCTATCCTTAAGTCATTTTTCCATATGAGATGACAGATGTCCCCTTTTGCAACAGGGCATAGAATTCTTGTTTCTTTTTGTGCATATAAATAGCAGCTTTCTAGCAGGGCTGGTGCAAGGATTTCTGCTACCCTACACATACAAAATCTTGACACCCTCCCTTTTCATTCTGGGGAAGGAGCATCCCTTTACATAACAGCTGAAGCAGCTCAGTGGGACATGTGTGTTACTATTGACACATCCCTGGAGCCTTGGGAAGCTAGGTATAGCCCCTGTACTTCTGTGCACTGCCCATCATAGCCCCAGTGGCTCCCATTGGAAACCTCCCCACAGTGATTGAAGGCAGTGCAGCACCATGACCTCACCCCTAGGCCCTTTGAGCCATGACATATAGTGCACTGAGCAGCTGGGCCATGGCAGCATCTCCCAGGCTGACATGCAGGGTCCTGCTCTCCTTCATAGTATCCCTTTCCAGCACTTACTATCCAGTGCTTATCTCTTCATGTTCTATAGCCTCTTCTGCTGCTGTAGTAGCTTCATGTCAAACCCAAACTGGTCCAAGCACAAACACTGCCTGTCCACCCAGAGTGCCAATGGGCTGCCTGCCTGCCCTGAGCATCTTTTTTGTTGCCCCCTACATTTGCCACCTTACATAGCTGCCTGTACAGTTACATCACCCCTAGGCAAAAGATGGCATTTTTGACACTTAACATGCATGTAGGGATTTAATTTCCCCTGCAGTAGAGATGTATAAGTGTATGCATGCAGACTAAGCATGAATAGTAATCTGTGCAGTAGCTGGACAGCTAAAGAGCTACATATATGCATGCATTCTGGATGTGCTCCTGCATCTAAGTCTGGAAAACATAACCAACCAAAAACCTATAACTAATAGGTGTTAGACTGATGAAGAGCATGAGGAGGACACTACCATATTTCAGCCTTAATAGCTGAGTTTTAAGGAGAGTTGCACAGGAACTAAGAGACCTTTGAAACTAGCCCTAAGGGCAATCAAGAGAGACATTAGGTCAGAAGTTAGTAAGTGTGCAACTCAGTAAGTTGAACGTTGCTCAAGAAAGAACAGGTCCTGGGTTCTAACGTGAAACCTTGTTTTCACTGAGGTAGGGACTTCCCTACTTCACATCATTTGCTTTATCCACTGACTATTAAATGAAAGAGGTAGTGGTTCAGCCTCGAAAAAAGAGTTTTGGAAAGGAGATTGGATGGATGTTGCACGGCTGTTGGTTGTAGCCATGTTGGACGTAGGCAGGCAAGTTTCTTTGGGCAGATGTGCTATCTTTTATTAGGCTAACTACATAGTTGGACAAAAGTTATTTGCAAGCTTTCAGAAATTTGCAAAACACCTTTCATAGATGACCCTATGAGCTTCACTTCATAAATCTACTGGATACAAAAAATCATAGACTTAATATAGACATTGGATTTATGACACATTACAACCTACCTGACATCTGATACCTCAGGTAACCTGACTCCGGCTGACCACTTGCCTTCCTTTACATGTTTCCCCCTGCTTTCCCTGTCTCCATATCCATCTCTACCCATTGTCTTCCTAACTTTCACTCATTTGCATTTTCCCAGACATACTTGTTGTAGATTAGCTTCTTTTCTACCTTGGAGAACACATAACACCAGCAGAGTTTCCCTGTGCCTGGCAAAGGGTGTTTGTGTCCTAAAGCTTGCAAAGAAGTTTTTTCCAACTACTCAGTTGGTCTAACAAGAGATATCACATCTACTCAATGAACCTTGCCTGACTTGGAATGTGGTAATTAGAGCACTCTGCTGGGAAATCAGTGAGGTACAGGCTGAAACCATCTCTGGATGGAAAGGGGTGCTAACCACTCAGCTACTGGGGCTTATAAAATACAAGAGGGTTCTCTTTCCCCTCTTTCCTGGATTTATGCTCAAATATGTGCATAAGTACTCAGCAAAAATATAGTCTACACATGTACCATCTTCATATGCATGCATATGCATTTAGACTGCATGGGAAGTTTACTTACTACCTGCACGTAAGTGCAAAAGAGGCCACTTATGCAATTAGAAAACTGTCAAGTAAGATGCACATAAAGCAGCAGAATTCCACCACATATGCTTATTTTCTAGTTTTGTTCAGAATAGCAAACTATTTTTTACTTCACAAATAGGATATACTTTGATCTAGAAAGTTAAGAACTTTCTTTCATTGCTAGCTAGCAGTTGCTATTATTTAAAAACAAAATATTGTAATGCCATGCATTTGAAAGCTTGTCTAAATTTATCCCAACATGTGGCTAGTCCAATAAAAGATATCCACAAAAATCCTTGCCTCTCACATAAAAATATAAAATTATATAATACATTATTTAACTATTAGCTTATATCATTAAATGTCACATCATATTGATTTTTCTGTGGAAAACAATGCATCATTGTTAATGTCATATGCTTCTGTTAGTACACTCTGCCTACTAGGAAAAGCAGTTATCTAATAAAGTTAGTTCAGTAAATTTCTGTCACATACCAGTATTAGCATGTTCTGTGTCCCATCATGTCATACGGTACTCCTCTGTTCATAACAATGCATGATACAACATGATGCATTCATGACTGGCAGCACATAAAATACTCTAGAGTAAACTGAATTTTAATAAGAACACTTTACTTCAAAATGAAATGCCATTGCTTTCAAAACAATGTTTCTGTAAATACATTTTTTTTGGATTTTGTAAGGGAAATTTGGTAGTTTTGCAAAAAAAAAAGAAAAAAAGAAAGCTATATTTTATAATGGAAACTGTTTGATCAACTCCAGTTTTGCATAATTAATCATGCCCTCCCCATTCAATGTATGTTTACAACATGCTTTGAGCAAGACAGTGCATGCCACCTAAGAAACAAGGTCATTAACCCGTGCTCCTTGATTGTTCCCTGGGTGTAAGTGTACAGAGTATTTTTCTTCAGTACTATTCCAGGTCTCACTCAGAATGCAATATATACATGCCCATACTGTACTTTCTGAGTGTGTCCCCATGAGCGGGAATGTGCATTTTCTTGCAGGTGAACAGCAGTGGAACAATATGTGCTACTGCTTCTTGTCCCCTGGGAACACCTGTTATGCATGCTCTGGTGTGTGGCGTTTTGCCCTGAGTGGGATAGGGGAGGCTGGGGCCAGCACTTGAGCTGGCCTCAGAAGCCTTATATGAAGTCCTGGAAGCTGGGCTGCAACTGTGGTGATTCTGCTATAGGGAGTCTGGCACGCTAGGCTCCAGTTTTGGGTGGTGCACACTGCCGCCATGTGCATCACGCCCCCTTTTTTAGGTGCAGGGATTAATGACTCTGGGATCGCCTGGTGTCAAGCTCCCCACCATTACCCTGTGCTGCAAATCAGCACCGTAGGGAACTCTTGTATGTGTGGTACATACCAGGCATGTGCACTCGTCTGGGCATACACTCTAAGGGCAGAAATTTAGTTCCCTGCTAAATCCCATAAACAGCACATATTTTTAAGGTACTTAAATCACATATTTAAGGTACTTAAAACACCTAACAGCAGTCTGTTTTTTCTAGTATGATTTACTTGACTATCATTTACATTACATGGCTAACTGCCATATGCTGCTTAAGATTCACCCTATGCCTATGTTTACCCTTACTGCCCATATTAAGAAGTGATTCAGTGCTTCAAGTTGGAGTTGTCTTTGTCCATTTTCACTATGTGAAAGTTCATCTCTGCCATGGACTCACAGAAATATAGTATAAACCTTCAAAAGTGTAGGCAACAACAACAAAATCTCCCATAACTACTGATGGTTTGACACCAATGGGAGATATGCTACCTATGCTACCTATCCAAGACATGGGAGACCTAGAGAAACCTGATGCTAGGCTCACATCTTCTTGAGGGGATTTGAATCTTGACCCCTCACATCACAGGGCAGCAGCTTAATCAGATAGGTATAAGGCCACTTTCCTATTGAAGCTAGACATGGCAGTCATGATGGAAAGCATTCTTGGGACAGAAACAGAAAAAGCAAAAAGATGTCTGACTCCGTGGTCTGGGGAGATGGATGCTTCCCTAGTAGGAATGTTGTGAGACTTTGCTTCCAACATTGTTTGTGCATTTTTCATTAGAGTCATTTGCTATACAGTTTAGGAGAACAGAGCATGTTTCTTCACATAGATTTCTGCCAAAATATGTAGCAACTGAAACTCGATCCCTGTGGAGCTTGAATAAATGTTCAGACTGCACTATTTAGAAAGCCTTTAAGTGACCGTCCTCATTACAATGCTACTTCATGCAGGGGAGGCCTCTTGGAAGACTTGACTCAAAATCCCTAACAGGAAAGGAATGTTAGTTTGCATTTTGGAAGAGCAAATAAAACCTAGTAAGCTAGCCTTAGCAAACCTTAATGATTTCCTGACTTTCCTTTTAGAAAACAAGAAATTCCACCCAGGTACAGCATTCAATTTTCTCTAGTCTTGTGTCCCTAGTCCATGATGCCTTGTGGGATGTCAGAAGACTCTTTTCACTTTCAAAGGTCTCCTGAAATTACTCTTCTGAGACTTTTGCCTACACATCCAGCTTATTCAGGAAGGTGGAATGGACATTCTATAGACGAGCAATATATTTGTTTTCAGATCACCCTGTAGGCCAACATTTACAGGTCCCATTAAAAATGGGACAGCAGTATTACTTTGACCAGGCATCCCATTAAAAATGGGATAATAGTATTAATTTGACCAAAATGGTAGCGAGCCCAGGATAGGTATATAAACAAAAACAGGATGTATCACCATATACCCTAGTTACAGCTAATACTGAACATGTATGGTTTACATGACTACTTTGCTATACATGATCATCCCTGCATGCTGGGCTCTGCACCCAGGGATAGAATTTCTCTGGGCACCTAAGTCCCAAAAATGCCCTGCAGACAAAAAAAAAGGTCACTTAGATGACAAGAAAGAAAAAATTGTTACCTCTTCTGGCCCAATGACTCATTTTCTCTTGACTGTCCAGTGAGTCAGATTGAGGAGTGAAGGAGTGACAGTGCTTGCTACTGTACTTGCTTCATAGTTTGGGGAAAGGTCACTCTGGTACAATGGAGAAAGTATGGATTTAAACTCCTTATGGTTGAGGAGGCTATATCCCATACCATTCATGTTCTAGACAGTTTAGGATGAGTCCTATGCTTCCCACTTAGATGTCCAGATACTTAGGTTAAAAGAAGCCATTCTGGAAAATGCCTATGCCTAATGTGATGAGAGGGAAGCAAACTTTTGAGCAAAAAGCCTAGCATAAGTTTACATTTTCTATTAGAATGAATGGAGAGCCATAAGAGTCCTGATTAACTGAAGATCTATCTGCCTATTACTACAGATCGGACAGCTCTATAAACATTACTAACAGAGATTCACAAACAACATATCTGAGCACATTAAAGGTATAGGACAACTATTTATCTATGCAGGAGAAACAGGATGGCTCCCTGATTTTGGTTGTACAAATCATTAGGGCTGTGTGAAGCTTTGGTCCCTGATTTGATTTGGTGGAGATTTGGCCAGATTCAGTGGTCAAATCTTCAAATCCAGATTGAATCAGGAGACACTTTAATCGGAACCCTCCGAATCAATTTGGAGAGATTTGGAGATTTGAACATAGACACAGCTTTAAATGTTTTTTTCTACATACCTCAAGATAGCAGGAGACTCATGACTGCTGCGATGCTGGGGCATATGGAACATCCCACAGAAGAACAGAGGGTCCCCAAAGCACTCCGCAGCAGGCCTGGAAGTGAACCACTTTGAGTACAGTGCTGGGTCCACAAGGAAGCAATTGGGTGGGCCCCCTGCACTCCCCAGACCAGTGACTGGTGCCTCCTGGTCCCCCTGTGGCCAATCACTGAACCAGGAGAGTGTGGTGGGGGGCCCTCAGGATGCTCCCTGGCTGACCCATAAGTGGACTGGAAGTACTCCAGGTTTGCCGCCAAGCCCCACCCACACTCTCCTGTGGGATGCTCCATCTGCCCCAGCATCTCAGCATTCATAAGCCACACCTAATACCTTGTGATATGTAGAAAAAACTTTAAAGCTGTGTCTATGGCCGAACTGCTGATTCTCCAAATCAGCATTGAATCTTTGGATCTGGCTGAATCAAATCGGGGTAGTAATATTTGCTAACTATTACAAGAATTAGAAAGTATCTATGTCATGTGGCAAAAAACAGAGTGTGCATGCAAAACATGTACTGTTCCTTGAAATGGTGGCCACAAAAAAACAGTTACACGGTGTACATATGCTTGGAATAAAGCACTCCAGGGCAATACCTAGCCTGCAACTCTGTGATTAATGTGATTCCTTTAGAACCTTGCATTACAATCATACGTAATTCTTATTACTTTGCTCTTTTTTTAGCTATTATGTTGTCCATAGTTCTATGAAATTGTGTGCACAATACTGTGTGATGCAGAGCTAGTTAGGAGGGTCATATTTTCACATCAGTGTTTTGTTATGGTCAAATGGCTGATAGTATGTTATATACTGACTGCATCCACATGTGTGGCTTAACTGCACAGTACACTAATTTGCTGTGGAGTAGTGTGTCACCATCTACATGTACAATGCTATTAGGCCACAATAAACTAATTAACACCATTGTAAGATAGCAATCGGGGACAACATTATTTTATGGTGGGGTAATTAACTGCAATTAAATGCATGTGTAGACACTGACCAAAGTCATAAATCAGCCTAGCCTTCAGAAAGCTAGCCTCTTGCTTTCAACACTTTCAGCACTCTTATGGCCTAGTCAGCCTCTCTGCCACTTATTACCAACACACAGAGCCCAGGGCTGACCCCTGGTGCTCCCGGCCCCACCCCAGCTCAAACTGCTGCAGTTTAGGTTTACTCTGATTCACATTGCTCTAGAATGTATTGCTTTGAATTAATTGCACATGTAGATGCATCCACTGATTACAGCTCTAATCTGACACCATGTTCCTGATCATTTCAGCCCATCTGCAAAACATCTACAGGTTTCATCATGGAAAAGTAAAGACAGCAACAAACATGCAATGAACCAACCAAAAACTCCTTTGATGCTATTTTAAAGTATTTGTAAAATACTGTTTACTAAAAAAAGTTTTAGCTCCAGTTTGAAGCGTGGTTTAATCACACTTTTCTGAAATGTCAAATCATTTTCATAAAATTAAAATAATGCCAATATTCAGTAAATGCTTAGCACATTAAACTATGCAGTTACTTTTAGCATGATCAGCATTTTGCTTAAACTGAGTTAAATGACCTCCAGTATAAAGCCACAATATAGCTCTGAAAATTTCTTACGAGCAGTATGTAAAGTCAGCAGAAACTTTACTTATTCTAATAAAGCCAAAACAAACAAACAAGCAAAATGCTGAGCTATGATAACTGAATAACTTGCTGATGCTTCCACCAAAAAGGAGGGTATAAGTCAGTGGCTGTGGACACATTTCAGAAAGGTCCAGTGTTGGTTCTTAATTTCATTCCCATAATCAAGATATTTGGATAGCTGATGAAAATTAATTGGACTTCTTGAGGCTTCTTTTTTATCATAGGACTAATTTCATCAATCATATCTTTTGTAGAGGAGATTAAGAAAGGACAGTAAAAATGTCCTTCTCCAACCTCTCTTGTGAGGACCGACGCTGAAGTAGCCTGTAAATCTCCCTTTGGTCTAATTTTGCTTATTTTCCCTTATTTGTCACCATTGGCAGTTCCTTGATACAAGGATGACAGTATTCCAATAATTAGGGAAGACATCAGTGAGTCTGTAGGTGACTGAGGAGGCCAATCTGAGATCTGTATGTTTGACTGCAGACATGGCATATAGTTCTAGGAGAAAGGCATAGATCCTGGTGATGTCAGGTCACAGCTCTTTTCTTTTTCCCCTCATCTATCTGCTTCTATAGTAAGACAAGTGTATTCAAAATGATCGATGTCTTGTCATACATCATGGTACTTACTGGGGACAATTCAGTGCTCAACTCCCCCAGGTAGTGCTGTTAATATAGCACTTTTTCAGATTGGCCTTCATGGTGTCCTTGAATCTCTTCTTTTGCCTGCCTCTAAAGCAGTGATCATCAGTGAGTTTGGAGTATAGGAACTGTTTTGGGAGCTGGTTGTCAGGCATCCTTATGACATGTCCTAGCTAACACAGCTGGTGCCATATAAACATAACTTTGCAGCCGGTGGCATTTGCTTAAGCCAGAATGCTGGCATTCATTCTTCTCTGCTTCCAGTTGATATAGAGGAATCTCTAAAGACATTGCTGATAGTAATGTTCTAAAACTTTCAAATGTTTCTATATTGTCCAAGTTTCACATCCATACAATATGGTAAGGATGAAAACAACCTAATAAATGAAAAGTTTGGATGTAATGATTATCAAAGACATCATTTCAGAGATGTCCAAAAGCATCACTTGAAGATATTTGGAGTTGAATATTGATTTCTATTTTTATTTTTTTTTGAAAGCTGGATACCTAGGGAAAATGCTCAGTACTCTCCAAGGATTGCCTACTTCTTACAATGTGTGGAGAAGCAGCTGGTTGGTTTGGGGTGGGTTAGTAAAGGATCTTGGTTTTTGTGACATTGATAGCGGGAACAAGCATCAAATGCATTTCACAGAAGTCAAGGGTGTTTTGAAGCTCTTCAACTGAGTGATCACACACAAGACAGTCATCAGTGTATTGAACATCAGTAATGGGAGTGTTGGTTTTCTTGGATTGGGAATGTAACTGGTTGCTATTAGGGAGATTCTTGTCTATTCGGTACCGGATGCTGATTTCAGATAGAAGTCTACAGCAACGAGACAGAATAGCTATGATATAGACAGAACAGATTGTTGGAGAATCACACAACCTTGCTTGACTTCAGTCCTAATAGTGAAAGGGTCTTCTTCTGAGCAGTTACTTTGAATGCTTGCTGTCATGTTGTCATGAAGAAATCTGATAATGCTCAGAAATTTTGGTGGGCATCCAAAGCTTATCAGGATCTTTTATAGGGCATCTCTGTTGATTAAATCAAAGGCTTGAGTCAGATCAGTGAAAGCCATGTTGGTTGTAGTACTTCTCCTAGAGCTGTCTAGCAACAAAGGTAATATGCATTGTATCCTGTAGTGTTCTCAAACCACACTGGAACTCAGGTCAAATCTCCTCTGTGAGGAATGTGAGATTATAGAGGAGAATTCAGGCAAGCATCTTCCCAAGTATGGACAGGAATGCAATACCATGATAATTTCTGCAATCTGATCTAGTTCCTTTTTTAAATATGCTAATGATACTGACAGCTTTCAAGTCACTGGGAATCTGGTCATGTTTCCAAATTTTAAGAATAGTCACATGTAGTTAGTAAGGGAGCTTTTTTTTACCTTTCTTATACATTTCAGATGGTATTCCATCAAAGCCATGTGCTTTGTTTCTCTTCATCTGTGTAATGGTTTTCAAGGCCTCTTGATAAATAAGTACCTACTAAATTTGTGATGTCACAGATTTAAAAAATTCTGCAAAATCCAGAAATCCAGCACTGCCCATGAAATCAGGGCAATGCCCATGAAATCCACAAAATCCTTGTAGAAAAGAAAGTGCTGGATCCTCAAAGGGAGCCAGCAGTCTGCAGTATGCTGTTGCATGGGGTTAGATGGGAAAGGGGAGTCGGTGGGGAGGACACTGGCTGCTTGAAGGGCTGCAGGGAAGGTGGCTGCCACTCCCATCCTTTCATGAGGATTGGCTGTGGGATTTGCCTGTCATGTGGCCCTGCCCCTCTTCAGCAATTGGCAGTGAGGGGAAAAGCTGCATGGACAGCTCTTGCAGCCAATCGGTGATAAGGGGCATGGCACAGCCAATCAGCAGTGAGGGGTAGGGCCAGTAGGGCTCCTTAGCCAATTAGAGGTGTGGGGGAAAAGCTCCATCCACTATGCTCCACCCACAAAATTTTGCCCCTGTGGCTAAATAGGGATATTCGGGGGGCCCTGAGGGCAAAGAGGGAGGCATACTATCTTTGGAAGGAGGGAGCAGCCTCCAAAGAGGAGTACTC
>JAGPOW010003642.1:69686866-69697342 GCA_030014935.1 Caiman crocodilus | reverse complement strand
CAGCACTTGTTTCCTGCCATTGGCAGGGGGTCAGACTAGATGGCCTGCTCTAGGCCCCTTCTGACCCTAGTTACTATGAAACTATGAAACTATGAAAATGGGTGCTCTGGCTTGCAATGTACCCATAAAATTGGAGGGCAGTCCCCTAAATTAGGTAGGTCCCTATTAATAAGTTGATGGGTCTGCAAGACTGTCCCTAATGGGGTCCTGTGGAATGACTTTGATAGCATTATCTTCAATATTAGATTTCCTTTTCAGAAAAGTGCTCATTTCACTATGCTTTAATGGTGGAGCTATCTTTAAAGGGTTGCTCAATCCTTAGACTTCACGGGGATGGCTCCTTATGTGCTTGACTCATAGATATTTTTAGTTATGCTGAAAAAAAATACATATGTTGTGGTTGTTAGAAAACTGCTGAATCTCTTTTGCTTTGACCTCCCACCGCTAGTTCTTTCCTTCTTAATTTTCATTTGAGTCTCAACTTTAATGTTCACCACAAATGCCGTACTTCTGTTTGGAGTTGATGTCATTCTGCCAAACTTTGAAGGCTCTCCTTTTTTCTGGAAATGAGAGCTTGAATTTCTCCATCATGCTCACTGAACTAGCCCTAATGTTTCTTTGTGGAGAAACCTAGAGATTCTCTGCATGCCTCATGTATGCCTTTCTTAGGTTTCGCTAGTGATCAAGTGTGTCAAGATCATCAACGTGGCAGTGGGGTAAGAGAGTTCCTTACTGGGACACTGCTGGCAATGATCGCTTTTAGTGGGTCATAACAGGACAAAAGGTGAATATGGTGCCTCGTTATGGCCACTCTAATCACATATCTCTTCTCTTCTGGCTAATCAGATAGCTCCCTGTACTTTCCTGCCACAGCTTTGATATTATCCTAAATTTGGAAGACTGCTGTAGCCCACCATAGTGATTTTTTCCCCCTCATCTCTGTCTCTTTGGTCCCATGGCTGTGTCTCTCTCTTCCCTCAGATCACTGGAGTTCACCAGGCTCTTGCTTCTTGGCTTGTTTCACTAGGCTCTATTGTCCCTCACTTCATCTGCTGTGGTGTGCTTCTTCCATAAAGAGTGTCATCCTTCCCAGGATGTTCTTTGTGGCTGCATAATTCCACTGCAGGAATACCCATGCCTTGTGGTTGTACCAGCAATATAAATAAAATGCAGACACAATCAATTGCAGCTGGAATGCATTTCTCCAAGCTCTCATCCAGTTCCTGTTCAGTTACACTGGCTTCCCCCAGCTTGGGTCCTACTTGTCTGACTCACAGTTCCCTCATTCTCTGGTATTTCTTTGCTGCTCAGTACAGGGAGCTCCTTCAGCTAGCACAGTTTGGGCCAGTCTGACAATCTTGTCCAGGAGTCAGGGTTATATGGTTTTATGTTCCGTACCCTTCTGATTTGACTTCTGATCTTCAGGGCCAAGCTCAGGGATTTCTCCTTATACAAATTAGCAGGTTTATTGCTAAGCCTGCCTCTGAACAGTGTGCACCTGCCACCTATTTCTCTTGCTGATAGGCTTGCAACTTTGCAGCTTGTCTTTCTGAAAGCTGTATCCCAAACCCTGTCTCCTGTAACCCTGGACTCACTTCCAGTAACACGGACCCAGATGTGACATGGATTATGTTACATTTTCCACCTCCTTCTCTATAGTTTACAATGAGTGGAGTGTTGTTGCACCAACAACCCTGGCTTGGGCTGGTTGATGTCTTGTCTTGCAGCTACACAGAGGCTTGGTCCTACCACATTCATCTGCCTTGCTCTGGTGCAATACAATATCCACATCTTCTACTGACATTGTGGATATTACTTACGTCTCTTCTACTGTTGGCCCAAGCTCTTGGACCTCTTTTCAGTTGTGTTGTGCCAATGGGCTGCCCTCCAGTTACAGTTACTGCTATATTTGTCAAGCAGGATCTACCTGGGACAAACCTGTGCTGGTTTCCTTTCAGCATCATTTCCCCTGCTTGGCTTTCACAAGTATGCTCTTTGATGGCTTTTTCCAGTATTTTCCCGGGGATAGAGGTAAAACTGACTGGCCTAAAGTTACCCAGCTCCTCCCTTCTCCCCTTCTCAAAAATGGGCACTGCGTTGGCCTTTTTCCAGTCCTCAGAGATCTGTCTGGAGCACCATGAGCGCTCAAACAGCTGTGCCAGTGGCTCAGCAATGACACTGGCCAATTCCCTCAGCATCTGTGGATGGAGGTCATCTGGGCCAGCTGACTTGTACCCATCCAACCCTTCCCAGTGCTCTTTAACTAAGTCAGCACTAACCTTTGGTGGTCTGGTGCCTTTTGGATATCTGTCTATACTCAAGGTGCAAGGATTGTCTTGGTCAGTATTAAGGAATACTGAAGCAAAGAACTCATTAAAGAGCTCTGCCTTTTTGTCTGCATCAACCACCAACTGACCTGATTTTTCCTGCAGGGGCCCTATGCTACTCTGTGCCTTATTTTTGCTTGCTATGTATCTGTAGAAAGACTTTTTATTGTCCTCGTTTGTTGTAGCCAGCCTAAGCTCTAATCCTGCCTTGGCCTGCCTAACTGACTCCCTGCAATAGCACTCCAGGGTGGTGTATGCCTCTTTGGTGGCTTACCCCTGCTTCCACTGCCTATATATCTCATATATATATTAGTCTAGAAACTTTGCTCTTAACCTTGCTGCTGTGGGTGATCCTACTAGGAATACAAAACTCCATATGGCATCAGTGTCAAGATCACTGGTATCACACAAGCCTCTCCACCATGTCAAGACTGCAATCCTTGAAAGGTTCAGGATTTATTAGATAGAATCAATTCAATGGTTTGTTAGTCGTTACATTTCATATACACTTCAGAAACTCCTCACAATTCATTTCTGAAAATCCCCTTTGAGGGTGCATCCAGACAAGCAAGCACATGCCTGTTCTGGTGTCTCAAAGCAGTTTGAGATGCTGCAAGAGACATGCTAGTAATGAAAAAATGCTCCCTGCACTGCATATTTGCAGTGAAGACTTTAATTTTGATATCGGTGCTCTGAAGCAACTGGAGGCTGGGTCTTCCAAAGAGATCCTCTGGCACCCAGCCAGAGCATCTCTATGCCTACACCCTTCCCCTTCTGCTCCAGCACACTGCCTCAGCATGTTGGAGCAAATAGGATCAGGGCAAGGCTGCAGCAGTGTCTCAGACCCAGGCTCTGTGCCTGGTAAGTAAGGACATGGGGGTGGGGGAATGTAGGATTGTGTGTGTGGGTATTGAGGGATTGTGGGTAGGTGGGTGGGACTGTGTTGGGATAGGGGTGTGTAGGAGTTGGGAGACTGCTTGGGAGGTGTGGGTCCCTTGCCCATCCTCTGCTTGGTGCATAGTACCCTCGTAGGAGCACCAGTGGCCGTTGGGGCAGTCTGGGCCTGCTGATGGCAGAACCCCTCTCTGGTGTACCATGTTGGAGCCCTGTCCACCTGGGACCTGGCATCACCTGTGCAACATGGTACAGGCCTGGCCTGGCCTGGGGCATGTACCTTCAGGCAGGACCAAGCCGCTCTTGCTGTCATCCAGAGCCCGTGGCACCACATGCAGAAGCTGAGCCCTTGGACCAGCCAGGTTCCTGCCTTCATGGAGACAGCCCAACTGTGCATGGGGCACTTAGAGACAGTACCTGGCCTAGCCCAAGAGCACACAGCTCTTGCGTGCAATGCTGGGACCCCGGGTGACAGGGGCATGTCCAGATGTGTGCGAACATTTGATTACCTAGGGACGAGTAACAGCAGCACACCTTGCACTGCAACTACTTGCCCCCAAGGAACACCTGTGCCATGTGCACTTGGGCATGCAGCAAATTACCTTGGGGGCAGTAGAAGAGGCTGGGGCCAGCACTGTGCTAGCCCCAGCAGCCTTACCTGAGAGCCTGGGGCCCTTCCAAGGCTGCAGCCATGGTTATCCTGCCACGGATATTCAGGGGTTAAAAAACCCGTGGAGGAAAAAAAAAAAGGAGCATATATATGGGTAGCATGCCCTTGTAGCACAGAGAAAGTCTGACTGTTTGGTATCTGCAGACATGTTTGCAGCAACACATATTGCATGGCCCCGCTCATCTGGACTCACCCTGAATGTGCAAAATCCAGCTCTGACAGGATTAACCTTTCTCTTTAGGAAGTTAAATAACTTTTTATGAAAGGATGAAGGAAAAATACTTATGAGTATTGAGCGTACAAGTATCTGGTGTATACCAGGGTAGAAACTGCTTAGAAAATGTAAGGTGTCTTTCAGTTTTAAGACTTCGGTCTATGGGAAACATCACTGCTTCTCTAGAGTAGGAAGCAACAGGGTTTCTTCCTGCAGACAGTCCTTACTTCACTGAGTGAAAACAATAGAACTTCCTCATTTTCTTACCCAGTAAGTCCAAACCTGTTGTGTCCAAACTCAGAGCCAGAAATGTGGCATCCAACACACTGCATCTATGGGAACCTGTCATTTCAGGTAAGAATTATTATTATTGCTGGGTCAAGATTGTTTCAGTATATAATTGGGGAATTACCCATATTGTTTCAAACCTTTAACAGTTTGGCTTCAGATAAGAAATGCTTTGATTGTGAGTTAAGACAAATTGTTTAACTTTAAGGAATTGTTTCAGCCATCCCTATTTACTTTCCTTGGATTCTTGTCTTCGCACATAGGACAAACTAAATGTAAGCACTGGCTTCCTATGCTATTTACAACTTCAATAGAGATTTATAATATAAACCTATTAATACTCAACATATAACAAAGATCAATTAATAGAAATACCTACTTCTCCAGGAAGCCATACATGGTAATGACTGTCAGGGGTATTGCTTACTTGATATAGGTGTTTTAAAATGTTGCTAATAGATCCAAAAAAGACAAGTTCCCACTTGAAATACATAAACACAAGATTATATAGAGATTTTCCTGACATACTTTTAACAGGCCTTTATGCTAATTACATTAGGATGATTGTTCAAGATAGATGGCAATTGGAAAGGATGTCTACCAGTAATGATAACTTTATTATCAGGATGGTAATGTCATGTGGAAAAATGACAGTGACCCATCATGATCTTGAGGAAATATTTCCAGAGTAAAGAATGGGAACAAGGGAATATATCATTCTGAATCTCTTGGCAGCTATCCAGACATAACAAGGAGGGTATATGTATATCTAAACAACTAATCAGGGTATATTTTATATCTTGCTCTATTATTGATTTACACTGAATGTGAGTCTGTTAACATACCTACCTACAAAGCACATCTACATAAGATACTTTACTGCACACTAGACTAATTGAAAGTTCAGTAAAATGTCACCATCTACACATGTGTGGGATTTACTGTGCAGTAAATTAGGCTAATGCACAGTTTGCTAGTACCAAGAAATACAGATACTATATTAACCATACATTAGGTACTGTTCAGTAGCACATGTGTAAATATTGGCTGGGAGCAATTTGCTCCTGGTCAGCCTAAGCAGGAGGAGGTCACAAGGGGTGGGGGTGGCAGGCATGGGGGGAGCTGTCCATGGCTCTGGTGTGAAGCTCAGGATCATAGCCCAGTTCAGGAGTGCTGGCTTGGGACAAAGCACTGTGACTGAGTAGCAGCAGGGTTCTGAGCTCTTCCCTTTTTTGCTTGCTGAGGGGAATAGGGGAGCTCTCTTTCCTAGATCCCAGAACTCCTCAGCTCCCCCCAGACATGAGCAGGGGATGGAAGGCAACTCGGACATGTGCTGCATGGAAAGAAGCAGGGCTGAGGGGATGAGGACAGAGAGCTCTGTCTTGGTGCTGCAGGGACAGACTCCCCTCATCCAGGCATTGTTTAGCTCTGAGCTCCCAGGGGGAGCCAGGAGTTGAACAGCAGAACCAGAAGCAGAGAGCTCCCTGATCCCCTGAGCAAGCAAAACAAAGGGAGAACTCAGGGCAGTGCTGCCACTTGGCTGTGGGGCATCACCCCAAGCCAGTTCCCTCAAGCCAGGCTGCAGTCCCAAGCTCCACATGGCTGGGAGCTGTCCCCTACCCTGGATAGCTCCTCACCATGCTCTGGAGCCTAGGCCAGACCTCCATGCCCCCTGCCAGCTGGGGCTGGCACCAAGGGACCTTGGAGCTCCCTCTGGCTGGTCCAAGGTGACAGAGCAGGCAGAGGTGCAGGAGCAACCATGGACTCAACTGCTTTCATTGGGAGCAAACTTCCTATCATTGCGGGCTCACGTGTGTTCCCAGGCACAGTTCACGGCACCTTATTTTAATGAACAGTAACCTTAAGGCATGTTTATTGCACATGTAGAGATGCCCACAAAGTCTGAACCTTTAGTTCAAGATGGTGAAACTTAACTTTTTGGTTCTAGAGATTTTCAGTTCAATCCCAGCTGTCAATCAAGATAATGATTATCATATATGCCTTCACACAGAATGTGGAGTGTTGTAGGCATATGATGCTTATGGTCGTAATCATCTTTCTAACCCACACACCCCTCAATGGAGTGTTAGAAAGAAAGAAGAAACTGACAAGAACATTCTGCTTCCCCCTGATTCTTGCTGATGGTTGGGATAGTGACATATGGACTTCTGAAGCAGTTGAAGGTGTGACTTTTTTACAATTGTAGATTTTATTTTTTTTCAGCTGCAAATCGAGTCAACTAAAAAAATTACCTACTCTTCTGAACTTACACTTTTCTATCTCATTAAGGATTTCCTTCGTCACTTATAAAACTGTGTAATTTCCTTTTGTCTTGATGAGCATTCAAGGATGAAGAGTTTCAGAACTTGATATTCTAGAGAAACCCTAAATTAGCAGACACAAACTGGAATCTCTTAGCTGATGAGAGTAGAAAATATGAATTGAAACACATGTGGCAACAAGTATCAGCACAAACCTAAGAAAAAAAGCCATTTCAATATTCAGTGATTAAAAACTTGATCATTTGAGGCAAAAACCAGATTGTCGTGACCCACCAGGCCAGCCCACTTAGTGGGTAGAGCTCGGTGTGGAGCTCAAGGTTACTGGGATAAGGGGGCAGAAGTCAAGATTCAAAATGCCAAGCTAGGGTCAGGAGCCGGGAATCAGAAACCTATTTACCAAGTCCAAAGGTAAAGTCCCACACAGCAAAGTCCAACAGTAAGCTGAACTATGGTCAAGAGTCAGGAAGCAGATGAGTAGGGAGAATCCAGAGGCTGAAATCCAGGACCAAGCCAAAGTCAGGGTTAGGAACCAGAGAAGTCAGAGATAATGCTTGGGCAGGAGCAGCTCGGAGATTGGAGACCAGTGTGTATTGTGCAGCAAGGGTCAGGTGCTGGAGTAATTACTTAAATGCAGCTCCAGAACCAATCAGAGGGAAGGGGCCAGGGGAACAGCTGGCCTTGGATTAATAGTAACTAGGTCAGTTCACTTAATAAGGGCTGCAATGCAGGAGCCTTATACAGATAGACCACCTCCATCTTTATCTCTGGGTATAACTCTATTGTCACAAAAGGATAGCAACCCTAAAGCAAAGCTGAAGCAGCTGTCATAAGTTCTAGAAGAGCCTCAAGGATTCTCTAGCGATTTGCCACCTCAGACTAGGCAGTAAAGAACTGTGCTCCCCTGTTAAATTCTGCTCATAGGACAGCTTGACTGGCCCTAAGGACTGAACCATTGGTTTTATAATGCAGCATATTTTGCTATGTTAATAACAAGTAGAAATTAAGATCCATCACTCACAGACCACTGAACTTTGGGATGAGACTATTCTATCATTCTCCTGATACCATTCATTTGCATTTATTTCAATAGACTCGCTACTGCCTTAATTTAAATTAATGTAAGGAATAGTCTGGTATAGTTAACTGACCATTATAATATGCATAAACTTACATTTTTTAAAGTTGAATAGAATATATTTTCTCCCAACTCTTTTTGATACAGAATATACATAGCCATAGACATTTCTGAAGTGTTTTCATTTTGGAAAATATTATTAATCTAAAATAAGTCTTGTTGCTCTCAAGCTTACATGTCCATGCTATCTCCTGCATCTCATCCTCAACAAAGACATAACTCTAACCAGTCAAAAGTGATGCAGTTAAAATGAAGAACCAGGAGTTAATTTTGGTATTTAACTAGTTAGATATCAATGAAAAAATAGATTAAGGGCAGGCACCCCAAGGTGTTTTTTACTGGTATGATTTGTCCTTATATAAGTATAAAAGTAGAACAGATGCATGCCACACTCAGTCTTATACTGAAGTAAATTATAGTACTCCATTGTAAAGGTACACAACATCAGAAACAAGAAAAAAGGATAATAACAATACACTAGTGTTAGATACATAAGTGGTTGGCTATTTCATTATATCAAACTGTTTTTTGTAACAGTGTATAAAATAACAGTTTCCTCTTTAAAACTCTGGCAAAATCAAACCCTGTAAGCAGCTACAAATCCACTGAACTAAATTCACAGGGCTAAATTTGACTTCATGTTTTTTCTTCCAGTGACAATGATGCATGGGTATTATACCATAACCCTGATGATACTTATTTGGACCTCCTCATACACTTATGTCAAATGATTGGTCTGTAATTTACTAGGAGATCATTTGGTAGCATGAGTCATATTAGCAAAGTTTTCATCTCCTGAGAAAATATGAAGTGCAAGTGCATAGTTTCTTTGGGGAATACATCCACTAGTGACTTTTAACATCTCCTTCTAAAGCCTCTCAATTGAAGATAAACTAATCTAAGGGCTCTCATGTTCCATATAGCAGTCCTTCTCAACCTTTTTAAACTCAAAGCACCCTCAGGAAACACCAAATCTTAGCTTTCATTTATCTCTCAACCAAAGAAAAATAATAGAGCAATTCTTCTGCTACAAAGAACTCAGAAAGACCATGGCAGGTCAAAATGTTTTTAACACTGTGGATTTCTATCTCAACTTTTTGGGTTTATTTTCTAAATCTTGTATGGTTGCTTTTGCACCAAACAGTGCTCATATTGTATAGCACTGGGTGCATCTACACATGCACACAGAAATAAACTCTGGTGCATATCTCCCAAGAGTTTATTGATCCATGTTTATATGTGCGCATGGGACCACAGCATGTTGAGCTGGGTCAGAGCATCCCCAGCTGGCAGCAGGTCAGACTTCCAGTCCAGGGCTGCTCTGACCTAGCTCAACATGCTATGAAGGGGCTGACTGGGACATGAAGGTGTTCCAGTGTGGGGCTAGCCAGAAGGCAACCCCTGCACTGAAGCACCCTTGAGCCCCAGTCAGCCTCATCAGTGTCTACACATGCATTGCTGTGCATTAAAAAACTTTGCCATAGGATAGTACTTCTAGTTAGAAGTACTAACCTATGTCAGAGTTTATTAGCTTACTGTGGCCTAATAGGGCCTTATGTGTAGATATTTACTGTGGCGCCAATTAGTCAGCTCCACAGTAAAAATTTCATGCAGTTGCACTCTTTTTGTGGCACTCTGGCTGGGAATCCTTGCCATTAAAACTTTCTTAGACAGCAGAAGATACCAAGTGCTGGATTAGGAGACACTAAAAACATGGGATGCCTATACATGAGTGTAAAGGCTGCTCCAATGTGCAGTAATTCCAGCATGTTGCAATAACAGCACTTCAGCAGCTTCCCACATCATATATCAGCATCCCCGCACTTAAAAATGGTGGCAGGGACACTTGAACTAAAGCCTATCAAATAAGCTTTAAGTTCAAGCACCCCCACTACCATTTTTAAGCACAGAAATGCTGCTACACAAGATGCAGCAGCACTTTGATTAGATTGGCTCTGAGACTCACCCTAATTAAAGTGCTGCCTCCCCCACCTTGGGGCATATATAAAAGTGCCAAGGATGATTTAGTAATAGGTGTTTTTGATCTTTCTAGGAGCCTAAATGTACTCTCTCATGTTCACAGGAATCAGAAGAAAAAACTTGAGAGGAAATCTGAAAGTGGAATAGAAACTGAAAAACAGACATTTATGATCATGCCACAGTATATAGTTAGAAATTAGGATTGAAATGCTGGCAAAGTGTTGGAGCCAAAATAATTATTTCCAAAAATTATAGCGATTTTGCTACATAGAGATTTTTGATAGGGAGGAGCCTGCTTAGTGGCAATGATATAATTCCCATTTAAAGGGATAAAATCAAGAAAAAAGTATAAATACAGTGGTAGACACTTTACCTCAAAGTATCATAGTATCATAGCATCTAGGGTCAGAAGGAGCCTAGAGCAGGCCAACTAGTCTGACCCCCACCAATGGCAGGAACGAGTTCTGGGGTCACAGGACCTCAGCAAAGAACCTATCTAATCTACTCTTAAAGATGCCCAAGGTAGGAGCAAGAACAACTTCCCTATGAAGCCGGTTCCACATCCTAGCCACCCTAAATGAGAAGTAAGTGCCTCCTAATGTCCAACCTAAACCTGCTCTCCAGTAACTTGTGACCATTGGTCCTAGTTACCCCTAGTGGTGCCCGGGAAAAAAGAGCCTGCCCTA
>JAGPOW010003642.1:69644584-69681150 GCA_030014935.1 Caiman crocodilus | reverse complement strand
GTCCACACTTGCCTTGCGACCGCGACCTGCTGTCACCCAGGTTGGCCTTGCCACCTGCCTCAGGATCCCCTGAGCGTAGCATGGCGTCTACCTCAGACAGTTTCCAGGAGGACCTGTACACGACACAGCCAGGCATGGCTCTGGAAAAATCTTTTTTTCCACATTCTGCCTTCCAAACACATGGTGTGTTTTCTTATTTGTGGGCAAGTGGTATGTGAGAAAATATGGCAACCTGAGTGCCTATTAATAATTAGTAGGCAGAGTAATCTAATGAATAGGTGTTTGGTTGTCAAGGTGGAGACATTTCAAGAGATAGAAAACCCCCATAGAACATTAATCAATCGGTAATACTGTAGATTGAAATATATCCATCTTAACTGATGCCACAATACATGAGAGGAAAAGTATGTTCTGATAAATCAGCAAAGTGTTTTTGCTCCTATTCTTTGTAGTCTATATTATATTAAATAAAAAGGCTTTCATCGTGTTTCAGATTTTACAGCAAAACTTTAGCTGCTTGAAACACAATTCCAAAAACTATTTGAAATATCATCTATCATGGAACCAGATCCTAGCGGAGTCTATGAAAGTCTTTCTCTTGACTTCAATGGATTTGGGATCTATTCTTCGCTTATATCTGCACACAAAGAATACGTATACTGTTACAATAACTTTCCTACATCCTACAATACAGGAAAGATGTTCAAGTGGTTAAGAGTGATGCATAGATTTCAAAAAGTTCACTTTCTTCCTTTGACACTGACTTTTCTGTGTGAGGTGGACACATTACATAACCCCGGATCCACTTAAGAAGTTAAAAGTTAGGTTCTTAGGTTATTCAAGCTCTCTCCTCATATGTTTAAAATCCAGATGCCTGAAGTTAAACCTTTGGGCATGTCCAGAATTACTGCAGTCTGATAAATTTGTCAGCTTCCTCAAGCCTGTATTTGGAATTAAGTGTCCATTATATTAATTAGTTATTTGATACAAAATTATGAGAGCAGGACAGTAATGAGGACATCTTTGCTTTTCACTAGCATAAAGAATTAGACTTCTTCCTGCTTATGTTCCTTCTGACCCCATAAATCTTACATCTTAGTGGCCCAGTGGACCAATTTCAGTAGGAGTCATGGAAAATGCCCTCGGGCTAGACTAGTCCATATATGGCATTTGCCTAGGAAGTATGAGATTACTTTTAAACCATCAATATGAGATAGGGCTGTAACCCAGGTCACAAACTTCCTGGGAAAGCATTATATACATTACTGGTCTATTGGACAAAGGTGGTAGGCTCTCCTCCTTCATTTTATGTGATTGCAAATTCAGCATTAATAAAATTTGGGCCTACAGGGATCAGAAATAAACTAACCCTACCTCCAGGAGAGGGAAGCAGTTCCAGAAATCCTGATCCCCCTTGTGCCCTTCGTCTTGGTTGGACGGTACCTTGATTCCACAGCATTATGGATGCTATGAATCTGATTAATTTGTTTTTAAGTTTCTCTATTCAAAGGATGGAAACCTAAACAAACAAAAAAAGGTTTGGTTTTGTTTTAATGTTCGGCTATAGGTGCACATACTATAAATTTTATGCAGACTACTTACAGCATGCTAGATGCTTTATGAATCTGGGCTCCTGTGCCTAATGTGTGCAAAACTCATCCCTTTATTGGGTCTGACCCTAGTGTTTTTTGTTTTGTTTTGTTTTAGTCTCTAACCCTTAATCTCATTGTGCCTGAGTTCTTCATGGGTAAAAAAAAAGGAAAAAAAAAAAATTTTCGACCACACAAGGACACTGTGAGAATAAAAACATTAAAAATTATTAGGTGTGCAATTCCCTAGCAATAGAAATCATACAAACATACAGTGAAACTATTAGCTTGAGTTTCTTTATTTTTGTTGTTTAAGTATTAGCTTCCAAATAAGAAAACAAATCTCCAAATGACTGCATGAAAAATATAAGCATAAATTCAGTTAATATTAATTAATGGAATTGGTGAGCATACCACCCACATGCTGCTTTGAAAATGAACCTTCAAGGTGCTCAATTTACATTTATTACATGCGTGAACTCAAGCAGAAACATAAGGAAATTATCCTTATTGTTTGATTGTTGATCAAGCCAAGGCTTTGTAGTGATATGTAAATCCATAGAACAAGAAAAAAAAACCCAGAAAGATTGCACATATTCACCGTCTAAGTCATTAAGATCTTTAACTCAGCTAAATTTAATACTGTTTAATTTTGTGTAGGCATATATGGCCATCATTTTTAATACTGAAAAAAACCTGCTTAAACCTAGTCAATGACAGATATGGGTTTACTGTCACAGAATAGTTGGAGGACAAATTCTTCTTTCCAAATCTAACTGTAAGCAAAGCTTGCATTTTAGCTGATTTGTCAACAACTCTGAAATAAATGATTACTATAAAATAAGGAGTGGATCACTTTAATATCTGGATATATGACAAGAAAGTATATCAACTTTTCACATCCTTCATGCTTTTTAGAACCTGACTGGAGATAAATGACATTTGCACACATAAATGACTATTTATGATTATATCCAGCAAACTTCAGAAGAGCAGTTAAGGAAAAGATCAACTGACAGCTGTAATAACAACCATTCTCTTCAAGTTCTTCGTTGGCTGTTACTTAAAGCCCAAGTAGACTTTATAAAGGAGAATGATTTCCCAACTATTAAAACTTTGTTCTTGTCTTCTTTAACCCTTTCTATTCATTACAATTAGAAGTTTTAGTGATAGCACATTAAAATTATTTATTCTATGGCTTGATAGAGTTGGAAGACGGTACATGACCCTATACTTGGTATCCACCTAGCTACATAGTTGTATATTAATGCAGTCCAAGATATGCAATTAGTCGTGTAGCCAATTGTTAGTTTAGAACAGAGTGATTAGAAGATTTCAGAATGACATTAAGGAAAGAAAAGAGACAGGACCCTGTGCATGGTAACTGTAACAGTAAAGAGTTGTAAGATATTCTTTGGTACTGCATTCTTTAGCATGCAGTTTACAATTGTTGGGGTGGAGAATATTCAATAGTATTAGCGCTCTTTGCAAGTATGTCGTATGGAAGGGAGTGGTTCAGTTCATACCTTCACTCTCGCTTCTGACAAGTGATATCACCTGGCCCCTCTTCAGACTGGTGATGGCCAGTCATGTATTTAATATAGATATCTCTTGAGCATTGGATAGTCTCAGAGAGACCCTATCAGCTTTGTGTAGTGGCAGGGCACTCTGCAGGCTTTCAGGACACTCTTATTGCTCTTATCCCATGCTTCCAGTACCCCAACAATGAGTGCCTGCTCTGTCACACTATAGCCCTTTTGCCTAAGGGTATTGGCCAGTGCACTAACTTTTGCTCCTGACAATCTTTTTTATTGGCTTAATCTACTACAAAAATGGTTGCAGCTGGTTGTCATAGCCTGGGGTGGCATGATTCACAGCTACTGTCCCAATCAAGGTCAAGATGGCCTATAGCAGCTGGTCCTGTGTGACTTTGTTGTGGAGTTGCCATACTCTCACATAGGACTTATAGCCACACAGCATGTTATAGTTCAATTCCCATTCAATAGAAGTCTTTCTAGTCATTTCAATAGGCGTTGGATAACTCTTTTAACAAATCCTTTTTAGAATTATTTTAAATATGGCTGACTAAATGGCTCAGGGAACTCATAAATAGTTCTTGATTTGATTTCAACTGCAGCTGGGACCAAGAGTTACCAAGACTTTAACAGATACGTAGATGTTAAGACCCAAAGGGACCATTATGACAACCTCATCTAACCTCAATAGCACAGACCAGAGAATCACACCCAATAAATTCATTATCGGGCCCATAATTTCTCTTTTATTTATAATACATCTTTTTAAAAAAAATCCAGTCTGGAATAAGCACTGAATGTGTGAAATCCAGCATGCTATTTGGCATATTTTTTTAATATGAGTTATCCTCCATGCTAAAAATTTGCATCTTATTTCTTGCCATCATTTTTCTAGCTTCAGGCTCTGACCATTGAATTTCCTCATGTCTTCTTCTGCCAGCAAGACATCTGCTATTAGAAATCCCTTGCTTGTGTAAATACTTGTAGACCACATATCTTTTCCTTCATAACCTTCAACTCATAGCCTTCACTTGGGTCTCTAAATATAGGCACAGAACAATATTTTAGCTTATTTCAAACCCTTTTGCAAGTTGCTGTTGTCAGGTAAGTGCGAAGGAAGAGGTATGTGTAGGTTGGTGGTATAAATCCTGTTCCTAATAGACATAGATCCACATGTAGAGAATAATGGAAAATGTTCCAAGGGCTAAATTTACATGTAAGCTGAACTACTCTCAAACACCTGTTTTACGCTTTTAGATAAAAGTACAGAGAATGTTGAGGGTGTATGGAAATGATTGCTTATGTTTCATGTGCCTTCAAGAGAACTTTAGTTTACCTAACTTTCTTTCTGATGTTCTTAATATTGACTTAGGACCAGAACCAAATAAGTTAGCCCACAAAAGAAGATCTAAAAAAACTAATACAATCTTGAGTGACCAAAAAACCTTCGTTAGCAGCCACTGGTGCACAAAAGCTAGCTTTCTCCCTTTTTGATCAGAAAGTTACACCTGAATTTCTGTCTTCTGAACAGGTCCAAAACAACCTACTCTGAGCTTAACTCATGCCTAACTGGCATCCTGAACATTGGCACTGCTCCACCCAAAGTCCTCTTCAGGGCCTGATCTATTAAACGTTTTGCCAAATACTGCTAAGTAAAGTGTTTAATGTTATGGGTGCTTTTATTGAAAAGCAATGTCATAGAGATGGTGCTCCCTGGTTTTTATATAATAATGCTATAGTGGTTAGAGAAGTTTCCCAAGAAATAGGACACCTCTATTTAGGCATTTTACATTAAATATTATGTTAGTTTTTTAACTAAATAATAATAAATAAAAATAAGTTTTATATATATATATAATGTACACATCCATTCGCTTCTACAGTTTATTTGGGTAGCTCAGCATTAATCTCAATTGTGTGTGTGTGTGTGTGTGTGTGTGTGTGTGTGTGTGTGTGTGTGTCTTGACAACAGAGACCAGAGCTCAGGATTTGTGCTTCTGCACCTCACCCCACCCTGTGGATTGCCTTAACCACCGGGCAACAGTCAGATGTTGCTTCCAGTCCTGGAGTCCCCAGAAATCTCACATGTTTTTCCATATGGTGATGCAAACTCAACCGCTTTAATCTGATTGTTAAGGTACTCTCTTGGGAAGTGGGAGATGTGTGTTTGAACTGTCTGAGGCAGAGAAAAGAGTTGACCCCAGGGTTCCTCACTTTCAGGGGAGTTAAACTATCATACAAGGGTGAGATTACACATTACAATTATAATGTTATGTTAGAACGTCATGTTAAGAGCGCTTAAAACTTGAATAGCCACAGTAGAGACCAGGAAGGAAGGAAAAAAAGGTCTCTCCTACACCACTTGCATTACCCCTTCTACCCCTAAATTATCTCACTGCCCCCTGTCAGCCCCTGGATCCCCAATCCACCTCTTGATTGGCCTCTGCATCCCCCATCTCCCCTCACCCTCCAGTTGGCCCATCCATGGCCCTTTTCCTGAAGACTAACATTAGTTAACCTTAACACAGATTAATTAATTCCTTTAATGTGTGATTTCACTCTAAAATGTAGGTAATAACCCATCCCTCTGCATTTTGAAGAGTGATCCTCTATTCCTTTTTCACATAATTCCTACCTTCAGGCACCTAAGTGTAATCTGAAATGGCAAGCCTCTGGATCTTAAGTGGCAAGAGTCTTACAGGCCTGACCTAGGTACCTAAGCTCCAGAAAGGTGTAATTTAGACCTCTATAAAAACATTTCTTCTTGGCAAGCTGTAGAAGCCTTCTACTTAGTGCATAAGCCTTTTTTTCCGTGGAGCCTAGAGGCAGAATTTTATTTCATTTACTCAGGCACCAAAGTGCAGCTTGAGACTAATTTCTACCTTGGTAGAGTCCCTGAAATGCAGTTAATACAAAAGGTATGTATGTCCCCCTTGGGTTTTGGTTTTTTTTTTTGTGACCCAGTATTACAGGTAAGTTGCCAATGTGTTAGAAATATAGAGGTATTGATTAATTTGTGGGCTGGGTGTGGGAGGATACTTAAAAGTGGAATATGATCTGGCCACAGGTACAAAAAAATTAGGTAGTCTTATTCCAAACTTTGAGGTGCCTAATCCATTTTTTGATCTAGCCCTTAGTTCTATGTAGTTTTAAAATATGTTGATGTTATAAAAGTATTTCTGAATTATATATATATTAATCATAATGTACAGGTAAAATGATCCTTTGCAACATAACTTTAGTCTATACCAAAGTGGCATCATTTGTGAAACAAATGTATTAATATCCTTATTCTGTGACTTTGCAGCTGTTTTATAATATACATTAATACAATATAAATGGCATATTAATATAAATATGACATTAATATATTATACATATTTAATATGAATGTTCCACACTCTAAAATGTAGGTTTAAAATCCAAATCTGGTTTAAATTAATCTTTGTAAGAAGATAAACAAAGCAGACTAGTAAATTGGAAGCTAAAGCTATTAGGGAAGTTGTAACTCCAGAGGTTCAGCAGCCAGGCTCATCCATTAGTGTCATTTTTAAGGAGAAATGTGTATATGTTTATGAATCTGGGGGTAGGAAGGAGGGCAAAAAGGGCTAAGGCCAATCAGGGTCCACTGGCAAAACTTAAGGTGAAGTCTTGTTGACAAAGCTATTCTCATACTTTTCTTTTGCTGCTGTTTTTCTCCACTTTCCTGAATGAAGGCTTATGATTGATATTTTTTATCTAGACTCTCCATAAAACAGTTTCCACTTTCTGTACCAAACAAACAATGCTGTTCCTAGTGAGAGAGTGTTTCCCATGCTTTTATTCTCTTCTTTTTTTTCATTTCAGGTTCTTCTCTTTTTGCTTTTTTAAAATCTGTTTTGTTTGCTCTTTGTTGACTTTCAGTTTATTTTCTCTCACTCTTTATTCTATCAGTTAAACCCCATGCTGCAAACATTTTTTTTCTTTCTTTTTTTTTAAACCTGCAGGAGAAAAAACGAGCGGCAAGAATAGTTTATGATATATTTTATTGGACAAACTGTACAGCTGGAAAAGATCTTAGATAAGCTTATGGGCAGGTCTAAGAAAGAAACTAAGCTTGAGTATGCTTGGAGGGTACTATGAACTAGGGCAGGGGCGGGCAATTATTTCAGGTGGAGGGCTGCTTACCAAGTTTTGGCAAGCTGTCAAGGGCTGCCTGGGTAGCCCCACCCCCTGACAGGTGCCCCACCCTCTGGTTGCCATCTTGTGACCAGAAGTCTTCCTCCCTAACCCCTGACCTTTGCCACCAGAAGACCCTCCCCTTGCCCCCCAGAAGTACTCCTTTCAGCAAAGGGTCTTGCCATCTCAGAACCAGCAAAATACCAAATTATATTCTAAAAAGTGATCATCTACAACCTGCATGAATTTGATTTTAAAAATATATTTTTGTCCTGATTTACATGTGTTTGTGGAGTGTATGCACAATAGCTTAAAATGAAGTCTTACTCCTGTATGCTGTGGGGGTGGAAATAGGTTTGTGGAGGCTGTGGGTGTGTGGGTATGTGGGGTGTGGGTGGGTATAGGGGAGGGTGGCTGGGGTTTGTGTATGGCAGTACAACGGGAGCACCCCCCCCACACACACACACACTCTGCCCCGTGCCTGCCAACATGCACATACTCTGTCCCTGTGCCTGCTAACATATGCATGCACACATATACACACCCCTACCAGTGTGGTCCCATGCACCGCGGTTCAGGGATGAAGCTGGGAGCCACAGCCACATGGTGCTGGAGCAAGGTGGAGGCAGGTAAGTTGGGAACTGACTGGGGGTGAATGAAACTCGGCTGCTCAAGCCTGCAAGGGCTCCCTCTGGGTCCTACTGCCCCTGGCTTCAGTCAGCTTTGACAGGGAACAGGGGCAAATAAATATTAATTTACTACATTTTTAGGAGCTCTGCAGACCAAATAGAATGGCCTGGCTGGCCAGATTCAGCCCACAGGTCATATTTTGCCTACCTCTGAACTAGAGGTCTGGCTGTAACTTAGAACATTTTTCAGGGTTCTGAGTTTCAATGATCCTCCAGACCAAACAATAATTCACTATTGCTTCCAGTAGGGAGGGGAATCTAGCTACTGGCTGTGTCCCTGCATCTGGTTTCCCCTAGCAATAGCCCCTCTTCCCTGCCACCTACAGGCCAGCACATTCTGTTTTCAGAATGGGAAAGGGGAAAGGGAGCAGAGGGAACTCATTCTAGGGGCTCCCCAATCAGTGTTCAAGTGTGGGATAGGTGAATTGGAGTCCCCCCCTCCCCCAAACCAAACGCCCTTCACTCCCTTACCTCCCTCCATTCTGAAAACAGCGACAGGGTGGGAGGCAGCTCAGATACAAGTTACAGAAGATGCTGTTTTGAAATGTGTTCATATAAACCCTCATGCAATGAGGATTCAGATTTTTACCCAATCAGCCATTTTTAAATAGTCTACAGCCATGCACTTGTGTTTGGTCATGGCTACAGACCACCTTCTATGGCCAGATCAGGCAAAAATTGTTACTTCTGTCTGTACTCCTAGGGAGTCCTTAGAAGACACAAAAAGCACTGTAGAACAGATAGTCTAGTTAATGGCAGAGCCTTCCTCCATTCTTGTAAGAAGACTGTTTATATTTATATAGAATGTTTCTATGCTATTAGATCAGCCTGTGTACTTCTTTCTTATACTCAAGGAACAGGAGTCTGGGTCAAGGTTTGTCCAACAGCTTTCTCAAATATACTGTTGGCTCAGTGAAGGATATAACAGAAAATCTTCGCTTCTTGTACATTTTTAGATTGTCATGGCTATAACAGAACTCCCACTCTGCTACTGGAGAATTAAATATAGTTAGGATTAATGAAAAGATGAAGCTTCAGGTTCAATATTGTGAAGAGTTTTAGCTAAATTATGAAGAAGAAATCTAAACTTGTTTATCTCCTAAATACTGAGACAATATATTTTGACTTTTTATATTACTTCTTACTGTTTATGCTCAGATTTGACCTAATGTTTTTTTAAAGGGTGAAAAACAAAACAAATAAAAATTACATGAAATAAAAGTAAATGTTTCAATATAGAACACATACAACAATTAAGAGAGACTGAACCCTTTTTTTTGTTTGTTTTGGTTTTGTATTGTCTTTTGATAAAAAGAAAAAAATATATATTTTGGTTGAACTAGAACCCTTTTTTATTATTATTATTTTCCAACATAGTTAACCTTAGAAGTCCAATACTTGCACAGAAATATTCTCCAGATAAATGGAGGAGCCAACAATGCTTACCGTTACCTATGTTAAGAGATGCTGACCCTCACAGAATTTTTTCTTTCCCTACAGCTTCCCTTTCTTTCTCTTGCTTCCAAAATGATTCATGTTGCACACCTTTCCACACCTTTACTCTATTCAACTGCTGTGTTTTCAATCTCTCTGAATTTTATCTTCCCTTTTCTTACTTCCCACATGCATCCCCTGAAGGCACTGCTGCACCCCCTGATGGCCACTCTCATCACTTAGATGATGGGCAGAGGGGGCAGGTGGGAACGTCATCCCCCACCCCCCCTCCGGAAGCATCAGTCAATTGCTTCTAGGAGCAACTGCAGTGATCGGCTGGCACTTGCTCCCAGAAGCAAACACAGCCACTCTCAGAAGCAGCTGCACCAAGTGCAGTGACCAGCTGTCATAGGATCACCCCCCCCATCGAGGGGGACCTTGCCTCCAGACTGCAGGATCACCCATGGAGGACCTCCCCAGGACCATGTGATCACCCATGGGGGACCTCCCTGGACCACCAGATTGCCCATGGGGGACCCCTCCAGTCAGTAGGATTGCCTGCAAGTGACCCTCCCTCCAGTCAGCAGAACTGGTCACAGGGGGAGCATGCCCCCCCACCAACTAAGGTGGTACCACTTACCCATGCCCCTCACCCTTGCAGGATGAAAACCTGGTAGCACTGACATGCTGGGAACTCCCAAACAGTTCCTAGCTGTTGTTGCTTTGAGTAGCAGAGCTAGGTGGGCAGAGCTAATTAGAGTTCCTAGCTGGGTCCCATTGGCCCCACTCTCAGACCTGCACCCCTGCCCTCTACTCACTCTCAGAACACATACGCCTCCCATCCCTGCTCTTGGAACCACATGTTACTCCCCCACATGCACTCTCCTGCAGTGTTTTCTTCAGGCATCAGCTTACCTTGGTAAAGTGCAGATATGACAGGGGTTAGGGGGGAGGTTAGATCAGATGGAAAATGATCACCTGCTCTAAATTACTTTGCCCCCAGTGCAGACCTTACATTTCACCTGGGTTCAGTGATTGGAAAGCAATCTATATGCATAGCTGTATAGAAATTCTGCACACACCAACTGGTCTAAAAATGGCAGAAATGGTCTAAGATAGACCTGGATCAATGTAAACTCAAAATTAATTGATGTAGGTTAGACTGGTGAATGGAACTTATATACAGTTACCTGCACAATCCTATGGCTAGGAAAGCCCTGCCATTGGTCCCATCCCTGAGGACGCACTTTTTCTACCTGCCCCATCCCCCAGCATTGGGCTATTTTTAGCCCTCCCAACCCTCACCCTCCCATGGACCAGCCAGCCCACACCAGCCCCCCATCCCACAAGCTGCTCCAGATGCTGCAAATATTATCAGTATTCACTCTTGCCAAGTCAATCCTGCTGGAGTGAGGGGTGGGAGGGATGGGGTTGTAGGTTTGCTGGGGGGTGGCTAGGGGGGATAAAAATAGCCTCTGTTTCCCCCCCAGACTCCCCATGTGAGCCCCCCTCCCAATCCTGGTAAATCCTTCAAGACCCTAGAAACACACCATGGATCACACCTGCCCCACCATACTTTCCGTGGATTGTTCCTGCCCCCGCATCCTGCAGACCCCTGATCCCCCTCAATGCTCCCCTTGCTTCCCCATCCCAACTTACCTTGGGGTGGCCATTTGTAACATGATTTAACCTCTCCCTAAATGCCCTCCCCTCGAATGTATGTGCTTAGCTGTACATTACACCACTCTCTGCCATGATTTTGCATTTATATCCAGTAGAAATAAGCAGAACTGAGAAATATTTTTTTCAAAATTCTCCTTGGTGTTAGAAGTCATATGACTATTTCAGAACTTCAGCTTTTATTTATTTATTCTTAAAGTACATATCTAGTTCTTCTGGTTAAGGAGGAAGGCTTTAATATTTGTACCCTAAGGTTTCATATGTCAGTACATGAATAAAAAAGAACAAATTATGTTATTTGAAAATGTTTCAACATTTCTAAGTTCTTCGTGTGATTTCCAGCATCATAACTCATGGCTTGTAACTGTAGGGGTTCATCAAAACTGGTAATCATAAGGGAGAGAATAATGACATTTCTTATGAGGCATAAGAATAAGCAATCTGTGACTCAAAGGCATACTATACTTTATTTCTGAAACGTAGTAATCTGACATATTTTAAAGTTACAAAAGGTTAATACACATGTCACATGGTACAGATCAATACCCATTGAATAGTAGGTAAACTTTTTTAAATATTGTTTTTTAAATATTTTAAAAAACATAAAACAATTTGTATGAATTGTTTTAAACCAAAACAACCCTTTTTTTAAAGCTGTTTCAGTTTTTCTAAATAACCTTTTGCAGTCATAAACCTAAAACCTTCCTTGCTGTGCCCTCCAGATCTTGCATTTTTAAATATTATTAAACTTTGCATGCTATTTCAAAAATATTTAAATATTTCTGCATTGAACCTAAATTACCTGGTACTGGGATCTTCTGATAATTCATTTAGTATATCATTACAGATCACATTAGACTACCAATTATAATACAGAAGGAAAGGACTTCTGTCAGCACTGTGGTACATAAAGGGCCATGTCATCCCTTCTATCTATGATCTTAGCTCTAGACCCAGTATAAAAATCCACTCAACTTTCCATTAAATTATCATCAAAACCCACCTTATCATTAAAAATAATTTAGAAATATTTCAAGCAGCTTTACTTAATATTTAAAGGTGTCAAAATACCATTAGGAGAGAGGACTAGAAATAAGGGCCTCAAGCAGTAGCAGAGGAAATTCAGGTTAGAGATTAGGAAGAAATTTCTGACAACATGAGACACTGACTGTGCAGTCATTACTGTACAGTTTTTTAATAGTTATATAAACAATTTGCAGTGAGGAACGGCTCTTTTGTGTTACTGGAGGACTGGCAACACTACTGTGCAGTAGTCACAGGCTACTGTGCAGTCAGCGTCTCATGTAGATGTGTCCTTAGAGTGGTTAAACAGTGTGGAACGGGCTACCTAGAGAAGATTTGGAATCTCCATCCCTAGAAACCTTGAGGACCAAATTAGACAGACACTTGTCTGGGATGGCTTAGTCAGGGATGTTTCTACTTTGAGTAGGGAATGGAACTAGATGTCCTTTTAGCTCTACTTTCCCATGATCCTATCATCCCAATGGAACTAAATCCAAATTGTCATCATATTTCAGTACTCTAAATGAATACATGAATTACTCATTACAGTTACTGAGATCAATGAGAACTGGCATGTTCCCCCAAACTCCATTGGCACATATCTTCTTCTAGATGTGCAGTCACTGCATTGAACTAGCTTTATATGTGTAATTCAAAACTGATTTGCTTTGTCACTGGGTAAAGTTATCAAGAAAACAGACTGTATTAGTTTCTCATTTGTTACTGTAAGCATGCACAAAATGAAATTAAACAAATAATATTAAATGTTTTTATCTGAATAACTTTTTAAAAGAAAAATATTTTTTTAAAAAATGTGTGTGAAGGATTTTAATAATTCATTACAATTGCAGGTGTTCTGCTTAGCTTTCTGGTTTTGTCCTGAGCAACATCTCATTTGCAAATGATATTACACTCCCATTTCAGTTCTGTAATATGCTTTTTTTCCTTTTCCTTAACTGTTAAAAATTACATTATCAATGTGGTAAAGAAAAATTCTAACATACAATTATTCTTTTCCATAAAATGCTCTCATGTACACCAAAGGCTAACTTAATTACCTTAATATTCTCTGAATGTGTATGTGGTTAGAACACATAAAGAAGTTTTAATAGCCGATGCCTGCAGTCTAATGGATTTGAATTAGTAAGAGAATGTGAACTTCAACACAGAGATAAATGCTCCTGGATTTACCTGAACAGCTATTTAGCCCTCATCTTCCTTGTTCAGAAGTGTCTTTTCTGGGCCTCAGTCCTAAGTGTAATATAGAAGTTACATCTGTTTTGTTTCCTTTACCTGTGCTAAAGGTAAGCATTTGAGAAATCTATATGAATGTGAAGGTGACTGAGTATATGTGGAGGTAACTTATTTCACCTTACTAATCATTTTACTTCTGAACTTGGCCTTGATAATCTCAAAAAGTCATTTAAACTCTACCTCCTACTTCCTCCACCATGGGAAGCAAGCAGGTATTCTGGCAGTTTGATAGATAGGTAAGCAGAGGAACAGAAACTTTCAGTAGTATAATTACAACATAGTGTACCTACCTTTTGTAAATCATACCTCACTACCTTTTGTAAATACTGTGAGATGTGTGTTACGGAAAATAAAAGATTCTCAGTAAATTGCTACAGGCGGCTCTATCAAGAACCTAATTATGACAGTGGAGCCAGAGAATAGATTGCATTCCACATACATTATTAATGCTTTTCAAATCCTCATTTGTCATGTTCAAGGTTATGTAGAGATGACATTCAAGGAACCCAAACTCCTTGCTGCAGTCATTTCCACAAATTCTTGTCCTTCACAAAACCATCCTCTTAAGCTCCTGGATAACATCAAAATTAGAACACCATTCTCATGGGATTGTACAGAAAATATAAGTCTGAAAGGAAATGCTTCATGATAAAAATTAGGTTAATTACCTTAAAAATAAGTTAATTACCATACTCTCAGCTAGATGATGAACTGTATGTATTAAGAAAGAATTAATAAAGCGGAACAAGATGATATTTACTGTATGAACATCTCTAACAGTTTGATATCATCTGATATCATCATCATTAGTCTCAATGCAGGATATGTATTAGGAAATGGTATGACATAATATAAATATAGACATGGAAGTTCAAAATGTGTTTTTTCTAAGTAGTTCTAATTGCTACTTTAAGTTGTAACAATAACGCAGGTGTTCCATAAGTAAGATTTAGAAAATATTTAAAACCAGATTATGCCCTATTTATCTATACTTGGAGCATCTCCATGTGCCATTAACATGCAGCAATAAACTGCAGAGTTTATTGCTCCGCAGTGTATTGATTCCAGGAAGCTCCCAGGTGCATGATTTACACATGTGCCTAGACTGGAGCACACTGAGCTGAGTTGCAGCGTCTGCAGCTGGCAGAGGGTCTGGCCGGACCAGAATTGCTTCCACTGGGCTCAATGTGCTGCAGAGGGGTTGGATGAGACATAAGGATGCTTCGCTATGAGGCTAGCTGGCAGGCAGCCCTCCAAGTGAGGCACCCTTGTGCCCCAGCCAGTCAGTTTAGTATCTACACATATGCTTATGAGCACAATAAAACTTCACAGCAAGATAGGACTTGTACTTAGAAGTCTTACCTTGATGAGGAATTTATTAATTTCATGTGCCCTAATAGGGACACATGTGTAGACACTGAGGTGTTTACTGCAGTTAGTCAGCTGTTCAGTAAACCATCTCATGTTGACATACCCACGGAGTACTTCTTAATCAGTAAAATACTTCTAGTATGAGTATCTTTTCCTTAGACCCTAACCCAAAATGAGCATGTTAGCACATTCTGCCCATCCTCATTCAGCCAAGCCAGTTCAAACCACTCTCACATGAAACTCTGAGACAACCAGTTTCCTGACTATTTGGTACTGAACCAAGCAAAACAATGACTTCACAGAGTTTTGTGTGGCTTCAGATTTGATGTTGTATGCCAAATTTCACACAACACAAAAATATTACTCAGCTCTGTTTATTTCAGAGTGTAAGGAAACACTAGTTGCTAATGGAAAAGGTGAACATTCACAGCTTTCTGTCAAGGAGAATGAGGCAGAAAGCCTATTAAGAAACCAGGATTTATCAAAACCATCTGAAATTTACAAAGCGTCTCTCAGCCCATTCACCAATGTTTGTATTTTCTAAATCTATAAGCCATTTGTTAGGAGAAAACTATATAGCAAATTAGATACTCCCCACACAGTTGGTGGTCACTTATCAGAGACTTATAATAACAGCCACTTAAACTTTTATAGTACTTTATCTGTCAGGCCATCTCAAGGTGCTTTATATTATAACATTAAAAGCTGAGGGTGAATCAATTTTGCAGAGTTGCTGTTTGAACAGAAATGAAATCCAATGGACCCAATTCATCACATGAGTAACTTCTAACATCTCAATGAATTGTAAAATGGACACATTCATTCCATTGAAAACCAATGTCTTATATTTATACCTAAAAGGGGACTTTCAGACTACAACAAATAAAAAAAAAAGTGGAAAAAAGCAATTTACTGCCTGCTTTTCTGTAATCCCTTTGCTATTATTTTAGCTATTTGGATTTGAATAAGGACTTATTTTTATTATGTCTTCATATCACACTTCTCCATCTGCTTGATCTTGCTGAAAAGCTGTAACCCTGCCTATATGTATGTCACACTTTTTCATCTCTTGCAATGTAAGATTAAAAAGGGAAAGAAGATGATGAAAAAAAATCTATGCCTTTCTTTAAAAAAACCCCAAAAATGTTTGGCCAGTTTATTTATGAGTAATATATATTAAATTAATACGATATTCAGCTGACTTCTTCCCAAAATCCCTTCTTGGAATTCTTTTTAATTTAATTTAGATCATTGACTAATATTATTAAGCATTCTGCAGTGCAAAAATGTTAATTTATATTTCCTCACAAATTAAGGAAATTTTACCCAGAAGCCTACATTTCTTGTGCAGACACAACTTCTGTTGAATTCAGTGGGATCTGTGGGCAAAATAGGAATTCATGTTTGAGACATGAGTGAAGAAAGCAGTGGAAATCACTGAATCTTGAAGACCTCATATTAGAAGCAGCAAAAAGTGGCATAACTTGGGTTAAAATCACTCAACAAATATATACAAAAAACTAGAACTCTTAGTTCCAAAATGATACCTTTTATTAGACCGACTGGAAAATGGCAAGAAAACTGCCCTTTTCTGTAAGCTTTTGGGATCAATGTCCCTTTGTCAGGATCTGGGAAAAGTGTAGATGGTACAAGATGGTAAAAAGTCCCAATAGGTAGGAAATAAACTTGTTTGCACAGGAGCTGAAGATGGAAGTCTGACCCTCTGGGTCCATGACAGTGTCTTTGTGAATTGTGTTAAGTAGCTCTTTGATGTGTTGATCAGGTAGAATTCCTTCCCTGCAGATGTCAGATGGCAGGCAGGGAGGCAAAAAAACCCAAAAACTTCCTTGTTGTTCTGCAATTAAGTTTAAAATAAAAAATCAACAACTATGTAAGTCACCAAATAAACCCTAACAGCAAAATCTTTTGCTTATTTATCAGCCTAAATAGACAGATCAGTTACTGGGCAGACATGAAGAAGGTTATGGGGTAATCTTTCCCATCAGATTATGAGGTGATTGCAGATCTACTCTTCTTAGAATACTTTTTGCTCAGTGGTTAAAGCAGTTGCCAGTAGCCACCATACAGCTAAGGAGGTAGGTAAGATATCTGTGATGCCTATCCATGCCCCAGGTTGTGTTTCTTTCCTAACAGTTTATGTAGAGAAGGGCTCTATACTTTGCAGTTGTTCTGAGAGCCGGTCCAGCTTGTCCAGAAAGCAGTGTTGTTAGGTAAAATAGGATCATCAGGCAGGCAAGTGGATGGAGAGGTCAAGACAGCATATTGGTTACAAGAAGATTTTACTTACGCCTCTGAAGACACTGGTGTAGGTTAGAAGTACTTGCTTGGTTACAGGTAACGTAGAAGGTAACGTAACAGATAACGTAACCGGTGATAGAACAAGTAACTGAGCAAACAAGTCGACGAGTTCGTTAACGCAGCGAGCTGGCAAGGAACAGGGTACATCTGGAAGGTCGATGACGGGGAGATGTTGGAGGCTGATCAGGCCGCCAACCACCTCTGAGGTACTCTCAGAGATCTCCGACACGGGTGCACGGATCTCTCCTCAGAGTTCTCCTCAGAGTTCTCTGGTTTGGGTGGAAACTGCTTTAACCTTTTATATGGCTAGCGAGCCAATAGCTAACCGCTAAGCAAGAATAATTTACAACCGGCCAATGGTGGTGCACGTAGCTGCATAAAGTTGGTAGGAACTTTTTCTAAGCTGTAACTTTCCATTACTGTGACATATAGTTATTGGGTTCTGGCATAGCGGAATTTTCCACTGTGACCTAGTTACTGCCACCAGCGGAATGCTTCACTGGGCCATATGTATCAAACCAATGGAATTTTCCACAGAGGCCAGACAAAAAGGGGATCATTAACTAAGGTGCCTGACAGTTTATATAGGGCACACCCCTATTAGGTGGCAACATCAGTTTCTCGGGGGGTGGGGTAGGTTGCTTGCTCAATCTATTGTGACAGGAGCACTTAACTAATTTCAAGAACTCATTTATGACAGCAGGGATGAAAAATATCCCTAGATATTTTATTGCGTCTTTCTTGGAAGAGAATCCAAGAGATTCCATCTAATAGAATCTTGTGCATCAATACAGTAAAGCGATTTCGTGCTCAAGAAAAGACTCATTGAATTTCATGTGGGGTCTCATGCTAAAAAGTTCAGAAAGAAGTGTATAAGTGCAATTCAGTCTCCATGTTTTATTCAGTACATCTCAGCTTAAATTGTCAGGAAATACAACATTTCATTCATAATATTATCAAGTAGAAAAAAGGAATTGTGTTCATTTGAATTGACAAAGTAGGCTTAAAAAGCTTATGCCTCTCTGAACAAGTTAGTCTCTACGGTAACACACTGCCCTATGTTTTTCAAAACTAATATGTGCCTCATTATTCACTGTTGCACAGAACTTTAGAGTTGGAAGGGAGCTCATAAGATCATTGGATCCAGCCCCCTGCTCTGGGCAAGAAAGACTGTTGGCGTCGATAAGCCCAGCAAGGTGTGTGTCCAGTCTCCTTCTGAAGGTCTCCAGGATAGGTGCCTGTACCACCCCCACTGAGAGTCTATTCCAGAGTCTGGTCACATGAACTGTGAAGAAGTTAGTCCTCATATTCAGTCTGAAACATTCTTCTAGGAATTTATGAGCGTTGCTCCTGGATTTCCCCTGGGGAAAATTGGTGAATAGTTGTAGGCCTAGCCCCTGATGCTCTTCTCTGATATATTAGTAAGCTGCCACCAAATCCCTCCAAAGTCTTCTTTTTTCTAGGCTGAACAGTCCCATATCTATCAGCCTTTCCTCATATGACTTGCTCATTAGGTCTCTAATCATATGAGTGGCTCTTCTTTGAAGGAACTGAGCTAAGGATGCCAGATAACTGACTACCCAACAAAATATACGTAACATGATAAGAACCTGAACTAGAAATCTAAAGGGTGCTCCTACAAACATTCCCTTGAACCAGCAAGTTTCCTTACCCTGAGAAGCTATCTACTGATTAATTTAAGTTTGTTCTGTGGGCATTTTTTTTCATCAGTTTTCATTGCAAACATTTTGGGTTTCTGATGAATCTTCACAATAGGAATCATATTTTTTAATATATTCTTGAGATTGATTACTGCAGTTCTTTGTGCCTCAGTGGGACACAAAACCGTAAAACATTTTTATTAATGATCTGGAAGAAGGGATAAACAGCACATTAATTACATTTGCAGATGATACTAAATTAAGAGGTGTTTCAAACATGGATGAGGCATGAGAAATACAAAAGGATCTAAGAAGGTGAGAAATAAATATCAGCAGGAAATAACAAAATGAGCTTCAGCCTGGAAAACTGTATATCAGTACATCTGGGGATTAATAATCCAAAACACAGATATTCAATAGGTGTAATATACTTAGAGCACAGTAACACTGAATGGGACTTGGGGCTCTAAATAGACACTAAATTAGAAACAATATGGCTTTGAGCTACATATATTGCAATGCAATGTGTCAGAGACAAAAACAGAACAATTCTGTTTGTGTACTGTACACAGAATAATCAAATCATAGACAAAAAGGACAATCTCTCTCCATATGGCCATATGATACCATTGACCTAGAATACTTATGCTGTTCTCAGCGCCTCATTATCAAGAGGACATCAGAAATTGGAGGGAATTCAGAGAAAGACAATGAAAATGATTAAACATCAGGAGGGCATAAATTATGGGGAAGATAAAGTAAATTTAATACGTATATGCTATGCTAAATTATAATTACAGGGATAGATAACAACCAGAAGTAGGGAAATATAACCAAAAAACATATTTTTGAATTTTCATGTGAAGAAAATATGTCTGTTTAATAATGACGTAATAGGCATTAACTGTTCTTTCTGTTTGCTTATTTATGAACACTTGAGTGAGTGATGTTATTCCAAAGAATGACTGCATAAAGCAAAAATATTGCAAATAATCTGTCTATTTTTTATGAGAACTCTTGCACTTGTTAGTGATCATGTGGGTTTTTTAAGCATTAAAATGTTTGCTGCTGGTTTGTGAAAAGAAAGTAGGAATCTTCCTTTTGGATAAAGCTGATGCCAATTAAGGAGGAAGCAGAAAGAGGATCAAATCACGTGGTAGAGGCAACCAGTCCTATAATAGTAATGGCAAATAGTGGAGAGTAAATAATGGAATTTGGGAAAGAAATATATCTAAAACTTCTTGGATTAAACTATTATAAATGGAATAGTTGGAATAGTTTAAAGACTGCATAAAAAATTCTTAGATTAAACAATTCTCAGATTAAACTATTCTTCATGGATTAAACTCATTTAAACTATTGTAAGGTTAACCTAATTCTGCAATGAGCTGCTTGAGGAAGAGGTATCAGATTGAGGAAGAAGCCTGCACCCTTTGTTCTTCTTACCATTTTCTTCCATACTGCTAGGCCACCACTCCCATGGTGCCTGGGTTCTGGGACTGAGGGGGTCATGCTTGGCTGAGGCACAGTGCTGGATGTCTCTGCCACCCCCCCGGTGGATCTCTCCAGAGAGGCACCCCAGGTCAGGGCCTGGGCCAGTTACTGCCCAGACCAGAATCCAGTTCAGTTACTACATGAAGAGCATGGACCTGCGGGAAGCCCTGGTGTGATGGGCAAATTGACGCTGGATCTCCACTTGATTCCCCCCAATGGTAATCAGGTCTGTGGTGTCCACCTGGGTCCAGTTTGGGTCTTAGGCCACTGCCTCTGGTGTTGGAAAACCCTGCACAGCATCTGCTTCCAGGGGCCTCAGAGGGTCAGGCTGGGGCTCTGGGTGCTAGCATTGGTTAGCACATGCCCACAATGTGTGGGGGCACAGTATCCAGGATGCAAACCCTGCCTCTCAGGAGTCCTGTGGGTCATAGCTGGGCTCTGGGGAGCTGAAGGGTCTAGCACACGGCCACAGCAGGGGGGGCACAGAGCCTACATGCCAGACAGGTGGTGGCATGGATCCCAGAGGGCAGAGCTGGGCCTGGGGGGCTGCAGGGCCCTGCAAGTGGTTGCATAGGTGGGGCATGAAACCCATGGGCCAGGCAGGTGGTGACAAGAGCCCAGGGGGCAGACCCCAGGGTCTCTGGAGCTGCTGCTCACATGGATGGGGCACAGTGCCCAGGGAGCAGGCAGCAACTGGCATGGGCCCTGGGGGTCAGGCCAGGAGTATGAAAGCCAGTGGGGCAGCCAAAAAGCTGCCTCTGCCATGTGGCTAGATAAGCAGCCAGCCACATGGCTCTGCCCCAAGCAGGAGGCTGGCACCCTGCTGGTGTAGCTGACCAGATGCAGTTTGCACCCAATGTCGGTGTCTTCATGCACACTACTGTGCACTAGTTAATGCATTGCTCACCTAGAACCTGTATTTGTTGGTATTAGCAAACAGCGCATTAGACTAATTTAATGCACAGTAAATGTTGTACATATATACATGCTGGCACTTTGCTGTGAATTAGATTAGTCTAATGCACAGTAAAGCATCTCATGTAGACACACTCAACATCCACCATTCGACTCAGATTTAGACAATGCCATCTCTAAACTTGCATTTTTTTTAACTATTGATTAACAATACAGCAAGTCTTTTGTTGCAAAGAACTCTGAAAGACCACAACAGATCAGAATGTTTTTGATAACGCAGATTCCCATTTGAGACCACTTCTTTTGGGGAATCATGTATAAGTATTTATATATCTAACAGTGCCAATTTGATCCAGCACCAGTAAAGGAATGTAGCAGCATCCTGGTTTCGAATCCCTGCTTGTCCAATACTATCCAGTCCACCCCTTGTTATTATGGGCAGCTATATCATATAGTCCCTTCCAGAAGCTAATCAAGCTCTATTACAAAACTACTTAGGTTTTGCATCCCCCACTCCTTCTATTGGAAGGATCTTCCAGAATCTCACTGCTCTGGTAACCAGATTTCTTTTTCTAATTGTCAAGATAAACATATTCAAGCTCAGTTTGTTCTTGTGTCAGCATTGTTTTTTCACCAAATTAACTGTTCACTATCCCTGCTTTTCCCTCTCCAAGTGCCACAGGCAGAAATTCATAGCCTAGGAACAGGGGCATAAAAGCACTCCAGCCCCTTGGATGGAACAGTATACAGTGAAGGCTAGAGGCCACCTCTGTCCTTAGGAGAGTCCATTAACTGATAGTCTGTCAGCTCTGCTGCTTGGGAAGAGGGGATGGTGGCAAGAGTCAGCACCCTGGCTTTTAAATTGTGTATATGCAATGCAGATGGGCTACACACTAGGTGATTTAAAGTTAGAAGTGAGGGAAAGCAAAGCCAGGATGAGTCGCCCAGTTCCCAGATCCCAGACTTTTAAATCATACACAGAATGTACAGCCTCTGGGGCTGGGAAGTAGGGTGGGGAGAGTTTCCCCAGCCTTGGTTCCTGGCCCTGCAGGCTTTGAAAGTGCCAGCTGTGTTGCTCAGCTGGACAGCACATGAACCATTTAAAGCCTGCAGGGCTGGTAAAGTTGGTTCATAATCGTGTAGGCTTGAAATGGTATCCATGAGGAGAGCAGTGGGACAAATCCCCTGTCTGCTTCTCAGACCAGCAAGTCCAGTCTGAGAAACTGGGGTGGTAGCAGAAAACAAGGATCAGCTGTTCCTTCAGTCTGTTTGTTGTCACCAAGAGTAGAGCAGAGGGAGCCACCCTTCTTCTCAGACTGGGGACCCCAGAGTGGGGAGACAGCAAAGGGGCTTTGCTCCACTGCTCCAGGCTCTGAGCAGCCCCAGACTGGGAGGGGAGGAGAAGGGAGAACTGGGACAAAGTCCCCAGCCCATTCTCCAAATTGGGAACCCCCCAGCCTAGGGAAGAAGCAAAGAGCATTGACCTGCTACTCTAGTCCCTTCCTGCAGCAGACTGGGAGAGAAATTTACAAGTATTCATTAATTCCACATTGACATCTAGAAGATCTTCTGCCCAGAGGTGGCATGCTTCCCTTGGAAAAAAAATGAATGAACCATTGTACACTGGTTCCCTTATTTACAAAATATGTTACCTTAAAAGGTATCAGAATATCTCTGGCATAGTTTAGTAAAGCCCCCTTTATGAAGTTTGTCTCATTTTTCACTTAGTTCTACACCTTTTATTTCTTCCAAATTTCAAATGTTCAAAATCTGTGTTCTGCTGAAGTTGGATAAATGGGCCTGTAATTATCCAGATCATGTTTTTTCTTTTTCTTCAATAAGACCACTGTGCTGCCCTGTGGGGTCAGGCTGACTCTCAGGGTTTTAATTTTGCGCTGTTAGACAGAAGAGTGTGACATAATTGCACATATACAAACACAAAAAGCAATTAGGTGCATACACACACACACACTACCAGCTCAGGCACATATACATCCAAACCAGCCTAGGCACATGCATACCTATCACTAATTAAGCACATATACTATACACCCTTTTTGTTTTGCTCCTCCGCTGGTTGTGGTAACCTCCAATTCTAACTACTCATTCCCATTACCCATCCCACCTTTGTCTTCATTTTCTACATCATCTTTTTTTGTTAAGAGTTACAACATTCATTTAATTTTGGGGCCACAGGTAGATTACCTTAAAATTTAACCCTATTCACACCATACAGTAGCCTCATTTCTTTAAAATCTATATTACTAGTTTAATATTTTTACCATCTACTATTCTGACTTGAACTCAGAAAATTCATCAATATAAATACAAGTACTATCCTGTTTCAGAGTTTTTTTGTGTGCAGCGGTGCATGTGTATGGCTGTCTGGGGCATGAGGCTGCTTCAGTACATTGGCTCAATGTCCTGTGGTCCTTAGTGCACATTCATATGGTGCACCCAGGAGCAATAAACTCCAGTTCAGTATGTGCCAGAGCTTATTGCTGCAAAATAATTGCATGTGTAGACACACCCTATGTGTATTACACATCACCTTAAATGAAGAATCCACAAAGGATATTACAGATACTAGTTTTGCACTGGGAAACTCAGCACAAGCTACAGGGTCTGGGCTTTCATCTGTGCAGTTTCCTTGTTTAGTCATCAATAGGAGGGCTAAGATGGTGATTATCACATAATAGAAACTTGTGTGGTATACAGTCTGTTGTTAGATTGTTGTCCAAAGGCCATATATAGCTTAGTGGTAAGTTTATGTTATGTATCTCCTCTGTTTCTGAATCATGGAAAATGTAATTGCAAATCTTGTTGCAAAAGGATTTTTCCTCAACGTGATGTGATTTGTCCAGAACTCTCTGGGAAAAATGAATAAGTATTTTCATGTAGTGACTGAAGCACTATTTGTTTCATGACAAAATGAGGATGAAATGAAATGAAATATTTTTTAGCCATATATTCAGTTTATTTATTCCACAATGAACTCTAAACTTGATCAGATGATATAAAAAAATTGGAAAGTTTGTTTGGAAATATCAATCACCAAATCTAGTTTAGCCCATTTTTCAAGGCTCCCTTTCCAGTGTTAAAATGGATGCTGTTTATACATTCAGTAATAGGTTATATTTTGGAAATGAGTTTCATATCTCCCTTAAACCTCTGAGAGAAAAACTGTTCATATATCTTGGCTGAAACTCAGCTTTCACAATTTAAGTTGGTGTCCAGAAGTTTCACTATTATTCTGTAATGAAAAACAAGTTCATTCTCCATTTTTTGTTGATGACGAATGGTTGGCGACCAACTGTTAGCGACAAATTGTCCTCCTTGACAAGCGGTTGGTGATAAATTGCTGTTGATAAATTATTCCGTCATGCATTGTTTGGCATGAGTTAATATAGCTCTTACAGACAAGCCTCCATCATGAAATACCCGTCATCATGAAATATCCTCCGTCTGAAATACAGTGACTACAAGGTTCTATGGCATTCAGCTTGTTTCTACAGACCATTTACTCACATACCTGTGAAGTTTAATAGGAATGTTACATTTGGCTGATGGACAACATTGCAATAGCTATGGATTTCTAGCTAATTTTTATGAAGGCTATTAAAGAGGCAGAGGAATGTTCTATACCTTATCTACCTCTTCATGGTTCCACAAGGGATAGCTCTGCTATATTTCTATGCAATTAAAAGAAATTTGTGTTATCTCATAAAGTTACCATTCTGAAGAATTTATCAGTATTTTTTATCAGGTGTTTTTGTCCTTCCCCAGTAAACAACTGTACTTCTCCACTCTCCTTAACTACTATTCCTTCAGTCCAAGCCACATTTACTAGTTGAGCTCATAGACCAAATTTCCAAATGTATTTAGGCACCTATGAGTGCATCCAGGTGAGCATGGACATATTTTGGGGATAAGTAGTAGCAGTGACACATCTTGTGTTGCTACAGCTTGTTCTTGGGCAATGCCCATGATGCACGCTCTGGTAACTTGGGCAAGTTACCCCAGGTGGATTGGAGAGGCTGGGGCTAGAAATTGACTCCAGCAGCCTTACCCAGGGTCCTGGGTGCCTCCTGGGTCTGCAGCCTTGGCAGGAAGCCTAGATGGCAGCTGGAATGTAGTTCCATCAGGCCATGGTCTGGTTTTGGGCAGCGCACTCTACCACTGTATACGCTGTTCCTCTTTTCGTTGGTGTGAGGTTTTTTGACCCCAGCCTCTTCTGGGGTCAACCTCCCCTGCCATGCTGCAATGTAGTAGTGCAGGGAAAGCCTGTGTGGCATTGCAGATAGGTCTGTGGCACTATATACTGCATGTCTGTGCTTGTCTAGACATGGCCTATAGGTATAGATAGACACATTTTCAAACATTTCTAAGTTAGGAGTCAAACTCCTGTTGATGTAAGTGTGGGATAATTAATTTTCTCTTTTCAAATGCTTTTGAAAATGTTAGCAGGTACCTGTCTGAACTTTTTGGTGGCCCCTCTTTTTAAACTGATTCTTTTTCCAGTATCTCCCCTCCCTGTTTATATGGAGATGACAAGATGACAAGGAACTGTGCTGAAAAAAATGTTATTGGACTTAACATGATTATCTGAGGAGAATATCAGCAAAATGTCCCTTCCATTCTCCTATTCCCAGCTGCCTACTTACCAAGAAGCAGTTTCTTGTGTTGTCTAATCCCAAGCCCCATCCAGCAACTCAACTGATTCCATGTCTAGTTATATAAAGGCCTATCCAGCCTCCACTTGCTTACTTGAATCATGTAGGATATTGAGTATTGCTCTATTTAAGGTCTTGGAGCACTAGGGTAATATCTGAAATGATGAATTATTATTATTATTATTACTTTTATTATTATAATCATAAAGGCCAATTTCAAGTTTCTCCTTCCCACATCTTCATTTTCTGTCTTCAGGAGTTAGTTCACTGACCTATCTGTGTATCAATACAGGGGATGGCACAGTAGACTGACTGACTTTTCCAACAACTTCTAATAACATTTGGAAGGCAAAGGTGTCTTCATTCACATTTATAGCAGCTGTAGCTCTTCCCCACAGCTAACAGAACTTTTTAAATCTTCTTAGATTCACCAAAAGGAACAATTTATTTGTGCCTCTATCTACTGAAGAGTCTTTCTACTCTGCAGGACACAATAAATGCTAAGATATTTGGAGTGGAAAGCAAACAAAACTGGCCCAATAATCTGACCCAATGGCAAATATCACCTGAAGATCTGCTTAAAACAATGGGACATGAGCAGAAAATGCATCATAGAAGGCCATTAGGTCTACATGAAGAACACAAGTTTTATTAGGAAAGCTGAGGATATGTTGAAAGAGAGACTCAGTGGAAAGAAGAATTTTAACACTCCATACTGTGACACAGATAAAGAATAATTAATTTGAGATTACACCCAATGACCCTGGTTTTACTTCCAATTGTATTAATTGAATTGTTGTTCATTAACATAAGTGTAAGTGAGGTGTCACTCCCATTATCTATATATGTAATCCATCTATGTGGTTTTTGTGGTGTACATCTTCTTAATATCTACATTAGCAATTTTTTTTCAATAACAATAGTGCTTTTGAGACTTTCCCATGTATGTGACTCCTGTTACATGAACCATTAGTGAAAGGTCCTTTATTAAATATTTATATAGTTTTTCTTTCATTATATTAATAGATTCATAGATTATAGAGTCAGAAGGGACCCAATAGATCATCGTGTCCAACCCCCTGCCCCTGGCAGGAAAGAGGATTGAGGTCAGACAACCCAGCCAGGAGGTTGTCAAGCCTCCTCTTGAAGACCTCCAAGTTATGTGATAGGACCACCTTTCTTGGAAACCCATTCCAGACTCTGGCCACCCTTATTGTAAAAAAATTCTTCCTAATGTCTAACCCAAATCTACTCTCCACTAGTTCGCACCCATTATTCCTAGTAACTCCCTGAGGCACTCTGGTAAACAACACTTCTCCAATTCCCTCTGTCCTCCCCTGACAAATTTACAGGCAGTCACAAAGTCACCCCTCAGCTATCTTTTATATAGGCTGAAGAGATCCAGATCTCTCAACCTCTCCTCATAGGTCTTTCACAGAGACCACTAATCATGTGGGTGGCCCTCTTCTGAACCCTTTCCAGATCCTCTGTGTCCCTCTTGAAGTGCGGTGCCAAAACTGGACACAGTACTACAACTGTGGCCTGACCAGTGCTGCGTAGAGGGGAAGGATCACCTCCCTCAATCTGTTGGTCATGCATCTGCTAATGCAAGACAAGGTGTGATTGGCTTTGTTGATGTCTTCATTACACTGCTGGCTCATGTTCATCTTGGAGTCAACTATGACTCCTCAGCCTCTGAGTTGCTGAGGAGGACATCCCCCAGCCTGTAGGTGTTCTGGTGATTCCTCCTTCCTATGTGGAGTACCTTACATTTATCCTTGCTGAATTGCATCTTATTGCACTCCATCCATTGATCTAACCTGTCCAAGTCAGCCTGTAACTGCTCCCTGCCCTCTGACATATTAACTGTGCCCCATAATTTGGTATCATCTGTGAACTTGGAGAGGGTGCTCACCACACCCTCATCCAAATCACTGATGAAGATATTAAATAGCAGCAGCCCAAGGACTGAACTCTGCTGGACCCCACTGTCCACCTCCTTCCAGGCTGAGAATGACCCATCAATCACCACTCTCTGGGTGCAAATCCTAAGCCAGTTAGCCACCCATCTGACTGTGTAGGCATCCACTCCACAGCCCGTTAGCTTCCCTATGAGAATAGGATTGGTCAAACCCCAGGCAGTTGGGGATTGAGGACAGAGTGGGCACACGTGTGCCTTAGTGCACGTGTGCCCCCTGGACTCACCCACAGCAGCAGCAGAGGCAGCAGCAGGAGAAGATCCTTAAGGTAACTGGGGCAGAGGTGAAGGGCGAGCACAGCTGCAGAGGATCTGGAGGGGGAAGCCCCCAGAGCCCTCTTAGGTGAGCCAGCAGGGAGCTGCACTCCCAAACAAAGCACACAAACAGGAGTGCTCTATAAGAGCATGCCTGCATTTGTGCAGTCGTCCTCACAATGTGGACCCATATTTATGGGTCTCATATAGTGTAATTCAGTACTACACAGTAAGGTACACTGAAAACACAAAATAGCTTGCCTGGCTCAAAGAGCACTTTTTGGTGTGATCTTCATTTATTATTGAAGATGTTCTTCAAATTGCATAATTTGAAACCTACTGATAAGGGTAGGTCATACAATTAATCACTCCAGGGTTCTTTCTCCCACTTTCTCAGTTGGCTCTTACAGTATTAATATTGACATCCTTCTACCACGTATCAGCACTGTTGATAAACAATACATGGTGAATGATAACAGACTTAGAAAATAAGGAAATTATGTAAATATACGCTGCTGTTGAATGGGTGCCTCCTATCTCTGAGGCCTAGTGCTGAAACATGTTGTTTTATATCTAATGCCAGTCTTCAATTGTCATTGTTATTAAATCTAAGGAACAGATTTCTTTTTTTAAAACTGCCTAATTAGAGTCAGGTATTTTTTCAGATTGTTGGCCCCATTGGCCAAAATCCAATAATTTAAGAGATGCCAAACTGATTGAAATGTAAAGTTAAAATTTGTTAGTTCAATTGTTTTTAAGGTTTCAACTTTGCTAGAAAGGAAAATAAAGTATTGAGAGTCCAACTGTAAACTGGCAAACTTAGTGGGGAGAAGGCAGGAATAGCAAATGTCAGTGATGTTCAAACACAGTGGTAGTTTCAGTTACCCCACTCATCTCTTTTATACATAAGCTGACATCCAGATCTCATTAGCACGTGGCCTGCTAATTCAGGCTGTTGGAAAGGTTCAAGATTCGGCCAAAATCCGTATTTGAAATGTTTCTGACAAGATTCTTCCCATCTTTTTTGTTTTTAAAAGTGATTTGTGATTTCTCCTTCAGGCAATCCTTTGCAGTTGTGGATCATTGTCTCCCATAAATATCTTATCTGTGGGTCTGAAGATGGCTGTCAAGGCCAATCCAGGATTGACAGACTGTGTTGCAATTTGGGCATGATTTTCCATGCAGGATGGGTGGCTCCAGATTCTTGGTTCTGTCTGGAACACATTGTTTCTGCCACTCCTATTTTTTTATCTCCTGTTGTTGTTGTAAAGTTTCCAAGTACTGAGATCCTTGAAGCAGACTCTTCCTCCATTTGGGGTGTTCCTGGGCAATAGTCTTCAATGAGTTGATGCTGATGTTGCATTTTTTCATGTTGGCCTTTTGAGTGTCCTTGAAGCACTTTCTCTGCTTTCCTCTTGAACATGCACCTTGACCTAGCTGGAAGAATAAAATCCATAGGCAGGTTTGATGGTACTCCTCCAGCAACTTGAGGTGTGTCCTGTACATTGTTCACATCTCAGCTCTGTACAGTAAGGTGGGCATAACAACTACTTGGTAAACCAAGAACTTGATTTTGGATCTGATGTGGTTCCCCAGGTATCCGAAGGTTGCACTTGCACATTTGAGGTGATGTTGAATTTCTTCATCTATTTTCTTCTGTGAATTTTCTTCTGTGAATTTTCTTCTGTGAGAGATGGCTTTTGACGTATGGGAAATATTCAACATTCTCCAGAGTCTCACTGTGAATCTGAATTACCAGAGCTGGTGATTACTCATTAAGAGCTTGTTGATGGAGAACCTTAGTGTTCTGAATGTTCAGTGTCAGGCCCATTTTCTTTTATGCCTCCATAAAGATATTGGCAATTGTCTGAAGTTTTGCTTCCAAGTGAGCACAGACTACAGCATCATCAGCATACTGGAGCTTGATAACTGAGATTGGGGTGAGGTCAAACATTTGTGCTTTAAAAATATATGAAGTGTGAGTATTATAAAGTATGAGTTAACTGTGTGTTAAATGAGCTATCCAATGTTACATTTATTTGAGCATTGGATAGATCAATAAATATAAGTTTACTTTTACTCAAAACTTAGTAGTTTATTTTTTTGATAGCTCAAGCAAGTCATTTTTTTCTTCCTGTTGAATCAATAATATGACAGTAACAAAAGTTTTCTGGATTAGAAGCCTGTCAGTGCTTCGGTACCAGTTTTACTTTCTTTGTTTGAGTGATTTATCCTGTCTTCTTTCCTTTTCATTTTTTATGTATATAAGAGAAGGCATTTATTATTGCTAGATTTAATTTGCTTCCAATCTGATCAGGACAAATTAAAATGGAACCCTTAAGGGAATTTATTGTCACTATTACCATTTAGAGACAAATTTTGCCACAGTTGCTCACTGACCTTCAACCATGAGTTCTCATTTTTAATTCTGGCTCTGTTAGTGCCTGTGGATAATCCACTTAACCTCTGTGTGCCTCATATTTTCCATCTGTGAAATGGAGATATTCTTCTTCTTTGCAATGGTATTTTAGAAGTCATGGATTAAAACTTGATTATGATTATAATATATAAGTGCCATTCTAGTGCATGTTATGCATATTATATTATTACTTGTGTATTTATATGCAATGCGTATCAAAGATCCTTGAATATTAGTAATTTCACTGTCTTTTGCATTATAATACAATGCAGGAAAATACATAACTTACAAATAATTTTCTATATCAAATACATGGTTTAAATAATAGTAGGGGCTAAAGCAAAGGGTAGTGGGAGGAGTGAGAAAGTGAGTGTGAAACTCAACCGCCTCTGCTAAATGCAGGACAAGAATTCCCCTTTTATTTTGTCAGTATTCTAGGTAGTTTCCTCTACTTTTTTATAAAGTGTATAACTAACCTGTGTAATTTTGTTATTATTATTTGTATTATAATAACACAATGATATGTATAATGCCATGATAATATTCCAACCTTTATTTCAATTGCAGCAAGGAAATTTAGGTTAGCTGTTGGCAAGATCAATTAGGAAGATCTTTCTCACTATGCATGTAGAAAAACCTACACAGAGAGGTTATGGAATTTACTTCCTTGAATGTTTTCTAAAACTAGCCAAGGCAGACACTTGATTGGGATTGTTTAGTTAGAGATGATCCTACATTAAGCAGAGGGAATAATTAGATGACATTCCAGTCCTATTCTATGGCTCTATGACTATGATAGTTCCCAGAAGTCTACACTCTATAAACAAAAAGCAGACAAAAAGTAGGAGAATCAGAGAGTTCAAGTAATTTTCCCACAACTCAAATTTAATTACATTGATTACCTATAAATTTAGGCTTTAGTCTAGGCTCTATAGCTTTTAGCAACAGTAAGGTGGCACTATTAATAGAATGTGTCTCCTCTAAAATCATCCAGTGAGCAGAGTGAAAGCTCACTTCAATTATTTTTTCCCATTTCTTTTTTTGTCCTACTTCTTTGGAATTTCAGAGTAGGCCATGTCTCTTTTAATTCTTTTAACACAACTAAATATAAAGTTTGAAATAGTTTTGGGGAATGAATATAGTCTCCATGATTGTGAGATAAATTAGTTTAACTCACAAGCATGGGAGGCTATATTCATTCCCCAAAACTATTTCAATCTTTATTTAGTTGTGTGAGTCATTACACTGAGTTGGTAGAATGTCTTACCGTGAAGATGTACAAGTATCAATTGTGTGTGTGTATATTTGTTTTTTTCTAAAGATTCTCCATAAGCAGCTAGGGACCTATGAACAGGTTGGATCTCTTTTATCTATTTATTTATTTATATTTTTTGAAGTGATATATGTGTGTTAAGCTTTCATTCCATTCTTTAATACAACTGAGGACAGAACTCATTAATCATGTACCAAACTGCAGAACTATAGTTATAACGCTGAAGTTTCAGAGAAGTAAATGGAAAATGATATTTTACATACCCAAACAGATTTATTCAAAAAATCAATGAAAAGTTATCTTCATTAGGCTTGTTTTCTGTTAATTATCACTTTGCAATTTAGAATCAATAATTAATCTGATAGCTTTTTTGTCTACATCAAAGTTACAGCACTATAATTGTTACTATTTTCAATGTTATAGATGTCTATTCAGCAGCAATGTCAATTTGGTTTAAACTTATGTAAGTGAGAGAACATATTATTATTCATTAAGTCCATGATATGTTTGGTGCTGCTTATAACAAGGAAATGGAAGAGTTGAACCCTGATCACTGGTGCAAGAAAACCCAAGGTAAGTGGCACGCTGTGAACATGATTAGTAAGCATTGACTATATAAGAACAAATTGGAATACTACTGATTATTCCAAATCAGAACATCAAATTCTGAATTCACATTAAAAAAAAATCTCAATGTGAAAAATAGGTAGAGTTATCATCCCAGAACAAAATGTTCTTGGTATATAGTATGTATATGTGTGGCAGTGACACAACCCCACAGGCTCTAAAGGAGACAAGGGTGAACACCGGGCGGGCCCAAAACCCAGAAGCAGAACCCTGTGAGGGGGGAATGTACCTCTTGTCGGTCTGGCAGCGCAGGAGCCGGGACCACGGCGTGCTGAGACTCCCTCTGGGAAAAAGCATAGCGCAGCCAGTGCAGCGCTGGCAAACCACGCAGGGGAGAACCTTGAACCTCTGCCAGAGACCAAGTAGGGGAAGCACTGCAGCTCCCTGAAGGAGCCTGACCAGGCAACTCCCTGGAAGAAGCAGAGCAGGGGAGGGGTTTTGGACCCCCTGTAGATAGCTGGGGAAGAGGAGGCAGCTCCACATCCTGCTTCTCTCCAGAAAAATATTTTTTTGACTACTACAGAAGGAAAGGAAAAAAGAGGAAAGGAGGAAAGTCCCAGGGATAGTGGTAAAGGATCTGGGCATCAAGACTTGAGGGACCTGAGCCAAGGGAGCCAATCAGACAAGCGATCTTCCCATCCCACCAAAGCAGATCATAGGCAAGCCCACCAGACCCAAGGCCAATGTTGTACCATCATGTAACCGGTTTGTGAGTGGACGGGGTGTAGGGGAGGTGAAGCCCCATGGAATATGCACCAAACTACCGTGAGTACAGCCTTTGTCAGGAAGCCTCTCTGGGAGATCTTCACTGAACCCCACTCTTGATAATTAACAGCAAAGTCATGGCAGGTAAGTCAAGGGGAGAGGCTACATTACCAGCAAGCCGTATCACCCATAAGGCCCTGACATCACAGTATGTGTAGGCCCTACCATATTCATGGCAGAAGTGGGCTGTGCTGCAGCTCCTTTAATCTTGCTGATTCCCCTGCACACCACTCTTCTCCTCCCCTGATATTGATTGGTGGATGGGCCCCACTTGCAGCTTGCTCCTGATTGCCAGGGAGGTAAAAAACATGGTTTTAAACATGGCATCATTTTTGCCTCCCACCACTGATTGGCCTAGGAGCCATGTTGGCCCCAGTGCTTGCTGCTGAGCAACAGGGTGGAAAAAACTATGCCATGTTTAAAACTGTGGTTTTCACTTCCCTGCCAATCAAAAGTGAGCCACAAGCATAGGCCCTTCACCAATCACTGGTGGTGGGGTCAGGGAGGAATGCTGGGGAACCTGCAAGATTACAAGAGTCATAGCCTGCTTCTGTGAATTCAGTAGGACCCTAAGTATGCATGGTTTTTTTCAGAGTTTAGATATTTGTTTTTTGCTAAGTGTCCAAGTCCAGTTTTGCTGGATAGCCTGATTTAAAAACTTTCTCATATTGTGGATTAAAATTTAACAGAGATTACAGTGCAGTCACCTCCCATTAGACTGTTCTTACATCTACAAACATGGGACTCTCTCTACTTTCTTTTCTGATCTCGATACAACAGCCATTTTCTACCATTTATTCCTAATCAAACACTTTTGCCTATTTAGGATCATATAATAGAAATGAAAATAATTGGTCCAATAGAGAATTAACACTAGAAATGTACTTACCAAAATATATTTTATATTGACAATTTGAAACAAGGAAAGGAACCTGCCTTATATGCCAGGCCAATCTCAGCAGGCCAGAATTCAGTACTTAATGGGCCATCACCACCACATGTGGCAAAGCTTAAGACCTCTTGTTGTAATAAGAATATCCTTGCATATATACTCAATATTTTACTTAATCATTTGTAATAACTAAGTAGATGTAATCCATCCCAAACAAGGAAATAGTATATCTTTAGGCTTTGAAATGCTTTGATCAATTGTAGCATACATAAATGCAATGTCCTGTGGCTTTTCTTCCTGACACAGTTTACATTTGGGTGGGGGGGAAATCATAAAATCATCCTATCCTGTTAATTCGCTCTCATCCTGCCAACTGATCAAGACAAATGATAACTTAATTTCTTAGGACATAATTTCTTGCTGAATCTTCTGGTGTGTATACCTTCTTAGTAGTATTAAATACAGTTTCTTGAATAATTGGATTAAAAATGGATTATAACAGATTAGGATTTTAGGACACTTAAATATTGCCAGTACATGTAGAAATTCTTCACATGAGAAGCTATTACTGTATCTGGGAGAGAGATTAAAAAACTTGCCTGGACAGCAAGCAGGCATCTTTAAAAGAAAAATGTTCCCAAACTCAGGAGTCTAAGAATTAAAATAAATGAAGAATGCATATGTTAGAAGGAAAAATGAGGTAGTGAGAAATGAATAAGAAATCTTAGATTTCAAGAATCTTGCAGAAGATAAAAGCACATGGCCTTTATAACTTCAATTATGTGATAAAGTCCACCTTCATTTAGGAAAACACATAAGCATGTATTTAACTTGCAACACAGGACTTATGTCTAAAGAAAAACATGATTACATAGTTTGCTGAATATGTACTTAAAATGCTAATTATAACTGAGACCCAGAATGCACATAACCTAAGGCCCAGAACACACTGAATGGATCCAGACCACGTCATGACAAGAAATGAAAAACCTGCGAATAGTGGCAGTGTGTAGGTGGTGCGTAGGGGTACACGTGCACCCTCTGAATGTGCCAGTGCACCCGTTGACCAGCTGTGTTTGTCACTTAGGTGACAAGCGGGGGAGCAGGTGGGAATGCCGGTGCCCCCTGCTGCAAGTGCTGGCTTGGGAGTGGAGTGCCGTGGTGTTCTCAGTAGTGGCAGCAGCCACTCCCAGAAGCAGCCGCAGCTACTTCCAGAAGAAGCCACAGTGATCAGCCATCTGCATTCAGTGAGGAGATGCTCGCAATTGGCTATGATCAGTGAGATTGGCTAAGGTGGGACGCACCTCTGGTCGGCAGAATCAGCCATGGGGGGAATCTTCCTGGTCACTGCCTCCCCCACAACTAAGGCCACACCAGTTGGATCTCTGGAAAAGATTTAGAGAGCTTTGATGATTTGGGTAGTCTCCACCCCCTGAAGCAGGGAGCTGGAGCCAGACTTAGAGCTGGTAAGTAGGGGCTGAGAAAGGGGGGGGGGGGGGGCTGGAGAAGAGGGGACGGGATCATGGAGTCATCCCAACCAGGCCCTATCCTCTGCCTGCTCACCCAGTCCCCTGACCCCGGCCTGCTTCCCCAGCAACCCCATGGGTGCCCCACCTACCCCAGCTCCTGGTGCTTTAAAAAAACCCAACACACTCACCAGGTGCTGCCAGGTGGGGGGGTGATCCTTGCTTTCCTCCACTACTCCATGCTGTGTTGGTTGGCTCTGCATGAGCCCTCTGACCACCCCAACTGTCCCAGCCCTCCCCCATAGCTTCTCCCCCAGCTCTGGCCCTTTAAGGAAAATAAATTAAAAAAAAACCATGAGGACTCACCATCTCCTGCAGTGGCCTCAAAACTAAGGGGGGCTCATGGAAGACTCCCCCCATGTGGCAACTGGGTAGGGGGGAGGCAGTAGGGATTGACCATTGCTAGTCAGGAACAGGTGAGGGTGGGTTTTTTTGGAGTTTCTTTCCCTTAGAAGGCCAGAGCTGGGTTGGACATGGCAGCCATGGGGGGGCTGGGAGAGTGGGCAGAGGTCAGGGGTACCGTGGCAGGGTTCCCTATGCAGCATGGGGCAATGAGGGGCATCAGGGATTGCCCTTCACCTGGTGGTACCTGGTAAGTCAGGGCTTTTTTTTCAAAGTGCCAGGAATTGGAGGGGGTGGAGCAGCCATTGCCAGGGCTGGGAGATCAGGCAGGGGATGGGCCAGAGTGATTTAGAGATGTGGCAGCAGCCAAATCTTTGAATCAGATTTGGCCTAATCAATTCAGTACAATGATTTGAATCACTGAATCAAACAACTGTCCCCCAATTTGGCCGAGTTGGAAATAAATACTAACTGCTTGGCACAGGCCTACGTATCAGTTCCATCATTATTTTTTCCATGACACTCCACCCTGTTCATAGTACCATAGTATCTAGGGTCAGAAGGGGCCTAGAGCAGGCCATCTAGTCTGACCCCTCCGCTAATGGCAGGAACGAGTGCCAGGGTCACAGGACCCCAGCCAAGTACCTATCTAATCTACTCTTAAAGATGCCCAAGGTAGGAGCAAGAACAACTT
>JAGPOW010003642.1:69607799-69637711 GCA_030014935.1 Caiman crocodilus | reverse complement strand
CAGAGCTGAGCAAGGGGAATTTTCAGCACAATGTAATTGGACAGAGATGTCCAGTGCTTGGCTAATAACCATAGGCTAGGAGCTTGTCGCTGGGTAACAATATGCACCGCCATAGGCTAAAATTTGCCGCAGTATGACATAGCGCGCTTACGCGAAGCCAGGTATACGTAACCCACCGTGGAACAGGAAGGCAGAGAGACCCTCCGAGTGACAATCCAGTCACTTCCTCGTATCATAAAAAAGGCCTTTGTGTGTTTGTGGTAGCTTGCCGTAATGTGGTTTCTGTAACTCCGTGTTCCTGCATCCGTTCATCATAACCTGCATTTGTGGTTCCCCATAATAAAACTTCACCCTGCTAAAATCAACGGCAGAGTAAGTACCTTTCTTCGTAATTGATACGTGTGGTTAACCCAGCCAGCTCGTCCCACCTTGCACTCTGTAACAGGAAAGTGCAACACTATGGTGGATAGCAGAAGCTGAACTCCAACCTTGAGGACTTTTCCTTCCTCCCGCTCCTTAACACACAACCGATTCACTGGACGTTCACCGTCAAATTATACAAGACCAACCCAGAATTCAACAATTGTTACAAACCCAAAAGACTCCCACAAACCAGCACATCTTGACTCCATATGTCCCACAGATACTACATTCAATTCCCATATGTGGACACATATAGACACACATGGAACACCAAAGTCACTTGCTTTGCACAAATCCACTCAAACAACACACACACACACACACACACACACACACACACAAACACACACACAGACCAAGAATCTGCAAGAATCTTATATACTTTCATTCATGACATGTCCCGCTATTTCTAATCACCCAACCATACAGCATTGCCATTTTCAAATATACACTTTTCCATCCATGTTCATGATACATGTTTCTATTCACTTGTAAGCAGCATTCCCTCTAAGCTGCATGGCATGCATAGACACGTGGGCGTGCCTGCCAGTGTGTCATTAGCATACTTGTGTGGCTGTGTACACCACACAGCTTAGAGGGAATGCTGCTTGTCAGTCATAAGTATCTTTTTACATCCAGAGAAGTCTCTAACTTTCCCACCACTCTTTCACTCATCAACGTGCATGCTTAGTCACTCAAAGTACATCTCCAAGTGAAAAGTTCACTGAATCTAACATGTTCTTCTCAAGGGATGATACTAAGCATACATTGTTTTCAGCTCCAGGGTAGAAGGATACCATACAGCCTAAACTCAGTCTACAGAAAGTTTTTCTTTACTACTTCTCAAGAAGTTCTTTAGTTTTGACAAAGCTAAGCAGTTGCATCTAGTTCATTCCTAAACTGAAATGGGATTACAAAACTACACATTTATCTTGTTTAAAATGGACTCAGTCTGGTACACGATACATATCCTTAGATCATGATTAACTCAAAAGGACCAGGTTTCTCAGAAAGTGTAGCCAGTGCTCTCTTTCAGGAAAAAGAGGAAAAGTTCTTCTTGTATCCAATGATGAAATAATGTAAGATGCAGAAATAATCCTTGAAGTAGGAACAAGAACCCAGCTGTCCTCCCTCTCAAAGCACTGTCTTCAGCAGTATGCTACCATGATTCTTCATGATTCTACCTTCTATTTTCCTTATAGTTATGTTTTTGGGTTTTTTTTCTGTTACAAAGGAGGCCTGGAGAACATCACTTCTACCATCCATCATAGCCTACAGCCTGGTGGTTTCAAGCATTCTCTTGGTAGATACATCGAGCTCCCCATGCAATGTATAGTAGTGTAAAAATGTATGAAAGCAGGAATAGATTAGATTTTGTTCCCTTTTAGGTATCTTTCCACTGCTACAATGGTGCAAAATATCATTAGGGTCTATGAGAACTGAGCCCAGTATTTTTGAAAATTGAAAGTTATTTAATTTACTTTTCAAATCAATACTGACTCATCATTTCTTACCTTCATTTCACATATTATTTCCTAGTTTCATCATTCCTTACCTTCAACTGTTTCTCTCAGTAAAATTCTTTCTCTTTGAAGTGTGGCAGGCTCAATGTTCCCCCTCCCACCATGTTATCTTACATTCTCCTCCCTTTTTCCTGTTGCGATCTGTGCTAAGTAGGTAAAGTTCCATACCTTATGTAAAACCTCTAAATACCTTTTCAATATATGTGTATAAGGAGTCTCTGGATCTGCTTGATTTCTTCAATTTATCTTCCAGTGTTTCACTTCATAGTAATCTTGATATCACCCTTTTCACATTGGACAGGATTGATTATTTGAAAGTAATATCAAATTCTTCTTTCATGAGGGAGAATACTGCATTGGAAATGTAGATATTCAAAAGTGATTTCAGACTAAAATCAGGAAGGAATGGTGGATATGATATGCTAATATTTTCATTATTCTTACACATCACACCTATGACAGTGATTTGAGTCACCTATACATAAGCAAGATTTAGAGACTGCTGCTTACTGGACAGAAAGAAAGGTTTTTAGATTTCTGAAGAATAACTTTTTCTCTCTTCCTCTGATGATCCCTATTGGGAGAAGTAAAGTCTCTTTGCTGTCCTCTTCTGTACAATTTTCCACTAGGAGGGTGGAAGCCTGTGACCTCATAAAGATATTCAGTTTCTCATAGAAGAGCCAATGGAGAAATAATGAATGTATAGATATTAAGGCTTTTTTCTCCCAGAGGAAAAATGCCCACTCCAGGAGCAAAATAACGTAGGGACAACCAATTTTAAATCACTCCCAGGGCAGTTTCTTCTGGGAGAGTAAATGGTGGTACATGCTGTTGCTTCTCTCAGAAGAAAATGTAGTCACCCAGCATTATTCTTCACCCCACTCACTGATGGAGACTGTATCACTGGATAGACTCTGCTGCTCCCCTTCTTCATACCTCATACTGCCTTCATTAATTTTATGGCAAATTTGGCTGAGCTGTAAGATTAATAAGAAATATTTGCAATCTGGAAGAAAGTTTGTGGACATATGCAAACATGTTAGTGAACTTGAGCTCATTGCAAGTTAACTAACTTATTTTTTTTTAAATGTAAACAAACCCATAAAGATTGTTTTTTAAAGAAGCAAACGAACAAATGAAAATCCTCAGAAGAAGGTTTATTGAAGGAAAGTTTTATTATTAAGGAACTCAGTTGTTATCTTCTCATAAGGAAGAGCACCTGGTATCTAAAGGCTGGAAAAGAGTGGGTTTCTCTTTTGTTGTGTGGACTACCTGTCAAATTGTACTTAAAATGATTTTTGTGTGAGTCTAAGATATGGTTCTTCCCTTGTAGCTCGTCTACAGCACATTTTTGCCATGCTACTATAAAAAAACCCTCTGCTTATCAAGCTTTGAACCCTTTCCTTTATTCTTTTCAGCACTATCGCCCTGGTCATATCACCTCCAGAACAATAAGGCTCTCATCTGTAATCTTACCTTGTGTGGTGCCAATTAGCTTACCTATTCACAGCACAGTAATCACCTCAACACAGCCATAAAGATGCTGACAATGTATATTATTGTCTACAAAACATATGGGCTGCTGCCAGGATGCATAAGACTTGGGCAGGGAATGTTCTTTGGGTAGATGTTATAGCTTTTATTAGACCAACTGAGTATTTGGGAAAAAATGTTCTTTGCAAGCTTTTGGTTGCAATCACCCATCTTCAGGCATAGGGAGTCTTTGCTGTTCTGGGACTCCAGGGAATGAAAAAGCTAAAAATGTGACAAGATGTCAGTGATAATATAAATAGGTGGAAATTAGGAAAACAAAAGGTAGAGAAGGGAAGGGAGGGGGGGAAATGAGAGGAGAAAAAAACCAAAGGTAAGTAAGGGAGACTACTGTAGTAATTTTTCAAGCAAAGTAGGAAAGAGGCTGCCTGTGAAAAAGTAAATATCTAGAAATTAGGAAGACAAAGGGTAGAAAACAAGGGGAAGAGAGAAAGGGGTCAGGGGAAAAAAGTGTAAAAGATACGGTCTGGCAGGTACCTAGTGAATCTCATGTTACGCAGATTGTAATAACATATATATAAATACAATGTCTATATTAAGTTCATGATTTTTTGTATCCAGTAGATTTATGAAGTGAAGTTTATAGCCTTGAATATGAAAGGTGTTTTGTAATTTCCCTTTGAGGATTAAAGCTGAGAGATCAGAGAGGGAGCAATTGTTTTGTGAGAATTGTCTTTGATAAAGTTTTGGTGTGTGTTCATTCTGGTGTGCAGTTGTTGTTTGGTCTCTCCTACCTATTTTCCACCAGGGCATTTGGTGCACTGGATGAGATATATAATATTTCTGGAGGTGCAGGTATAAGATCCAAGAATGGTGATGGTTCTGTTGTGGGATGTATTTATTGTGGGAGTGGTGAAGGTCTGTTGACGGGTTTTGCATTTCTTCTCCTGGCATGATCTGCATCCATTAGGTGTGGTTTGGATCATAGGGAGTCTGCTTCTGGTGATGTGGTTAGCAAGGTTCAGTGCTTCTTTAAAGGCTAGAATGGGTGGTTCTGGAAATATGGCTTTAAGAATTGGGTCTTCTTCTAGTGTGGGTTGCAATCATTTGAGGATTAGCTGTGTAGGTTCCAGGGAAGGGTGATATGGCATAACTAATGGTGTACCATTTGTGGGAATTTGCTTTTTGTACTGCAGCAAAACTTAGGATGGTATCTGGGTGGCTCTTTCAAAAATATGTTCTATCTCTCTGGAGGAGTGTCCTTGTTGGGTGAAGGCCTTTTGAGATTTGTGAAGTGGTGAACAAATCTACCCAAACAACCTTGCTTGCGTATGTCCTTAGACCAACACAGCTACAACCTAAGACCTTAGACAAATTCTCAAACTGGGTTCCATGTCCAATGTTAAGCTTTAGAAAGATCTAGGGAAATTTAGTCAAATTATACAACTCTTATCTCTGAAGGGGGAGCTCCTGAAAATCTACCTAGCTTTCCTCTTCTTACACTACCACACTTTTCAAGAAACAAATCAGAGATGGAAACAAGTATGAACAATCCCAGTACCATAACATGAAGTGTTTCTATGTCCCTCCTCCTCCACAATCACATCACAACTTCTGACTTACTTCCATGACCTAAATTTATGCCTTCTAAGTATGTACACAATGCATCTTAAGTGCGTTCTTCCTCCCTTATGCACAATTTGACTTTCTCCCATCACAGAACACAGGTAGGCCATATCTCATCCCCTCTAAATTACACTGCTTTAGTCTCTTTCCCTTGTGGCAATTTACAACCACGGAGCACTAACACACATACAGGAAGTTGACTTGATTGAGTCTGCTGGAATACATAAATTGATGCACTTTGGAAGCCTGAAACATTATGTATATCTGTGGTACAGCAGACCTCTGTGCTGAGAAAATGGTGGTGGTGCCCTTTGAACCTCATGTTCAAAGCACACTGACACCATAGCACAGAGGTGCACTGCGCAGCACTGCTGATACTCATGACATTCAGGTGCTTTCAATTAGTGCGGCTTGCTAATTAAAAGTGTCCAGTGCTGCTTCAGAAGCACATGTAAAAATGTACATGGTTGTTGCCTCCCTTGCTTCCTTTAAATCTCAGTGTTTCACTGCACCATCATATCCAATTTACAACAAAATAAATTGTAGAAATATGAATAAAGCAACCAAATTAGGAACTTTAAATGGAAGTGTGAAAGGAAGTAGTTAGATTTCAGTAGCAGGTAAGCACTATTATTGAAAATACCACTAAGCTTCTATGTACATCATTAAGTACCTAAATAACTTTTAAAATTGAACTTAAAAGAAGTTACACAAGAAACTTGTTCAGGTACACTCCTTATTCTCTGCTTTATGCACACCCTTATACAGCATTTGATGAAGTGAGCTTCAACTCACAAAAGCTTGTGCTGTACACACAGGCACACACAAAGACACACATGCATATGTATATGTATGTGTGTGTACGCATTGTATACACATATAACACAAGCGTTCATGATTGTGTGTGTGTATATATACATATATATCTTTATGTATATATGTGCGCACACACACGTACACACACCTATACGTATATATATACACGCATATAGCACAAGCTTCCATGATTGTGTGTGTGTGTATATTTGTGTGTGTATATATACATGTACCCACACTCACACACTTAGCCTGTAAGGTGCAAATCTACACTGCTTTCTACTTGTTTTTTAAATAACATAGCTAATTACATCTCTCAAAAGATTTACCAGAACTTTACTTTCAAGAAGTTGTAACTAAAGAAACAGGAAACTGGGAAAAACATGGGAGGCAAAAAGAAACCAATGGCAGCATCTGGCTGCTTTTAAAAAATTGAGTAGGCAGTTGTCTACATCTTCAGGTACCTACAGGTATTTGAAAATCTGGACCTTAATGTTTTTGTCTAGTTTTTCCATAGCAAGAATTATGGAGTCCCCTGTATGCTCTTGCAGTCCCCGGTGTGCCTTTTCTAAGTTAAGGGGCACCATTCTTGAGTACTCACATTCCTTGCTCAGGTTGGTATTAACGTTCAGCACTAATTAGAACCGAGTCATCTCACCACTCTCCAAAATACTTTCATTCCCAAACTTTTAAAAACCGTTCTGAAAAATACCCTAAGGTTATAGGACCATATTGTAATCACATGTTCCTATCTCTCAGGACATACACAGAGATGACACAGTAGGTGTTGTATCAGAAAGGAGATATAGCTAGTATACTAAAGGGATAAAACTCATATTCAGAGTAGCCCTCACTGGCAGGGGTCCTATAGAGACATCCCAAAAGCAATGGCAGGAAGCACCCCCTACAACAACTTTGCTGTTGTATTTTCAGGATTGGGGCATGTGAAACAGGAATAGGTGGTCAGTCAGGGCTTACTTGAAAATGGTGCCCCCAGAAGAGCCAAGAAAGCATGGTACTCATATCCATAGACTTCTAGCTACTGTTTGAAACTGCTCTTCTCTAGTGGGCTGCAATGGAACTAGCATAGGCCAGGTCCAGTGCTAAATTAGTCTGTTATATTTTATCTACCTTGAGAGGATTTCTCCAGAGCTTGCAGGGCATTGCAATGGCACAGTAAGTACTTTGAGTCTTCCCTGTGCCAACCACAATGAGTTTGGATCAATATATTTAAACCAAATGCAGCAGAAATTAAAAGTATGTAATAAAGTATGTTTCCTTTTAAACAGCTTTGAAAAACAGTTTGTAGAATTTGCTGGCTTAGTCTTACTGATGCAAAGTAAAGGAGGAGTGCATTAATCAAAGTCATGTGGAAAAATGTGCACTAGTCTAAAAATAAGCCACAAACGTAGAAGGATATCAAGGGGTGCAGGAAGTGGAACCAGCGGGACTGAAGTAAAGGCCAAGAGAAAAATGGAGAAGCCAAAGGCCAAGGAAATGATAAGGCAAAAACCTGGAACTGGGAAGCTAGGAGCATGAAGCCAAGGAAGACTGAAGGGATGCTGAGTAGATTTTCTTAGAAAGACACAGAGGGAACAGTATAGCTATGCAACATGAAGCACTATATGAAGGCAGAGAAAGGAAGTGGCTGCTTCTATAATTAGTTCTCTATAGTGTGTAATTTAACCTGTGCCTGATTTATTTTATTGGTGTCGAAGCTGCTGCACATCAGGTTCCACACAGCTTTTGACAGAGCAGATCCGATGGCAAGGAAGCTAAGATAACTGGAGGTCATGTTCCACTGAGCCTGTGCAGCTCTTGAGATTTCAACATCTTTTCTCATCTGTTCTGCCACTGAGGACTTGTAAACCCATGGCTAGGGACTGGGAAGACTTATTATAATGGCAACCTATACTTGCCATGACACACTAATGTCAAAGGATATATGTGGTTTTTCAGGAAGGGAAGTATTGTCATTTGCTGTCCCCACCACATCCTCGTGGTGCTGCTGCTGTTTGGCCCAAAACTGCTTATTCATCAGAGTAACCCCTGCTTATTTCACAGTTGACTTTTCCTGAAGTTCATTTCTCTATCTGCCATCTGTGGACATGCTGGGTAGCAGTACAGCTTTGCATCCAGTCACTGGAAATGAGGAGAAGAATTACAGCCAGTAGATTGCCTAAAAGAGCCTCTGAATCTGTCAAATTTGTTTTAGTAAGGGTTCAATGTCAGGGTTAATTTTTAAAATACTCTTTTTTTCCATGTTAGTCATTTTATTTTCTAAGTCATTCTTTCTTTGCCAGGTTTTGTAGTGGTATTGGATTAATATTTTTTTCTCCATTTCTTTGCCTGATGTGCACATTTCTCACTACTTCAGCATTTAAACATGAATGAAAAGTATTTGTAATAACTGGATTTTGATGGAATTATACTTTTAAATAAAGAAAAAATCGTTCCTGGAAATGTCCCTGGTCTTATTGCAAATTGTGTTAATTGTTTAGAAAAGCTTTCTTTATTGTCATACTTTATACTTCATACTGCATATCATTAAAAAAGTTTCTATGACTACAGATACCCTATAGATTGAGGTTTCCAAAGTTTGGCATTTATACAAATGCTAGACAGATTTTTGTGCCTGGTATCGTATTACCTAACATTACAGATCTACAAAAGTATTTAGATGCCAAATACCCGATGAAATGCCATTTAAATAGAAGTCAGGTGTCAGGTAGTGGGTTGGACTAGATGACCTCTGAAGGTCCCTTCCAATTCTACTTCTCTAAGATTCTATAATTCTATGTGTATTTTTGAACCTAAGCCTAAGTCTTATTAAATGAAGCTACTTTTGACTGTATCAGTGCCAAATAACTGTCAAGATTTCACTCCCTTTTGCTATGGCAATCACAGCACAATTATATTTTGAGTGCTTCTATTAGTACCAGAATATTCATGTTCTCTCTTCAGCACAGAGAACTTTCAACTTTGTATGATGAGCAAAACATTGGTTTCTTCACTGTCACAAGTTATACTAAATGGGAATCATTGATAGGCATTGACTAGTGTAATGGACTTACTGATGATTGATGTAGAAGTCCTGAAAAAAAATCAGTATTAGCACTGTACACAAAGATTATATTTACATAAACTAAACAAATTCAGACAAAATAGTTTTCCGATTGATATATGGATACTGCAGGCATAAAAACAACTGTCTTTGGCAATCCCTCATGGTTAAGGATGATTGTTTTCCATGCACATCTTATCTTTGGGTCTGAAGATGGTTGATGAGGCTGATATGGGATTGACAGACTGCTTCATCCAAGTGCTACATGACCTTCTTGTAACTGCCACCATCATGCCAGTTCATGATTAGGAGCTTCCAGACCTCACAATCCTTACTAGCTGGTTGCCAAAGGACTTTAAAAATGTGCTGCTAAAGCTGTTTTCAAGGAAGATGCCTGTGTATAATTTCTTTTATCATGGAGAAGCTGCTGCACATTAGCTTCCACATGGTTCTTGACAGAAAGGGACCTTAATTCAATGGCAAGGAGACCAAGACAATCAGAGATCTTGTTCTGCTGCAGCCTCTGTCTGCCTTTCCAGCTGCTGAGAATCTAACATCTTCTCCCTGCTCCACCATTCAGGACTTGCAGACACATGGTTTGGGGCTGGGTAGGCTTATTAAAATGTGTACTAGTTATGTAACAGCACTTTTAAAGAATATATATATTTTTTAGGATATATATATTTTTTAGGAGGGAAGCATTGCCATTTGCGGTACCCACCACATCCTGGTGGTGCTGCCATTGTTTGGTCTGCAAGTACCTGTGTCATAGTTTCATAGTACTTAAGGTCGGAAGAGACCTAAACAGATCATCAGGTCCGACCCCCTGCCCTGAGCAGGAATGAGTAGTAGGGTCATAACACCTCAGGCAAATATCTATCCAGCTTCCTCTTCAAGACCCCGAAGGTAGGAGAGAGCACCACCTCCCTTGGGAGTTCATTCCAGAGCCTTGAAGCTGTAACTGTAAAGTAATGTCTCTTGACGTCCAGCCTAAACCTTCTCTCTTATAATTTGTGGCCATTATTCCTAGAAACTCCAGGTGGTGCCCAGGGGAACAATACCTCCCCCAATCCCTGCTGGTCCTCCCTGGTGAGTTTGTAAACAAACACCAGATCCCCTCTCAGCCTTCTCTTGTGGAGGCTGAACAGATTCAGGCCCCTTAGCCTATCTTTGTAGGCCCTGACCCTCTGTCCCTTGTCTATGTGAGTGGCCTTCTTCTGGACCCTCTCAATGCAGCCACACCCCTCTTGAAGTGCGGCGCCCAGAACTGAACACAGTACTCCAACTGTGGCCTGACCAACACCGCATACATAGAAAGGATTACATCCCTGGACCTGCTTGTGATGCATCTGTAGATGCATCACAAGGTGTGGTTAGCCTTAGTGACTGCTTCCTTGCATTGGCAGCTCATGTTCATTCTCGAGTCAACAATGACTCCAAGACCCCTTTCCGCCTCTGTGTTCACTAGAAGGGAGTTCCCCAGCCTATAGGTGTGTTCCTAGTTCCTTCTCCCTAGATGCAGTACCTTGCTTTTGTCTGCATTGAATTTCATCCTATTCTCATCTGTCAACCTCTGTAATTTGTCTAGATCTAGCTGGATTCTGTCCCTCCCCTCCAGCATGCCTACCTCACCCCACAACCTGGTATCGTTAGTGAATCTGGACCGTGTGCATTCCACACCAACACCGAGATCGCTGACAAAGATGTTGAACAGCACAGGCACCAGGACTGAGCCCTGGGGGACTCCACTCTTCACATCCTTCCAGGTCACAAATAACCTGTCTGCTGTAGCAAAATTCCCAGTTTTTCTTTTTTTATTTATTTTAAAATAAATAAAATCCCCCCCCTTCCCCAACCATTTCTGACTTTTTCTCTCCCTCTCTATTCACTATAGATAAGTAAGCTAAGATGTAGGATAAGCTTTAACATTTTATTTTAGGTAGTAAGTTTTATTTTTCTCTCTCATCTTTGCAAATAAGTTCCCTGCTATTTGGATATCAATACCCATTGTTTTATAAAAGATAATTATTATGTTTATAGTGCTTTTATATTGTGTGATTACTGTTTTAGGCCTATATATGCAAGTTAGCGTAAGTCATGTCAAGTTTCCATTTTGTATGTCAAGCCTCCATCTTGTGCCTCTGCCCAGGCATCCCCTGTGTTGCAACTGTATGATTCATGTACCCCTCCCATGTAAATTGGTTCCCAGATGAATGTGATTTGGAATGATTGAAATACAATGGTAGCAGGCCTCTACTAAATGGCCTGTAACAACTGGGCCATCACCTCACATTGATTCATCCAGGAACCTAATTGATTTGTGTTTATATATGTGCAATTGTGTTACACCCTCCTGTCTAAGCACAATATTGAGATCCTAAGAGTTGGCCTGACCCCACAGGGCAACACCGCCACCACTCTCTGGGTGCAACCATCTAGCCAATTTGCCATCCATCTGACTGTGTAGGCATCAATGCCACAGTCACCTAGGGTTTTTTTTTAAGATCATGGGGTAAGAAACAATGTCAAAGGCCTTCTTGAAGTCCAGGTAGGTGGCATCCACCTTAGTGCCTGCATGCAAAGTCTTGGTGACCTAGTCATAAAAGGAAACCAGGTTAGTCAGGCAGAATCTGCCCTCAGTGAACCCATGTTAGTTGCCCATGAGCATTACCTCCTCCTCTGAGCCCCTGTAGATGTGGTCCTTGGTAATTTTCTCAAAGGTTTTCCCAAGGACCAAGGTAATACTGACTGGCCTATAATGTTTTACTGTCAGAGTTGTCACTCTTTATTTTGCAGCTACCCTTACGTGAAGGTCGTTCTTCTATCCACCACCTGTGGACATTCTAAGTACAGGTCTGCCATTCTCTTATAAAGAGGAAAGGTCTTCACTGCACAGTTAATCTGGGCTGTCATCAGGTTTTCAGTTTTAGCCTCACCTTGTCCACAGACCACCTCTGAGCAATGCTTAGAGATACTTCAAAACTGGAACTCTTGGAGCCACAGGAAAAACAAACAAACAAACAAAAACCCACAACTGTAAAATTAAGCTTATCCACAATATTCATAGGTTGATTCTGACTTTTTTTTAATTAACTGAAATACTCACCATCGTATAAGTATCCTTCAAGCCAGAAGCAAGGATGCACTGATTAACATAGTAAACAATCTTCCTCATCAGTTAATAACTAAATAAGCTATATTTAGTTCTCTGCTGGCAGACAATCAAAACCTCAAGTAAGCAATTGTTGTTTTACAATGTAAATAACATTGTCCATGTGCTGGCCACAGGATGCAGATTACTCTGGACAGACTGCCTTTGAAGCACAGAAAATTAAAAAGTCACAGACAATTTTTGAATTTAAAGCACTAGGTCATATCTGAATCAAGCAATTGGTATTAATCTTTTGAACAAGGCAAGGTGTCTTGTTTTCAGTTTCATAGTTTGCATCAATTGTGTATCAACAGCTTATTTATTGTGTATAAAGGCTGACAGAGTTGGAGACCTCTCCTACTGTTCCTTGTAATTGTGTCTTCAACAGCAGAAAATATTTGACGATAAATATCATAAAAGATTAGAGGGGAATTTTAACTTTTCTTTTGTATATTTTGTCCCCTCTCAACTCCAAATGTTGTGTTGCTTGAGGTGAAAGATTTAGCTGTTATTGAATACTAGCATTTTATCATCTCTGCTTTTCAATTTACTGCATATGCATTGCAATATACATATCTGAATTAAACTCCCAAGTTCCCAGAAAGCTTGCACAGCACAAGTATAATTTATTTTCAAATATGTGCAAGTTTCTAGTTGTCATTGTAATCAAATACAGTATGACACCATTTAACCATGTCATGCAACTGCATTCCTATCTGATTTGGAGAAAAGAAATGAAAATGTAAGGAACCTATCCAGTGTAATCGCATTAAAACACAGTTTGTAAGTAAAAGTCTACATGCCCTTGAATTCTTGAAAATTTTGATGGTCACCTTTTATACTGCAAACCTGTAGTTAAATTTTCCCAAAGCAATTAATGCTTATGGTAGTATAAATTAAAAGTTGTAAATCTACGAAAGCATCTAGCCAGTCTTTAATTCCTAAAACATAAATTTTAATCACTGAAATAGAACATATCTTGTTCCTTGATTACTCTTACACTGCTTTACATTGTCCCAAGAGGATTTCATAGATTCTAAAGAATGAAATCAGTTATACATTGCTACTCCATAGAAGGAAGTTAATCCAATAAACAGCGATCAAAAAGGCTATTTCCAAAATGTGTTTCACACATTGAATGAATTCCTGAATAAAGAAATAAATACTTCTTCCTATTTATATTTATTGCACACAGCTCACTTGTGTTCAGCTACGACTGGATGAAAAAATCTGATGGAGGGACTGAATCAGAAGAAGAAATAAGTTTCACATCTCCTACGTAGGGTCATAAGTACCCTTGACATCAAGGGAAGTCCCATATATTGGTCAAAGATAGAATATGGCCTTTTTTCAAGAGCTACTGTTGTTATCAATGAAGTTGAGCTTGTAACCTCTAGATCTTTCTCATCTTGTACCCCCGGCCCCTTTGAAATGTTTTATCCTGACTTGAAATAATACTACAGTTATATAACTATATTAAGGGAAAGTATTTTCTGCAAAAAAGGTTGAAATCCTTAACTTTGTAAAGAAGTCTGGAGTCACCTAAAGCATCATGGGACAAAAAGGAATAAATCTTCCAAATGATTATCAATTGAAAGAAAAGATTATAAGATTTTCCATCAGAATTTTTTTCCCCAAAAAGTTTTTCCCAAGGAAGTATCTTCTTTCCTTGTAAATGTTAATTTATTCCTCAAAAAGCTATTAACTGAGAACTTTTTTGCATTCTGAAAGTCATATGTTTAAAAAAATAAAATTGGATGATGGTAAAAATTATAATTAAAAAATAAAACAAATGAATAAATAGAAAAAAATTCCAATGAAAAATAAAAAAGAACCGCACAGAATGTGTCAGCTCCAGTAGCAAGTATATATTCGAGAAGACTGTGGAGATGATATATCATACATACCAAAATATCATAGTAAGGAAACAAAGAATAGCAAAACACCATCACTGGAACTTTAGAACCTACACTGGGATCCCCATTTATATGACAATTTCTCTTTTGCCTTTCTGCATTAAGAGAAGACTATGGCATCATCACACTACTTAGTCTTCAAGCCTGAAAATATTGAAAATAAACTCTCAAAATAGGTGAGCAATGACCAATATCTGAAATATCCATTGGCTCTTTCTTGTTTTCTACCCCAATCTTGTTCACCATTTATTCTCCCTCCTTTGTTCCATTAAACCCTCTAATAGTTTCTCATTGTTTTCTCTAGCTAATTTACTTCCCTTTCCCATTTCTTCCACCTCAATATTGTCACTTTATTTGCAACCCTCTAAAAGCAATATTACCCATAAATGCAGCAGCAACCCTGTGATTTATCAGGCTGAAAATGGTGGTAACAGAAACAGATTGCTCATAGCTTCCTCTCACCACATATGCCTATGATATGTCATATACCCTTTCTTTGACCATATACAGGTGCTTTGGATGTTTTTACATGTGCTTCAGTGTCGGGTGTGGGAATTTTAATTAGAGTGGCTCTCAGGTGCTACACTAATTAAAACACCCACAGGACCTCATGTATTTAGCATTTCAAAATGGTGGCAAAGGTGCTTTAACTAAAGGTTGCTTGTTGAGTTTTAGCTAAAGTGTCCCCACCACCATTTTGAAATGCAGGGATGCTGAATACATGTAACACAGCAGCACATTGGAGTATTTCAGCTGTTCCATCTGATTCAATATATAGACTAATCTATAAATTAATCCAGTCTGCCCTGATGTGTTCTAATCAGAACATATCAGAGAATGTGTATAGGTGCCCTATGTTTCTACCAGGAGAATCTCTGCTCTTCTAGTAGAAAGTATGAATATACAAATGTTCATTTAATTTCTCTCAGAAAAAACATGCCCCCTTCTGGAGAAAGGATTCCAGGTGTCATCCTGGAAGATCTTGCCTGCAAAAGAAACATTCTTACAAGAATAAACACTTCTGCCCTCACCCTCTGCCTATCTGGCCTAGCAGGGGAATGGAGAGTGGAACAATACTCTTCATGCTGGGGATGACAAGTGGGAGACCTTGTCCCACAGCTCCAATCTCTTTCTGGACCAGTTCCCAGTCTGAGGAGTGAATTTGGAGGGCTTCCCTTCTGCTCTCTCCTTTCTGAGCCTGGCTACCTCTAGAACTCCTATCTATTCTGGACCTTTTATTACTTTTTCCATTTTACTGGTACTGCTCTGATTTTTTTTTTTTTTTCATTTTACATAGGCTGAATACTGTCTGAGAAGATAGAAATATAGGACCAGGTCATTGAGACCAGTCCCTTTCTAATGGGAGGACAACCATATAATTAACCCTGATCATAAAGTTATTAACCTCTATCTTAGAACTAGTTAAGGTTAGACAGCTTGCAATCACTGTTTCCTACTGGAAGGCAGTTCAGTATTTCACTGTGATGGTTAGAAACCTTCATTACATTTCCAATCTAAAGTTATATGTGGGCAGTTTATACTAATTTGTACTTGTGTTAAAATTGTCTTCTGATTTATGTAGTTCTAGGCCATCTCTTGAGGTTATACTTACCTGTCAGAAGAATTCATATGTAATTCATACAGCTCCTTCAAGACTTTGTTCTGTTAGGCTATACAAGTCAAATGCTTTCATTCCTCAATTGTACAATAGGCTCTCTGTTACCTTGATAAACCTAGCAGATCGTCTATGCAACCTTTTCAATATGAATGCATATTTATTTAACACAGGAGACCAGAAACGTGCACAGTCTTTGGATGAGTATTCTTAAAAAGGGTTGCACCATGTCATTCATATTTATCTACTGGAAATCCCTCACCAAATACATATTAAGTTTGATTTTGCCTCTTTCCTAGCCATATCAAATTAATGGTACAGAGTTATTTTGGAATAAACGAATGTACTCCTCAGGAAATTCCACCAGAATAGCTCCTAGCCTATAATAGAAATTCATCTCCAAAGTGGAAAAATGTAATCAAGTTGTATTATTTTAGTCTTCATTGTCATTCAGTGCCTCCTGTAAAATGTTTTAATCCTCTCTGTACTGATAATGCTACTCCTTAATTTGTTTCAACTAATTTCATTAGCTTATTTCTACTTTTTGAAACAAAATTGTAAATAAAAATGTTAAATGAAGTCACAAGGCCGGTCCTTGTGGAACTTCACTGTTATACATCCTCTTCCTGTTATTGCATTCTCTTGAGCCAGCTCCTTAACCACTTTACAGTTCTTGTATTAATCTCTATCTCTTTCAGTATAATTACTAATTTCCCAAGTGGCACCATATCAAATGCTTTATTGAAGTCCAGATAGATTGTATCTACCACATTTCCTTTGTCTAGAAAATCAGTTATCTGATCAAAGATAGATACCAGATTAGTCTGGCACTATCTACCTTTGTTAGGCCCATATTGCATTTCATTCCTTTTTCCATTTACTTCCATGTTTTTAATTATTCTTTCCTCCAAGTGCTATTCTGAAACCTTACACACTGCTGATGTCAGAAGAAAGATCAGAAACCAAGAATTAGCTGTATTGTTAAAAGTTTTATAGTTGAAGAGCTAGGGTATCACTGGTTGCATCTACATAGGATACTACATTGTCAAAGCAATGAGCTACAGTGGCATAGCTTATCACTATGGCAATATAGCATCAGTGGGCATGAACCATGATGCATTGCTACTGTGCAAAAGAGTTGGAAATGACCCATGTGCTGCCAATAACAACAGTTGCTGAGCAGTTATTTAGTTGCTAAAGCCAGTACTAAATGACTCCCCAGTAACAACTGTACAGTCAGGTGCACATGTAGATATGCCACTGGGTATGTCTATAAACACACATTTAATGCATATTATCTCAATTCAAGGTGCATTAAGGGCATGTGTCTACATGCATGCAATCTTAATGTGCATTGAAAATGGTGATTTATGGCTATTCAATACTAAGTTTTATGCCTTTATAAAGCAGGTATCAGATTTATGCACAAATAGTTAACTTGCATTGGGGAACTTGTAGGCATACTAATGTGCATTACTATTGTGTGTATCCATTGAAATGGGACTAACTTTAGCCCCAAGTTGGTCTGCACACCCACTATAATGAACATTAGTGCATGCATGTGTGGACCTGTCCCTAAATAGCCTTCATGCACATTAGACTAATGCACATTAAAATTAGCCATGTGTGACAGCATGTGCAGACACCACCACTCTGTTGTAAATAAAAATAGAAATGGTTTAAAAACTATATTATAAACATACCTTTTGCATGTATGTTGGCATACAAAATGACAGAGGCTTTCATAGATTTTATAGACGTTAGGGCTGGAAGGGACCTTGAAGATCATCCAGTCCAGCCCCCTGCCCCAGAGGCAGGAAGTCAGCTAGGGTCAAAGGATCCCAGCAAGATAACCATCCAAGCGTTTCTTGAATGAGTCCAGAGTAGGTGCCTACACCACTTCTGGAAGGAGTCTAGTCTGGGTCTTGGGAGCTCAGACAGTAAAGAATGTTTTTTTCTTATGCCCAGCCTAACATGGTCTTGGAGGGGTTGATGACCATTGGTCCTTGTTTTTCCTTGGGGACCTCTGGTGAACAGATGTTCTCCCAGGTCCTGATGTACACCCCTTATGTACTTATAAGCAGTCACCAGGTTCCCCCTGAACCTGCACTTTTCCAGACTGAAGAGTCCCATGACTCTCAGCCTCTCTTCATAGGGCCTATTCTCTTGCCCTCTGATCATGCGCCTGGCTTTCCTCTGGATTCTCTCAAGCTTCTCAACATCCTTTTTGAATTGTGGAGCCCAGAATTGGATGCAGCATTCCAGCTGCACCCTCACCAAGGCTGAGTACAGTGGGAGGATGACATCCTGAGATTTACTTGAGAAGCATCTATGGATGCAAGCCAGAATTTTGTTTGCTTTACCAGCTGTGACATTGCATTGGTGGCTTATGTTCATCTTGTGGTGAATCATGCCCCCCAAGTCTCTTTCAGCAGTGGGGCTAGCAAGCATAACACTGCTGAGCCTATAAGTATGCTGCAGGGTTTTTTTGCTGAGGTGGGGTACCTTACATTTATCTGTATTGAACATTATCAGGTTTGTATCCACCCATTTACTAAGTTTATCCAAGTCAGCCTGGATCACTAGCCTATCCTCAGGTGTGGACACTATGTCCCAAAGTTTAGTGTCATTGGAGAACATATCCAGTGCTCTTCTAACAACAATGTCCACATTGTTGATAAAGATGTTAAAGAAAACCAGTCCAAGGATGGAGCCTTGGGGGATGTTACTGGTCATGGAGCACCATAATGATTCGCTACCATCGGCCATTACTCTCTGGGTCCGACCTCAAAGCCAATTTCCCAGCCATCAGACCATGGTGTAGCCAAGGCTACAGTTGGCCAATTTTTCCGTGAGGAGGTAGGTCACAGGACACCAGGTTAAAGGATTTTTTAAAGTCCAGATTTATGACGTCAATCTCTTCTCCCTTGTCCAGGTGATATGTCACCTTGTCATAGAAAGAGATGAGATTTGTCAGGCACGAATTACCCACGACAAACCCATTCTGGCTGTCTCTTCAGGATGTTGCCCTCAGCCAGATTATCCAGATGGGTCTCCTTGATAATTTTCTCCAGAATCGTACTAGGGATTGAGATCAAGCTGACTGGCCTGTAATTCCCGGGATCTAGTTTCTGCCCTTTCTTGAAGATGGGTTTGAAGATTGGCCTTTTCCAGTCTTCAGGTACTTCACATGACCATTGAAAGGCAAACAGCAAAAGTAGGTTTTATATTTCATGATTTTAGGAAATTGTACTTTATTAAAAAAGGAATTTTCCCCTGTAAAATTGCATAGCACTTTTCTCCAAGATGCAGTTCTAAGTTTCTAATGTCAAGAAAGACCATAGTTCTGATGGCCCCCATTCAGAAACATTAACAAACTTGAACATGATAGACAGCGCTCTGAATTGTCAAAACATCCTACTTGATATAAATAAATGGTTTTCTTGGGCAAAATCCCTTTTAATTTTGAAATTGAAGCTGAATAATTAAATTAATGTAAAATATTGAAAAAAGCTAACATAAAGTTAAAACATTTTGAAATTATCAAGAAGAAATGTTTTGTTCTAAATAAATTCATCTTTTTTTAGGTTTTCAATTTGTGAAATGATTTGAAATGTTCTACCTTTCATTCCAATTCAATATTAGGAAAATACCATCCAGATGCAATTGTTAAGTCTCAGATTCACAGTCAGTACAGATGCAATAGATGCAGTAATGAGTAAGTAAAATTATAGACCTTCTCCTTCAAATCACTTTAAAGTTCCTGAATGTCAGGACAAATGAGACACAACATGGCATTTTTCTCTTAAAAGAAAAGGGGACAAACTACCAGATGCATATTCAAGAGTTGGATCTTTATTAGTGATGTCAAAGTGTGGTGAACTTGTGTAATGGAGACAGAATCCTAGAATCATAGAAAGTTAGGGCTCGGGGGGACCTCAGGAAGTTATCTAGTCCAACTGTCTGCTCAAAGCAGAACCATTCCAAATAGATAATCCCAGCCAAAGATTTGTCCAGCCAGGTTTTGAAAACCTCCAGTGATGGAATTTTCACCACTACTTTGGGAACCTGTTCAAATGTTTTATTACCGTCTTAGTTAAAAAAAATCTTCCTAATATTAAATCTAAACTTCCCTTGCTGCAACTTGTGACCATTGCTCCATGTTGGACTCTCTTCAATTTGTCCACATGTACATCCTCAGCGCAGGACTTTGAACTTGTCCTTGTTTAACCTTATAAGATTCCTTTTGCTCCAATCCTCCAATTTGTCTAGCTCACTGTGCATCCTAACCCTACCCTCCAGCACATCTACTACTCTTCCAGCTTGGTGTCATCTGCAAACTTGCTGAGGGTGCACTCTGTGCCATCTTCCAAGTCATTGATGAAGAGATTGAACAAAACCAGTCCCAGAACTGTCCCCTAGGGAACTCAACTTGAAACCAGTTGCCAACTAGACATAGAGCCATTGATAACTACTCTCTGAACCCAATGCTCCATCCAGTTCTTTATCCACCTCACAGTCCATTCCTCCTGCCCATGTTTCCTCAGCCAGCCTGCAAGAATGTTGTGGGAGACCATATCAAAATCTTTGCTAAAATCCAAGTACACCACATCCACTGGTCTCTCCACATTAGGGGTATGTGAATCTTTAGTTGCCTATTTAATTTGGAGAAGATTTGGCACAATATGGAGGCTGAATCACCAAATCAGTATCGACCTGAGAGACATAAAAAACCCTCTGAAACGATTCAAAACCTCCACATTGATTTGGAAAAGATTTTGAGAAAGATTTTGAGATTCAGAGATTCTGAAAGCAGTCTTTCATGGGAACAGAAACTGAAAGGAAAGATGGGGAGCAGGTGGGGAAAGACTGACATCTGTAGCTACTGTGATCTTTCCCTGAGTTCCCTTCCAAGCACAGTGCTCTGAGGGAGGGACATAGAAACATTGCGTAAGTCTCTGTCTTCAGCCTGTCTGTCCCTTTTGTGATCTTTTTCTGTCTAAGCACTGGGAAGGCCTCCTGCTACAGGTTACCATCCCTGATGTTTTCATCCCGCTGTGTCTTAATACACACACAAAGTCACATGTCATGAGTTTTGCTTTCAGAAGCTTGAGGTGCAGTTTCCCAGAAACCCCTGCACCTATCTAATTGAAATTTGGCAGTATTCATGGTTTTAGCAGGGGCTGCCATGCCTGCCGTTTTCACCCCATTGCACCTTAACACGCGCAAAGTCATATACCATAAGTTTTGCTTGACAGAACCTTGAGGTGCAGTTTCCCAGAAACCCCTACACCTATCTCCTTGAAACTTGGAAGGCTTCATACCCTCAGATTCAGCCAAATCGATTCAGAACAGTGGTCCAAATCTCCAAATCAAATCACTGTTCTCTGAATTGTCTGAATCCAAGCATAATACTTTCCTATTCGCACAAGCCTACCCCACATTCACAGAGCCAGTCATCACATCATAGAAGGCAACCAAGTTGGTCAGGCATGACATGCCTCTGGTGAATCCATGTTGACTGTTCTTAATCACCTTTTTCTCATCCAAGTGCTTAGAAATGGATTCCATGAGGATCTGCTCCATGATTTTTCCAGGGACTGAAATGAGGCTGACTGTTCTGTAGCTCCCTGTGTCCTTCTTTTTCCCTTTCTGAAATATGGGCACTATGTTTGCCCTTCTCCAATCATCTGGGACCTCTCCTTATTGTCATGAATTTTCAAAGATGATTTCCAATGGCTATGAAATCACATCAGTCAACTCCCTCAACATACCCTCAGATGCATTCCATCTGGTCCCATGGACTTGTACACCTCCAGCTTTTCTAAATAGTCCCTAACCTGTTCTTTCACCACTGAAGGCTGCTCATTTCTTCCCCAAACAGTGCTGTTTGGTGCAGCAGTCTGGGAGATGACCTTGCCTATGAAGACAGGCAAAAAACACATTGAGCACTTCAGCCTTTTCTACATCCTTTGTCACAAGTTGCTTCCCCCATTCAGTAAAAGACTTATACTTTCCTTTATCCTTCTATTGCTACCAACATACTTGTAGAAACCCCTCTTGTCACACTTCACATCCCTTGGTAGTGGCAGCTCCAATTGTGCTTTGGCATTCTGATTTTATCTCTCCATGCCTGAGGAATGCTTTTATATTCTTCTCTAATTATTCGTGCAAGTTTCCACTTATCATAAACTTCCTTTTTGTGATTTAGTTTACTAAAATATGTTCTTTGCAGAGCAAGCTAGTCTTCTGCCGTACTTGCTAGTCTTCCTGTGCATTAAGTTGTTTGTTTGTTTTTTCCTGTACTGTCAGCATGGCTTCTTTAAAGTACAGCCAGGTCTCCTGGACAACTCTCCTCCTCAGTCTGGCTTCCCAGGGGATCCTGCACAGGGTTCCCTGAATGAGTCATTCTTTTCTGAAATTGAGGATCCTGAATCTGCTGCTCTCCATCCTTCCTTTCCTCAGGATCCTGAACTCAATTATCTGGGGGTTACTGTTGCCCAAGTGCTATTCATCACTACATTCCTTACCAATTCTTCCCTGTTTGTGAGCAACGGGTCAAGAAGAGCATGGCCCCTAGTTGGCCACTGCAGCACTTGCACCAGGAAATTGTCCCCAACACTCTCCAAAAACTTCCGAGATTGTCTGTGCAGTCCTGTATTGCCCTCCCAGCAGATGTCCAGGTGATTGAAGTACCCCATGGGAACCAGAGCCTGTGATCAGGAAACTTCCAGTAGCTCTTTGAAGAAAGCCTCATCCACCACTTCCTCTTGGTCTTGTAGTCTATAGCAAAGCTCCACCATGACATCACCTTTGCTTTCCCCTCTGACCCTAACCCAAAGACTTTCAACTAGCCTATTGTGTCCACCTCCATTCGATTAGACGCTACTGTGTGGCCTTAGTCCAGACTATGGACCGCACCTGTCCTGGGCTTGTGGGTGGACCCCACAGGCTACCTCTGCTGACATCAGGGAATCCCCTTAACTCTCCTGCCATGACTTGGAATGTTACTTCAGTGGAGGGGCTCCCCGTAGGGACAGCCTCCAGGGTCGTTGCGCCTCCTGGCGGGCACTCACGGGGCTCTGACCTCCCTTACCACCCGGCCACTTGCCACCTTGGGTTGCCCATCTTCGGGCCCCTTTGGCATTCTCAGCTCTCACCCAATCCCCACCCACAGCTTGCCAGGTGCGTGCCCGAGTCTTCGGGCCTTGGTGTATGGTCCTCAAACTTGGCCCCTCCAATTCGACTCCCTACTATACTATACTAATCACCCAGTGATGTGATGTGCCAATCCCACCACCGTGACAACTAATGCCCCCAAGCTACTGGGCCAGGGGTCCTCAAAGGGTGACTTTGGCCTATGGGTCCCGTGTATTCCCCTAGGCCTGGGTTCCACAGCCCTGACGGCTCACCCCACTCAGGTATTGATTCTCCACCTTTTCCTAAGGCCACTGTGGGTCACGCAGATCAACTGTCCAGTCCCACTTTGGGTCTTTGGCTGCCCTCGGTATGGCCCGATGAGGCCACATTGGCCACGACCCCTGCTACCTCCTCTCCGAGGCTTTTCTGTAGGCTCACTCCTCAGTCTCAGTGCCGGCTTGCATCGATGCTGCTCTCCCTGCACCTGTCTTCGGTTCCTCCACAGGTGCTGCAACTGGTTCTGCTGCAGGTGCTGCTCCTGGAACCTCTGCCGGCGTTGCTCCTGGCTTTGCTGCTGCCTCTGGCAATGATGTCCCAGCCGCTTCCATCAGCTCTGCTGTCAGCCTCACCACCGGCCTCTCTGCTGACATCGCTGCTGGCTTTCCTACCACCTCTGCTGTCAGCATTTACTGCTGGCTTCTCCACCAGCATTACTGCTAGCTTTCCTGCCGGCTTTGTTGTCAGCATCACTGCCGACTCCATTGGAGTCTCTACTGGCTCCGCCCCTGACTTTCCACACTCGTGGGCGTGGCAGCTGATCCCCTCCAGGTGAAGGCTCTCCCTTCAAGCCTGTACCCATCAGCTACTCTGCCGCATCGTCAGAGCCGCTTTTTATCTTTGCCGGGCAGCATCTCCTGCCCCCACTGCTCAGCTGCAGCTGAATATACAAGCGGCTAATCATCTGCAATGGCAGTTTCACCACGCACATATCCTTCAGCTCTTCAGGCTCTGTGAGAGGTAAGTGGGGCTCTCCTTTGGCCTGGAGCCCTCCTGCAACCCCAGGTTCCCTGGGACACTTATCTTCAGGTTCATACTCGAGCTCTGAGCAATCATATGGCTCTTTTACATAATGTGAGACTCCTTCTCCCCTTCTCCCCTGCCTTATCTTCTGGAACAGTTTGTACCCATCTATGACAGTACGCCAATCATGCAAGCTATCCCACCAAGTTTCTGTTATTCTAATCATGTCATAGTCCCATGACTGTGCAAGGGCTTTCAATTCTTCCTGCTTGTTTCCCAGGCTCTGTGCATTTATGTACAGGCACCTGAGGTAACTAATTGATTGTCCTGATTTCTCAGGAAGTATAAGAACACCTCCTCTGTTGCCCCCTCCTGCTTGCACCTCTTTATTTCAGTATCAGCCTCCTCCTGGTCTTGATGTAGCCAATGAGAATTGGGCTCATTTTATAGGTTCAAAAACACTCATGAAAACTGAACTTCCTTTTACTTTCATGGATCATGTATTAAAAAACCCCCTATTTTTAAGTACAGCTAAATCAGAATGGCTGTCCCCCAAAATACTAGTCTTAATGATATACTGATGGTATGCTGAAATTCCATAGACCTGTACTATTCCAAACTGTTCTCATGTCACAGGTATTCTATAAATGCTGTTACAGGTTGCCTTTAAACTATTCAAAATCTATGGAATATTAGGTATTTTCAAAGTTAAAATAATTTCAGAGAAGTCATAGGTTAAGGCTTTATGCCATCTCTGACCTACACAGCTTTGATGCACCATTAAAGGGCTGGTGAGCAAACGTAACTAGAAGCCCATGATGCCTGGAGTCCACTCCCTCTGGGTAGTGTGAGGAGGGAGAAATAAGGATGTAGCACCACGAACAGGTATGTAGCTGGAAAGAGGAGTAGCATGGGGGCTGTACCTTCCCTCCACAGGCCTCTTTTGTCTCCACAACCACTTTAAGGTAATGTAAAACATTTTTTGTGTACTAATTGAAAGCATTTTATTTTAAATGAAATTAAATAAAAGGAAAAAAATCAAGACATTAGCATGTGTTAAAAAAATGTAGGTGGTGGTAGACAGCTGAGCCTGGGGATTCCCTAAGCTGATCGCATCTTGCTGGGCCCATGCCAATGAACTTCAATGACTTCCCAGTGCTGACTTCTTTAGTGATTGGGTCAGGGTTAGGTGACTGGGAAGGAGGCTGCTGAGGTGCAGCATGGAGTACATGTATTTTCTGGCCAGGAGAGGTAGGAGAGGGCTATCAAGATCCAGCTGCCTGCTGTGAACCCTGTGGTCCCATCCCATGTTGGGAGAAGGGGAAGTTAGGGGTACTGCAGCTTTTCCCACTTTCTCCCACAGTCCCAGTCTGGACTAGGAGGGAGGGTACATTTTGCTCAGTTTACCTAAGGTTAATTTAATTTTTTTCCATGCCTTCCTGGCTCTTTTCCCATCTTCTCTCCTAGCCAGGCATGTTTAAAGGGACAAATTTCCCTTTAACCACCTGAAGTTAAATTTTGGTTGAGGGTATGAGGGCGGGGGAGGGTTACTGGTATAAGTGGCATGGTAAGACCATGGAGACTGGGAAGGCATGTTTCCTCAGGTTGCATGGTCTTGTTGAGGATTATTCTCCGATAGCTCCACTCCAAGTGTGGAGCTGCAGGACAGTCAGAGCACACAGCCCAAGGTAACTGAAAGAAAAAAAGGCAAAAGCTCAGTTTTCTACAGAGCTAAACATACCTACAGTTTACAAATCCCAGTTCTAGTCTCAGATGCACCATCCCCAGACTGCATGCTCTCCCCATGTGTTAACCCCTGGAAGCTCTGGTTCCAGCTAGAGCCACAGGGCAGTGAGATCAGTAGTGCTTTGGAAGATAGAAAGGAGTAGAGAGGATGGGGGCTGTGCATACTGGGATGGTGAAGAACTGAAAATTGATTGCTTTATCTTTGGGTACCAAACTAACCTTATCTTGGCTTAGGTAGAGCAGCACAAGTGGCATCACTTTCAAATGCATAAAGGACACATCTACACATTCATTAATGTGCCTTAGTTACTGTGAATTTAACTTTGTACTTGTTTAATGAAGTACTAATTAAACACACAGTAACTAGATATACTGCATGGTAGGACCAGCACACAGTTATTTTGTGATGCTTAGTGTGCATTAGCCTAATAGCATTGACCAGTAAACTATTAGCAAAATTTTTAACCACTACATTACTGTGCAGTGTTATTAGGCTAATGCACAGTCAGCATCTCATGTAGACATGATCAAAGAGTATTTTGAACAAATTAACATAATTTAAAATGTGAATGCTCCCATTTTAAGTGCCCTTAGAGTGGCTTAAAGGTAACCTGTAACATTACCCTTAACAAGTGGAGTATTTTCAGAAGTAGTGCCTTTCTATTTGATCTGCAGTAAAAAAATTAAAAATATTGGCCATTTTGATGTATACGATCAAAAGCATGAGAAGGGTGGTTGCATTTTATTCACATAGAAATAGTGTCTAGGTGAAACTTCACCTTATCTTCCTTAACCCTCAACTGATGAAATATAATTTTTTTTCTGGTTTCAATTTTTGTGCACCTTTGTACAGCTCTTTTACACATGCTCATTGTAGCCAGGTGCATTCATTTAATAAGCAAGTTTGTGTGTAACAAGAATCCCCTTTTTGCCTACCCCAATACCATAATGCCCCATCCCCTTCACATAGCAAAGGCTTCTTCTTGCTTGCACTATCAGCCCCTCCTTGGGGTATTTCTCTTTTTTCTGCCTTTTCTTCCTTCCTCCCTTCTCTTCTTTCTTTTCACTATAAGAATAAGGATATGGAATTATTCAAGTATTCTATAAAATCGATGTTTTATGAAATTACATTTGATAAGGGCTTATATAGTATGGTATTGTGCACCTGTATTTCCCCAAATTGTATTTTTTATTCTATTTATTGTATGTACCATGTCATTTCACCTTTTATATTCTATATTTTATCATTTTAAACCTTGTAATGAGTGTATTTTTTAAAGAAGTAAGTTGTACCCTGTAACAATAGTAGCAAGGGTAGGAATTAAACTCCTATCTCTATGTATCAGGCTGATTTCTGTATGAGTGGGAGTGAGTGCTTGTGTAAGGACAGTAGGTAAGCACAATAATGAGTTAACAAGCAACAATTAATACCGATGAGACTGCAGACTAACAAGATGGAAGGATCAATACAGACCCAGGAACTCCCTAAAACTTCATTGTTAAAGGAACAGAAGGCTCAGTTTCAGTTAATCAATGCCAGAGACTAGCTGTTGGGACTGAATATCTCCTTATCAGCCACTTGCTGAGCCCAAACAATGACAAAAACTAAATTAATCAAAATCACCAGCAGCCACTCAAAACTGCACGTACCAATGATGTGATCCCAGGGGCTGTCAGCTGTCACCCAGCAGTCTACCATGAGATGTCCCATGAGGGTCAGGGACCCGGGGACTGGGCAAATCTGAAAACTGTGGGGAGCAGGGAAGTCTGCCAGAGGAGGCAGCGAAGAGTGACCCTCAGTGGCACCCTCTTGACCTGACCAGCACTCTACCCATCCAGCCAAAAGGACCAACCTATGATCCTCTTCTGGAAACAACACCACTTGAAGAAAACCTCAACTGGCCATCAATGGCAGACTCCAAGCACAGGGTAGATTATACCTGACACTAGTGCTTTATTGCAGCCTTTTCATGTGTGTGTGTGTTTGTGTGTGTGTACTTGAGAGACAGTACCCCTCATAATTTGAAGGTTTGATTTATGTTTTTTTACTCTATTAATTTTTCACATTCTGTGTAATAAACCCAAATTTTAAGGATCCTGAGAGTTGGTAATTTGTCACCAATATATGATATACCTTTACATAATAAAATGATGATGATGATGATACAATCTGCAACTGTCTAGTTGGTTTAATTAAAGATAATGCCTCTACCACACTGACTGCTTGTACTTTTAGACCAGCACAGCTACAAGCTTTATCACTGATATACTTTTATATGTTTTCATTTCTTAAAGAACCTTCAACAACAACACCTACCATTCTGGAATATAGAAATAGTATATGATTTTGAAAATATTCTGTTTTGCCTTTGTTTCATACACTATTGCACTACACTTATGACTAACTATCTTTATGATTGCTTTGAAGTCCAAGGTATGAATACTACTTGGAGATATTTAAGTTTCCTTTAATGAAAGAACACTTGAAGCACTGATAGTTCTGCACAATTTTAAGTGCCCAAACTGCAAAAGTGTATATTACTTGTATGACACTTAATAGCCTTTTTGTGTTTTTTCATGTGAAATAGCAGATCATCAGACCAAAGAGTAGAAAACCTGTATCTTATTTGCTGAAGATCTTCACAAAAAACTATAAACAAAACTTGAAAAAAAAATGTGCACTTGAGCTATTCTAAAGGAGCCTGATGTTTTGAAACAGTGGATCACTTTAACATCTGAAAACCAGGATCCTTCAGGATATCTCAATTTGGGCAGTCAAAAAAATAAGGTACAAAAAGCGAGGCCCAACAAAACTTCCATTATTAGAGCTAGTTAAAAAAAATGGTGTTTTCCATTAAAAAAGGAACTACAAATGTATTTATTTGTTCATCATTATTACATTTTTGATTATTTTTAATATTTTCTCCTTTCCTTCTCTCTTATTCTTGTATAAGTTTGCTGGTGAAACATTTTTTAGAAATTGTAATCAAAATATTCTGGGTTCTAGTCCCTGGCTCTTCCCCAATGGCAATTCTGCATATGAAGTCATTAAATAGAATACAGAGGAATAGATTCCGCTCGACTGGGAGCAGGAGCAAGAACCCATGGTCCCCAATCTTCCAGAAGTGTCTGTCTCATTGAGTCATACTGCCTCTGGTTTCTTCTCCTTCTTAGCCCACATATCTCCCCTCTTGGGAAGCTATTGGTCTAGGTATGTTTTTTTAAAAAAAACAATAGAAAGAACTGAAGAGACATGCTGTAGTTTTACAAATTAAATAACTAAAGTATGTCTGGGATTTTCTGAAGAATGGAGAAAATTTTCACATGATCAAAATGCTACATAAGGGATTCTCTCCATTGTTTCAAGCCACTAAATTAGGAAATATGTATATTTTACCATAAGGATACACATTGTTTTTTTCTGGTTTAAGATATGAAGTAATAACAAGCTTGACCTGTATCTAAACTCTAACAGCATAAACAGTCTTAATAAACGGAATTTTAAAAGTTTTATGCCTGTGGTATTAGTTCACCTGATCTGCAGAAACTGTAGTTCCTAGTGCCTATATGCTCTAAGGTTTTTTTGCTCATAGTCTGGCTAGATTGAAGAGTATTTTGGAATAAAGATACATTACATCATTTGGGGCACTGACAAATGTTGAAAAAAAAATAGCACTTTACAAGACCAGGAAGTGCATTTGTTTGACCCAATTCCACTGTGTCTGTGTAGATCAGGCATTTGACACTTTTAAAAGGGCTTTTTGGCACTTTTATCTAATAGCTGATTCAATCAGCTATTAGATAAAAGCTAAAAAAAACCCCCATCCCACTGCAATGCTCAATCTATACAAATGTTAGACAGGCTGGGTCAAACTAATGCAATGATTCTTCTGGGTATGCACTGTGCTTGGTGCAGGGGTGGGCTGAGGTGAAAATAAAGCACTGTTTTGTTTTGTTTTGTTTTCAGATCTGCAAGCAACCTTTACTCTTTTTTTCCCCCCATGCCTGCCTGATAAACAATCAACCAATAATATGGAAACCCTATTTTTAAAGGGTTCTGGTCTGCAAAAAGACCATAGGAATCTTAGTTGAACAAGTGTAAATCTGGAATGATACTTTGGATTGCATGAAGTCATTCTAGTCTAAAGCCAAGTGAATGAGATTAAAATGTAGTTACAAGAAATAATGGCCACAAGCTAGCAGAGAGCAGATTTAGACTGGACATTAGGAAGAACTTCTTCATGGTTAGAGTGGCCAAGGTCTGGAACAGGCTCCCAAGGGTGGTGGTGATCTCCCCTACCCTGGGGGTCTTCAAGAGGAGGTTGGATATGCATCTAGCTGGGGTCATCTAGACCCAGCACTCTTTCCTGCCTATGCAGGG
>JAGPOW010003642.1:69587486-69607699 GCA_030014935.1 Caiman crocodilus | reverse complement strand
GTGGTGATCTCCCCTACCCTGGGGGTCTTCAAGAGGAGGTTGGATATGCATCTAGCTGGGGTCATCTAGACCCAGCACTCTTTCCTGCCTATGCAGGGGCTCGGATTTGATGATCTATTGAGATCCCTTCTGACCCTAACATCTATGAATCTATATAGCTTTTCCACCATACAAGCTGGCTAGGTATAAAATGTGAGATCATCCCTCGTAATGACATTTGAGAGATGCAAACATGGCTGATTACAGTAACAATCTCACATTCATCTGTTTTGGAGTTCATTGCAAGTCATTTATGGTCCTAGTATCTCCTGTCTTTAATGATTGAATAGGTGATCTCCCCAAGTCATTCAGTAGAAATCCAAAGATGATATTATTTCAAGCAGAGTTGGTTAGGAACTGATTGACAATATGCTCCCCTCCACCCCCCACCACCCCCAGCAGGAAAAATGATTTCTTACTAGAACTGAAACCTTTAGGCAGGAATGCTCCAATTGATAAACATTTGTTTAGAAATAGTTCTCAGCCTCAGAACAACATTTCTGGTTAAAAACCCAGGAAAAATGAGAGGCATCCAGTTCAGGCACAGTAGAAACCTGAATGTGGTTCTTCCATATCCTAGCTGAGTTTCTTAGTAAGTGGGGAATAAAATTAGTATGGGTTGCTCTTCATTTCATAGTTTCATAGTTGGTAGGGTTGGAAGGGACCTAAGCAGATCATCTAGTCTGACACCTTGCCATGGGCAGGAAAGGATGCTGGGGTCAAATGACTCCAGCTAGGTGGCCTCCTTTTGAAGACCCCCAGGGTAGGGGTAAGCACCACTTCCCTTGGAAGTTGGTTCCAGCTCCCAGCTGCCCTGACAGTGAAGTAGTGCCTCCTGGTATCTAGCCTTAATGTACGCTCACTCAGCAATCAACTAGCCAGAATCTACTCTCAGGCCATTGTTCCTTGTTACCCCTGGTAGTGCTCAGGGGAACAGGGACACTCCCATTGCCAGTGAGGGTCCCCCTTGGCAAGTTTATAGGTGGCCACCAGATTCCCTCTCAGCCTTCTTTTGTGGAGGCTGAACAGGTTCAGGTCCCATAGCCTCTCCTCATAGGGCCTGCTCTGCTGCCTCCTAATCATGTGAGTGGCCCTCCTCTGGACCCTCTTGATGCTCCCCACATCCCTCCTGAAGTGCATTGCCCAGAACTGGATGCAGTACTCCAACTGTGGCCTGACCGATGTTGCATAGAGGGAAAGGATCACCTCCTTGGACCTGCTTGTGATGCATCTATGAATGCATGACAAGGTGCGGTTAGCCTTCCTGATCGCATTCCCACATTAGCAGCCCATGTTCATCTTGGGATCAATAGTGATTCCAAGATCCTTCTCTGCCTCTGTGCTGACAAGAAGGAGTTCCCTAGCCAGTAGGTATGCTGCTGGTTCTTCCTCCCCAGGTGCAATGCCTTGCACTTGTCCATGTTGAAACCCACCATCTGCCCACCTCTGTAATCCATCGAGATCTAGTTGTAGCTTGTCCCTCTCTTGTAGCGTGCTCACTTCTCCCCACATCTTAGTGTCACCTGTGAACTTGAACAAGGTGCTTTTCACCCCCTTGTCCAAATCATCAGTGAAGATATTGAACAGTGAGGGTCCACGGATCGAGCCTGGAGAACCCCACTGCCCACATATCCCCAGGTCAAAAATGACCCATCCACTACTGCTCTCTGGGTGTGGCCCTCCACCCAATTTGCAACCCAGTTGACTGTGTAGGCATCGACACCACAGACTCCTATTTTTTTAATGAGGATGGGGTGAGAGACAGAGTCAAAGGCCTTCCTAAAGTCCAGGAAGACTATGTCCACCGTGACACCTGCATCCAAGGCCTTTGTGACCTGGTTATAGAAGGCCACCAGGTTGGTCTGACAGGACCGTCCTCTAATGAACCTGTGTTGATTGCCCCTAAGTATAAATTCCCCTGCTGGCCCCTCATTGATGTGTTCCTGGATAATTTTTTCAAAGAGCTTCTTCAGGACCAAGGTAAGGCTAACGGGCCTACAGTTTCCTTGGTCCTCTTTCTTCCTTTTTATGAAAATAGAGAGCACTTTGGCCCTTTTCCAGTCATCAGGCATCTCACCAGAGCACCACGAGTGCTCATAAAGCTGTGCCAGGGGTTCTGCAATGACCTCTGCTAGTTCCCTAAGCACTCTGGGTTGAATTTCATCAGGACCTGCTGATTTGAACATATGTAGTCCCTCCAGAAGTTCCCTGACTAGGTCCTTGGGTCCATCCAGAATCCCAGTGTGGGGGATGTCCCTATCTCTGCTCAGAAAAATGGAAGCAAAGAATCTGTTAAAGAGATTAGCTTTTTCATCTGATTCTACCAGCAGATTATCAAGCATGCCCTGCAGAGGCCCTACATTATTTGGCATCTTCTTTTTACCCCCTATGTATTTAAAAAAGGACTTCTTGTTATCTTTGATCTGTGTTGCTAGTCCCAGTTCCATCTCTGCCTTAGCCTTCCTAACAGCCCACCTACAATCTCGAGCCAAGGAGGTATAATCCTCCTTGGTGATGGCGCCTCCCTTTCATGAGGTGTACGCCTCCTTTTTGGCTTTGAGGAGTTCATGGATGCTTTTGGTGAGCCATGGGGGATTTTGAGCACTCTTGCCCACTTTCATCTGCGTTGGGATTGTCATGCTTTGGGCTTGGAGGATCGTATCCTTAAGGAACAACCACTCTTCTTGGACTCTCAACTCCTTTCCTCTCCAGGACCTCAGAGCCTCCCCAACTAGTCTCATTACTTCATTGGAATCTGCCCTTCTGAAGTCCAGGAATGCTGCCTTTGACGCCCTGCGCTAGATGGTAAATCTCACTTTTTATTAATAATTAAATATTCATTGGGACAATGATAGAAGAATTACTTTTGACTGAAAGACTATAGTCCAGATTCACAACACTGCCCTAAGATGTAAAAAAAATTAGATTCAAGCTTTTCTCCAATGAGCAATTAAATGTGAAACACTTTGAAGAAGAGACATATATATTCATCCCCTTTGTGATTAGGGCATTTACCTGAAATAGATGAGAAGATGAGAAGAATAAAGAACTGAAACTTAAGTCTCCCAGATGATGCCTTTAATAATTGGTCATTTTTGTGCGGGTCTTTTCAATCTGTTTTTTCACAACCCCTATCTTTCTGTCAGTCTTTTCTTAGTATCTGTTGAAATAGGCTATAACCAACACAACCAGATGCATTTCTGAACCAGTCTCTGAACTTCCACCTGCACCTGACACACTTAAAGAAAAAGTAAGTTTTAAAAAGTAAGTTTGAGATTTTTTTCTATCCAGCCCTGATTACAAATCAATTTAAGACAGTCATCTAAGATTCCATGTTTATTTTCACACTTGCCTTCCACAAAAGGTCACAAGTTTCCCGAGATAAATATCATTATAACCTCTCCAATATGTTTCCAGCTTTTATTTCATATAGCCTCATTAGTATTCTATACACAACTTGAACTGATTGAAGACTCTACAACAAGGATCCCAGCTGAGTGAAAGGTTTGAAATATCTTTAAACCCACACAGACGATATTTGGTTTGAAGGTTTATGACAAACCGGGTGTGTCTACATAAGACGTGCAGTTGATACCAAATTATGGGGTAAAGTTAACACACCAGAGGGTAGGGAATGTATTCAGGCAGATTTGGACAGGTTGAAAAAGTGGGTGGAATAGAATAGGATACAGTTCAATAAGGACAAATGCAAGGTGCTGCACCTAGGGAGAAGGAATCACTAGCATGCTTACATGCTGTGGGAGGATTTTCTCAACAGCACAACAGTGGAAAGGGACCTTAGAGTCACTGTTGATGCCAAGATGAACATAAGTCATCAATGTGACAAAGTGATCAGTAAAGCTAACCACATCGTATTATGCATTAGCAGGTGCATAACAAACAGGTCCAAGGAGATGATACTTCCCCTTTATGCGGCATTGGTCTGGCTGCAGATAGAGTTTTGGGCACCACACTTCAAAAGGGATGTGGACAACCTTGAGAGGGTTCAGAGGAGGTTCATTCATATGGTTAGAGACCTGCAGGAAAAGCCCTACAAGGAGAGATTTAGGGCCCTGGATCTCTTCAGTCTTCACAAGAGAAGGCTGAGAGGTGATCTTGTGGCCACCTACAAATTCATCAGTGGGGGACAGCAAAGGAATAGGAGATGCTCTGTTTACTAGGGCACCCTTTAGAATAACCAGGAATAGTGGCCACAAAGAGACAGAGAGCAGATTTAGGTTAGAAATCAGAAAGAACTTCTTTATGGTAAGGGTTGCCAAAATCTGGAATGGGCTTCCAGGGGAGGTGGTGCTCTCCCCTACCTTGGGGGTCTTTAAGAGGAGCTAGACATACACCTGGCTGGGTCATATGATCCCAGTGCTCTTTTCTGCCCTGGAAGAGGTTAGACTCAATGATCTGCTAAGGTACCTTCTGACCCAAACATCTATGAAGCTATGAGACGCTTTACTGCTCAATAGACTAATCTACTACACAGTAAGGCATTATCATGAAACCATGCACAGCAGCTATGGTGCAGTAAATTAGTCTACTGCAAGGTTAGCTAGTACCTGTGAATACAGGTATTAGATTAACTGTCCAGTAGTTACTATACTGTTATTCTTCAAATAACACATAGCAAGACAAGGAAAAAAATGTGGAAGTGTTAATTGTGCTGGTATATCATCCATGAGAACATTGATTAGTAAGAAAACACTCAGCTGGCTTGGTCATTTTATGGTACAAAAAGCTAAAATAGTACAATGAAAAAAAAATACTAAGATTGAGTTATGCCTTGTAAAATAGTTTATCTACCCTGGCTTGGAACTAAACCTCCTTTGAGGGCTTATGATCCTTACAGGAGCTAATTTGTCTGTGGGTCTGCTACAACAAAGCACTTAAGCAAATGCTTAAATTAAAGTGCATATAGCTTCCCATTCAATTCAATGGAATTGACTGCTTAAAGAAAACAAAAAGTACTTTGCTGCATGATAAACATTATATGTTCAGTAAGACTTGCAGAAATAAGCAACATATACAGTACATTAGGTGCACATTGCTATATACACCTATATACAGTATATCAGTGACCCTAGTACAGGAAATTCACATGTACTATGTTCTTGTACAGTCTACATGTCAGTGGGTGCGTCTACACATGCATTTGATTCAGGACCAGTTTACTTGCAAGTAAACTACTCATGAGTAAATGCTTCCAGACATGTGTCTACGCACGCAGGGGCATGGAAGCAGATTTCCTGCTCCTACCAGGAAATGACTTCCACTTCCCACCACTCTGCAATGGGCCTGTCACCACCAGGGAGAGCTTGAGGCTCTGGCTACTGCTGCCAGTGTACAGCAACCATCTTGGAAAGGTATCCCCACTCCCTGCCAGCAAATTCCCTGGCCAGGAGAAGCATGCAGAGCACAGAGGCAACATACAGCAGCTGCCTTGTCTCTGAGTCTGCCTACCTACACCATAACTGCTCCAGCTCTTGCCCCTGGCAGCAATGCCCAGTACCCTGGGTTCCTTCTGGCCACTTTGCTGGCCCACTACACTGTCCAGCATCTGGCCTATGGTGATCTAGACCCTACCAACTCCCCCACATGAAGTGACCACCTGCCCAACTGTACCAAACTGTTCCAGGGCCACTGCTGTCACATAGCTTCTGCATGGACCCAGTTTTACTGGCTGGGCCCCGGCAGAGATGCCCTTGATGCACCCCTAGATGCCATTGTTGGGGCCATCCATGCCCTCCTGGGCCTTCAGTCCTGCTGCTTCTGGGTCTACTGGGCCCACCATGACTGGTGGCTGCATGTTGTTCAGACCACCTGGGGCAATAAGCAATGGCTGGAGGACTTCAGGATGACCTGGGAATAATTTTCTGTACCTTTTGGAGCATCTCTACTTGCACCAGGACAGCAGGACACCACCGTGTAGCTGCCCCCCCCCCACAGACACCCAGATGGCCATTGCCCAGCTGAAGCAGGCCACTCCCAACAGTCTCCACTATGTGGGCCATCTCTTTGATATAAGCAAATCCACAGTGGGGGAAGCTGTTCTGGAGCCATGTGGTGACTTCCAGGATGTGCTGTGGCATGCAGTGCTCTGGGTGCATGGTCCCCTGGTGATAGTGGCAGGGTTCTGTTCCCCATTGCATCAGGACCCTGGATGGGACCCACATCCCTATCACCTGCCCAACCTATGGCAACCATGTCTATTACAACCAGAGGGACTTTCATGCCAGGCCTTTGTCAACTACCACTGATGGCTAAAAACTCATATTTAGAGGTTTGTTTTTAGGAATTGGCTTGTAAGTAAAATAGATATTGCATTAGAAAGATGGTCCAAGGGTTAATTGATTTCTAAAAGCCTGTTTGTGACAAAGTTTCCTTCAGCAGACTCACAGGCTGGGAAATTGAAGACATGTACCTCACTCTTCCATAACATGAGATAAGGTGGTAATAGGTCACAATGCCAAACTGCAGGACCCTTGAGAATTTCTGGCATTGGTGGACAGACCAAACTAGGAGACCAGTAAAAAATCAAATGAAGATGTGTGCATGTGATTGGTTTGTGAAACAAAACAATAAGCTGATAGGACAATGTGGACGGTATGTTGACTACATGGAAACCAAACTGGTACCCAGAAATGAATAGTCATTGGAGGGGAGAAAGAATAAAAAGGATGGATTTAAGAGCAGCAAAGGTTTCCCCCTAAGGCCACCATAGACAGAGGGCACACCACTGGCCTGTCACACACATCCCACTAAGGGAAGCTGGGCTTCAGCCTTTGACCTCCAAGCTGCTGACATCTGATATTCAAGAGAGAACCTCAGAGTGAAGCTCATATACTAACCAGATGTACCTTGCATCTGTAACAGCTCTAGGGCTGGCAAATATAAATTTGTTTGTATTATTCTTATCTGCTATCGCAGAGTATCAATACAATTTGCCTATTATTGAATGGAGAGGTTGTGGTTGGTCTGAGGGTTTGAATCCACCTGGAACAAGGTATCTGGGTCATCATGGCCTTCATCAATGTGAGTGTGAGCTGTACAGGCAGTGCCCATAATGCCCATGTCTTCCACACTTCCACCCTGCCAGTCCTGGTGAAGAATGTGTGTTTTGCACCAGGCATCTTCCACCTCCCTGTGTGCTGTAGGGGTGACCCTGGGGGCTGGGGGAACATGTCCTGCCTGGGCAGGGAGGGGGAACAGAGGTAGTAGGGCCTAGAGTAGGGAAGGCCTCCCTCCCACTGTAGGGCTTACCATATGGGTGGGGCTAATGTGCCTGGATCCTGCATGCACCTTCATTTTGCTCCAAAGTACCATGAGGTCACCAGTCTCCTCCATGGACCAGCTGGGGCCTCAGGTGGTGGTGTGTGTAATGGACAACAACAAAGACATAAGGGCTCCTGAGCTGGCTCTCCAGGCCTCCACATGGCTGCCCCTGTGCTGCTGGGCTTGGTCAGGTACTTGTAGCACCAGTGCAGAGGGATGGCACAGAATTAGGTTCCTTGTGATGAGACAATGCTCTGCAGCAACTGAAGGCTCTGGGAAAGCTGATGGGGGTTAGTTGTGGGCAGCAGGAGCTGGTCCTGGTGGCAAGAAGCTTCCTGCAGCTGGGCCCAGGTGCTGGCAGGCTTGGCAGGAGCCTGCAGCACTCTGCAGGCCTGGACAGCATGGCCCTAGCAGTCACATTGCACTGTGGTGCCAGGCATTGGCTCCAGGGTGCAGGCAGGCAGCCAGAGGGAGTGTGAGGCTTGTACAGTATCCTCAGTCTCTCTGCTTTTGTGCCTCAGGACTCAAACTGCCTAAAGGCTTTTAAGGGCCTGAGGCTGAGGCTGACAGATAGCAAAGCCAGCCCTGGGGAAAGAGGTTCCCAGCCCCAAGGCCCTGAGGCAGAGCTCAAGCTGCTCCCCTAACTGCAGGGCTGACCAGGAGCCAATTTGCCCCTGGTTGGCATCTACATGTGCATTACTGTGAGATAAAAACTTGTGAGTAAATTTTCTACTTTCATTTGCAGATAGCAAAGTTAGTTATGAGCAGCAAAATTTACTGTGCAGTAAGCATCTACATGTGTAGACACACCTAGCATGTGGGAATTATCTAATATAATGCCATTGCCACCTACAGGCTACCCTGTAATGCTTACTGCAGTCTTTAGTCTGCGGGTGCATCTACACAAGACACTACATCACTGTAGCAATGCACTATAGTGATGTAGCTCATCGCTATGGTGGCGTAACATCAGCAGGCACAAACCAAGATTCTGGCACTATGTTGCCATAGTAACAAGCTACCTCATTATAGCGCGTCACTATGGTAATGTAGCTGCTAAAAATAACCATGTGCCACCGGATAGAGCAGTAACAGCTGTTGTTGCACCATCATTTAGTACTTCCTAAAGTAAGTACTACATGACAACACATTAACAACTGTGCCATGGGGGTCATGTGTAAACATGCTGCCTAAAGACAAAAAATCCCTCTCAGGTAGAGGTCCAGCACAAAGTATGTTGTCTACTCATGAGACTGAAGTAATGCATGGAATTTGGGCTGGCCCTGGAACAAGGGTGGGATTTCATCCTGGAAACAAGGAAATGTAGCATACCAGTAAGGGTATGAAGGAATGATTTACATTTACATTTATGAACCTTACATTTGAGACTGAAAGTTTAGCTATGAAACCTTTGCTCAGCTTTGGAGATATCTATTAAACAAACACAATGGAAGTCACACATATTTGAACAGTAAGTGATCTGTTGATCAGAATCAGTTTAAACAATTGCAATTCATTTCTGATTCCCTGCTGATATACAATATTGTTACTTACATAAATCTCTATTCTTCCACTGATAAAGTTATCATCAAATATTGTAACTTAGTCTTATTTTTCTTCATTTTTTAAATTACCTGGAAGATTTTTCTTCTTTTTTTATAATGTAGTGTGATAGAATTCTAGTTGAATTTGAAATTTGCTATTAGAAGAAAATAAACAATGCCTTTAGTATCTGAGCAATTAACATTCAATTAAATTTTTAGGAAACAAAATCTGTTTCTCTATAATATGTTGTATAACAATTCAAATGTACATGATGCATATCAGCTGATATAAGCAGCATAGCTCCAGTGATTAAATTCAGAATATCTCCATTTCAGTCAGTGGGGAGATATGTTGATTTTCACCAGCAAAAAAACTTCCATTACTTCTAATTTTTCTGAATCTTATAACAAGCACAAACAACAATAGTGATTCCAATTATCTTAGTCCAAAGCATACGATTTAAAGCAGTTTGGAAACAAATAGCACATATTATCTCTCTTTTTCACCCAAATATCGTGAATGAAATCATCTGGGTCACATTCCACTTCACCCTTTGCCACATAAGTGGAATTAGGTGCTCTGAAAAACTGTTAAGACAAAAGATGGGTAGGTCCTCATCCTTCTCACCACTTCTTATTTTGGACTCAATAGTAAGAGTCAGATTGCAGTTGTTAAACAAATAGATACATTAGTAGTTTTTCAGTGACTTGAAAACAACAGAATAGTCACACATACATACCTGAATCTACTTGTGTACAGGATGTGTGGACCAGATTCTGGTCATTCCTGTCCATGAAGGGTCATAATACTGACTGTGTCTTTGTACCCCTGTTTTCGCTGTGGCAATTTAAGGAGTATTTTCAATGTTTTGGCTATTATGTCTGATAGCTGTACATGAGGATAATTCACAAACATTTTAAGAAAAGGTTAGACAAACACCTGTCCAGGAAAGGAACTATCCTCCCTTGTACAGAGGGCTAGACTGGATGATTTTCTGAGGTCCTTTCTAGCCTTGCTTTTTGGTGACTGTATATTTAACCAATCATTTGTAGATGCTTTGGGTTAGGTCTGGTTATGTTCCTAAATTAGTCAATAGCATAGTTTTATGCAGATTTGTTGATAGTTTTCTATTGGTTGAGGCTAAGGCATGAAGATACTTGCAATCATCATCCCATGATCCTTCTTCTTTCATTAGTTAGATCTTCTATCATTTCCTCTTTTATATTTTCTTTTTTCAGGCTTTTTTTTGGTTTTGATCAGAAATAATCTGTGTTCAGGGAAACAGCCATTTGCCTGCTTCTCCTGACTTCTGCCTTACAAGACAAGCCAGGGGAAGGGGAAATTAAAAGAGTAGAGACTCTATGACCAGCAGCCAGATCATCTACCTGGAGGACTGAGCCTCCATGCCTGGCAGTGCACATGTGCACCAAACCACTCATTTTTCACAGAGTTTTTTTTGACACCGGGATCTTCCAGTATCAAATTTTGTCACCATGCTGCTAAGTAACAGTGCAGCAAATGGTTGCACGTGCACTGTGTGCAGTTTGCAGTGCTTCGAAGAGCTTTGTAGGCACCAAAACTGCACATATGTGCTTATCTGGATATGCTTTAGAGTTTTTCTGACTATATCATTTCACTACCAAATTTTTGTTACTTAATTTCCTTAGACATTTTTGTGCTAGCGTGTAGTTGGTTTTGTTCAGTGTGTTTTGGGTGTATAGGTTGGGATGTCTTTCACATTTCTATATTTCCTAAAGGGCCAGGCAACTCATGGAAGATATTTCTTATGATAAGAAACAATCCATTTAAAACCCTCCAAATGTCTTTTCAGTATTTCAGGAATATTTCCACTGTTTATTTACAATCTATGACAGTCTCTAAATACTTGAAATGTACTCAGTGTTTTTCAAACTAAATTTCTAAAAGTTTTCCTTTTAGATAGACACATTCTCTTTCTCAACAGCAAGCGAATGTTATTTTTGCTTTTGTTTTATTTTCACAAGGTATGTTTTAACAAATGGCTTTAAAATGTAGATTTTTCATTTTGTTCAGCTGTGTGTTTGCTTCCTACTCTATTTTGAAAAATGATAGTGTTAAAGTGATGTTCTAGCCATGGTCTTACATTCAAAAGCTTGTTTCACTCCATTTCAGCTACGTGGTTTGTCCAATCAGAGATCTCATCTGAAGAAACATTTGCCTCTAACATATTTTGATTTAAAAAACAGGCATTAAATGGCATAACTGCAAAATACACTGGGCACATCTACACATGGATTAATTTGCCACAGTTGTGGTGCATTAAGCTTAGTACCTGTAATAACAGATACGAACTTAATGCACAGTAATCAGCACCACTATGTAGAAGTGCCAGCACACATCTTTAAGTGACACTTGTTACCTGTTAGCCCTGTGTTCCTGGGGAACCCTGGCACAGTATCCAGCCTGTCTGACTCATGAAGGACATCCCAATCCTCCTCCCTGCTCCCTGCCCACCTCACCTTTGTCTGATGCAGAACTGATCAGAAGAGCTTACAAAAGGAAATGAAAAATACAGTGAGAAACACACTTAAGTCCCTCTGGATAAGTGTAACAAGATTACAGTAACTTCCCCCAGTCTCATTTACATTCAAGATGGGAAAAGGGAGGCAACTTAATTAGCATCAAGAGTGGAGAACAGAGTTCCAAGACAGACTGCACTGAACTCTGAGACCAGAGAAGCAGTGGATGATGGGGGAATCTCTGCTCCAGATGTTAACTAACCCATGCCTGTACAAATCCTGCTCAGCATTTATTAGAGCAATTTTATTGATAAATCCTGTATTGGTACCCAAAAATACTGTTTCTGCCTGATTGAATTATGAGCTCCCTCTGAGTAACACCTCCCAGAGCCAGAAATAGTCAGTTCCTAGTGTCCAGCATAAACAAACCTGTTGTCCTCCCTTATACCGTTGTTACTTCCTTATAAAAACCTCCACCCAAGCTCAAGTATCTGTCCTGATGCTTGGATCCAAAAAGCTGCACCAGTTCTACTAAGACTAAATCTTCTCCTTTTCTGCCTGGAATACCTTCACTGATCATGCTTGGGGATCTGCCTGTCAACAACCACCTAGGAACCTTGGAGTCGTGAGACCCCCAACTCTCACCTGGACGTGCTGAGTAACCCAGGCTGACTCAGATGTGCTCTGTTAACCTGTGTGTATGTGTTCAACTAATTCTGTTGGGGGTTAGGAGTGGAGGAAGCAGGGTGCACATGTGCCTCACACACGTGTACCACCTTACCTAGGCAGAAGAGGTGGCAGGCAGCAGCAGCGGTGGCAGCAGAGGGAGAAGCAGCAGCTGATCCCCCTAAGATAAGTGGGGTACAGGGTGCCAATGCAGCTGAGGTGGATCTGAAGGGGAAGTCCTTTGGATCCCTCTTAGTTCAGCCAGCAGGCAGCCACACTGCCAAGCCACATGTGAGCAGCACACGTGAACAGTGTGTGCAAACAGGTGCGCTCTGTAAGGGCAAGCCGGCATTTGCGCCAGCGTCCGCATAAGGCGGATGCATGGTAGCAGCCTGGAAGGGTGCCTCCAACAAGTGAGAGTGGTAGACTCAGCTCTGCAGACATGGTGTGGATACAGAGCGCAGCTGCTAGGGGCCCCAGTCTGCCGGTGCCACCTGCCTTGGGCTCTTCTGAGGCCTCCACCCAGATGGAGCTCCTGGTAGGGTTGGTAGCCCCTTTCCTGGCTGCCTGTGGGGGAGGCTCAGAGGGGTCCCAGCTGCGGGTGGGAAGGGAGGGCTGGTGGTTCCCTTGCCTGTCCCTCCTGTGCCCAACCTAGGGCTCTGGAAGAACAGGTACGGGAGGTCCAGGCTGAGGTGAGGAGACTGCAGGGGATCAGGGCTGCAGAGGATTAAATTGACTCATATTACTGTTCACTGCATGACCAGTCATCCAGGAGACGCATTCAACACAGAAGTGGCAGAAGGTATCCACTAGATCCAGGGCTGCTCAGGCTAGTGTGGTAGAGGCTCCCCAGGTACATCTGAGGAATAGATATGAGGCCCTGGCAGCCATGGTGGAGAACGATGAAGGGGATGCCTCCTGCAGGAACGATGCCACTCCAAGCAAGACACAGGAGGTGCAGAGAGGGAACATCAGGAGGAAGAAATGTCGGGTCCACGTCATCGGGGATTCCATCCTAAGGGGAATGGAGGGACCTATCTGCCAACTCGACCCCATGGCATGAGAGGTCTGCTTCATGCCTGGGGCTTTGTTTCAGGACATCACAGAGAGGATCTCAGCCTATATTCAACCCTCAGACCAGTACCCCATGGTTCTCATCCATGTGGGAACAAATGACGCAGCCAGAGGCAACCCAGACCGCATCATGAAGGACTTTGAGGCCCTGGGGGCCAATCTCAAGGAGACAGGGGCACAGGTTGTATTTTCCTGTATTTTCCCAGTGAGTAGGCATGGATGGGATGGGTTTCAACACTGACAAGTGCAAGGTGCTGCACCTGGAGAGGAAGAACCAGCAGCATACCTACAGGCTGGGGAATTCCTTGTTAGTGCAGAGGCAGAAAAGGATTTTGGAATCATTATTGATGCCAAAATCAACATGGGCCGACAGTCTGGGCACATGGTCAGGAAGGCCAACTGCACCTTGCCATGCATCCACAGATGCATCTCAAGCAGGTCCAAGGAGGTGATCCTTTCCCTCTACGCGGCACTGGTCAGGCTGCAGTTCAGTTGGAGTACTGTGTCCAGTTCTGGGTGCCGTACTTCAGGAGGGATGTGGAGAGCATGGAGAGGGTCCAGAGGAGGGCCCCCCACATGATCAGGGTGTAGCAGGGCAGGCCTTATGAGGAGAGGCTACGGGACCTGAACCTGTTCAGCCTCCACAAGAGAAGGCTGAGGGGTGATCTAGTGGCCTATTACAAAATAGTCAGGGGGGATCAGCAGGCACTGGGGGAGTCCCTGTTTCCCCGAGCACTACCAGGAGTGACTAGAAATAACAGAAATGACAGAGGGTAGATTTAGACTAGACATCAGGAGGCACTACTTCAGTCAGGATGGCTAGGATCTGGAACCAACTTCCAACCAAAGTGGTGCTGGCTCCTACCCTGGGGGTCTTTAAGAGGAGGCTAGATGAACACCTTGCTGGGGTTGTTTGACCCCAGTGCTCTTTCCTGCTAGGGCAGGGGGTCGTGCTTGCTGATCTGTCAAGGTCCCTTCCGACCCTACAAACTATGAAACTATGATGATGACATAAGGCCTGCATTGGTGAGATCAACCAATGGTTACCGAGTTGTTGCTACCAGGCAAGCCTTGGGTCCCTGGATAATAATACATACTTTCACGCAGGAGACTTGCTTGGGTGGGATGGGCTACAACTGTCTCCTAAAGACAAGCATGTGTTCTCTTCCAGATTGGCTGATCTTGTGCGGCATGCTTTAAACTAGCTTTGCCGGGGGATGGGGCCACAGAAGGAGTTAAGGATACCTCCCAACCAAGACAGGTGACGTGCACAAAGAGTACCCAGGTAAACAACAGGGGTCCAGATAGTCCTGGGAATCAGGAGGTGGCACATTCACCAATTCAAGGCCTTAAATGCCTCTACACCAATGCTCATAGTATGGGGAATAAGCAGGAGGAACTAGCTCTCCAGATAGCTAGGTCAAACCCAGACATAATAGGGCTTACAGAAACCCGGTGGGATTCATCCCACAACTGGGCAGTTAACATTAGGGGCTACAGACTATACAGGCAGGATAAAAGGGGGAGGAAAGGCAGGGGTATGGTGCTCTACGTCAAAGAGCAATACACATCCTCAAACAGCAGGATGGGGTCTGAGGAGAGGCAGGCTGAAGTGCTCTGGCTCAGGATACAGGGGGGTCATGTGGAAAGGGATTTAACAGTGGGGGTCTACTACAGACCTTCCAGTCAAGGGGAAGAGCTGGACCACAAATTCTTGGGCCAGTGTGTGAAGGCACTTAAGGCAAGAGATATAGTTGTCATGGGTAATTTAAATTACCCAGACATTTGCTGGGCAGAGCAGTCAGCCAGGTCTGACCGCTCACAAAAGCTCCTTGCTGAAATACAGGACCTCCAATTAACCCAGGAGATGCACAGTCCCACCAAGGGGAATGTCCTGCTGGACCTGGTCCTGGCCACAGGTGATGACCTGGTGAGGAGACACTGTCTCCCACCCCATTATCATTAAAAAGCTAGGCAACTGTGGCATTGATGCCTACACAGTCAGATGGATTGCAAATTGGCTGAAGGGTCATTTTCAGAGAGTGGTGGTAGATAGGTCATATTTGACTTGGAGGGAAATGGACAGTGGAGTCCCTGAGGGCTTGGTCCTTTGGCCCGCACTGTTCAATTTCTTTATTAGCAACTTGGACGACGGGGTGAAAAGCACCCTGTTAAAATTCATAGGTGACATCAAGATTTGGGGTGAGGTAGGCATGCTAGAAGGGAAGGAGAAATTACAGTGGGATCTGGACAGGTTACAGGGGTGCGAAAATGAAAATAGAATGGGATTCAATACTGACAAGTGCTACTTAGGCGGTAGGACTGGCAAGTTCCTACTTAGGCAGTAGGAAGCAACAGCATACTTATAGGCTGGGGAACTCCCTTCTCAAAAGCACAGTGGCAGAAAGAGATCTTGGAGTCATTATTGACTTCAAGAAGAATGTGAGCCGACAATGCGAGGACACGGTCAGTAGGGCTAACTGTACCTTGTTGTGCATTCACAGATGCATCACAAGCACGTCCAAGGAGGTGATCCTCCCCCTTTATGTGACCCTGGTCAGGCCACAGCTGGAGTACTGCGTCCAGTTCTGGGTGCTGCACTTCAGGAGGGATATAGACAGCATTTGGAGGATCCAAAAGAGAGCCACTTGCATGATCCAGGGACAGCAGGGCAGACCCTACAAGGAGAGGCTATGGGATCTTAACCTGTTCAGCCTTCACAAGAGAAGGCTGAGGGGGGACCTGGTGGCTGTCTATAAACTTACTAGGGGGGACTAGTGGGGAATGGAAGAGACCTTGTTCCCCTGAGCACCTCCTGGAGTAACAAGGAATAATGTCCATAAGTTGTTAGAGAGTAGGTTCAGACTAGATATTAGAAGGTACTACTTCACAGTCAGGGCAGCTAGTATCTGGAACCAACTTCCAAGGGAACTGGTGCTGGCTCCTACCTTGGTGGTCTTTAAGAGGAGGTTTAACATTTACCTAGCTGGGGTCATTTGAGCCCAGTTTTCTCTCTGGCAGGAGGTCAGACTAGAAGATCTATAAGGTCCCTTCCGATCCTACATCTATGAATCTATGAGTCAGTGGCTGGAGAAACCCAGCCTCATTAAAACTAACCCCTGCAAGGTAGCTCCATTGGGAGTGAGGGCTTGCAGAAGAGAGAGATAGAGTCCCATATAAAAACACAAGTGACACAAGCAGCCCATTCATAGAATTACAGAGACCCCAGAAACATCATTCTAATAAATGGGCACGCCTCAAAGTGACGGGCAAATCTGGTAACATGCTAATGCACAGTAGCCTAATTCTACTATGCACTAGCGTATAAGCACAGCTTCAGCCATGATGCACTAATAAGCAGTAGCATTAGTCTATTATGCTTTTAGCATCTAAGGTAGGTGCACCAACTCATAACTATTTCAAGTGATCATTCAAGGAACCAACAAAAAACAGTTGCTTAATGGAGCTTGTTTTACAATAAAGGTGAAAAATATTTTTAGCCATCTTCAAACAGTCAAAAATCATAATTCAGCCCCATCTTTTTCTAACATCATCAGATTTAAAAAAAACCCAGCATATATATGCACTTCTTTTCATTTATTCTAGAGCCTTTGGGATCTCTAGGATACCCATCTTCTCTTTTTTTTGAAAGACAAAACTCAGATTCCTATGCAATCTCATGATTACAGGAATTGAAGCGTTAACAAAAATACATGGATATGCTATGATTTAAATTAAAATTGAAAGAGTTATTTTCTAAAGAAGTCTTTACTCTGCTACAGATTTTGCAACAACATGCTATTGCACATGCAACCACTTACAAGATCTACGTTTGATGTATTTACATTTAGTTCTAGAGTTATATTTTTCATCATTATTTTGAATCTCCTCCTGTAACCTTTCACTCCAGCTAATGCATATTGAAGATTTTAGCAACTAGCCGTTAGACTACGCATTGGTTTATTTCTAAACTTTTAGAAAATCATGTTCTTCCCATAGTTCATGGTTCTTCTGTAGCATATTTCCTTGATTTCTATTTGTTACCTCCAGTCTCACTGTCACCAATAGAGCAGGACTGTTAGAAGTAATGGAACTGTTACTGAGTTAGGCATTGCTTTGCTGAGTAAGGTAGCTTCACTGGATCCTAAAGCAGGGATCAAACTTCATTAGAAAAAGACTGAAACATTCCTATTGGTATGTGCCTTTAATTGTAAAGACACTTTTAAATTAGAAAGTGTTGGGTTTTTCATTATAGTTTTTTTTTAATATTTATAGCTGCATACTTATAACTCTAAGTGTGTCATACACTTTAAGCAAGTTATCTGTGTAGAAGATTTCTTGTGCTTAGGATGAGCAAGAATCTCTCCCATGTAAAAGAACAAATTAAAATAGCCAGATGGATAATTCAAACTGTGATTAATTGAGAGGATTATACCCCTGTAAGTCTGAGAAACTGCATCAATCTTCTCAAGGTATTACCAAGAACCAATAATTACATTAGTATATTTTCTCTCTTTTTAAGGCTCATCACAGCATGAAGCAAAAGAAAAGAGGACAGGAGTCAGAAATTCAGGCTGGCTAATCACATGGATTAACAATAGGTTCAAATGAGCTGATTACCAAAGGGCCTTTGAGGTAATCACTTTTCTAGTTTGGGAGTCAGCTAAAGAAAATGAAAAGGCTGCATGAAGAGGTTATTTGGGGAAAAAAATCTCTTAATGAGTGAACTCTATTTGAAAAACAAGCAGGCCAAGCTTATAAGTGAGATTCTGGCCCTTGACTTTACACTCTACTCTCATTATAAAAACAACTTGGAGCTAATCATGTCAAAACCTCCAAAGGTTCCCTGTTCTTGAAGGGTATTTACATAAAATAATAACAATATAGAATATCACAGTAATATTCCAGGACAAAATAATATGCAATTCTAATTACCTACCTTTGTTTTAAAAACAATTCTGAGTAAAGGTCAGTTTCAAGGTCATCAATATGTTTTACATTTCATTTTTGTGGCATAGGAAAAAGAAATATAACACCCTAAATATTTCACGCAACAGACTCATAAGGAGTGTTGCATTGAATGTGATGTCCCCATGTGATTTCCAATTGGACAGCTACTGCTATAGGATAAACACTCAAAGGTGACACAAAACATATTAACAGTGACACAGTTATAGTTCCAGTACTTATAAGTATCTGAAACATCTGTGTGAATATTAGCTCTTCAAGCAAGGACCTGACTTCCCAGATACTTGTCATAAGCTGTAACTGCAAGTATCTTCAAAGGGTGCAGAAAGAAGTGCAGCTCCCCACTGTAACTGAGAACACTTTTCAGGAAGTGTTCTGGGTTACAATGATCCCCTGGACAAAACAGAAGGTCACTGTGGTCCCAAGGGGGAATGGAATCTAGCTTTTGGTTGTCAGCCTGCAACCAGTATTCCCTATCAACAGTCCCTGCTCCCTGCAAAACTGCAATGTTTTCAGAATGGTGGTGATGGGAAGGGAGCAGAGAGAGATCATTGTAGGAGTTCCCCAGCCAGTGCTGGAGGGTGGGGTGGATGAGCACCCCCATCCCCAACTGAAGTCACTGTGCTCTCTTTCTCCCCTCCCATTTTGAAAACAGCAACAAGCTGGGAGGAAGGCAGACAGAAGTTACAGAGAACACTGTCATTTGAAACATCATCATCTGATCTCTCATGCAATGAGGGTTTAGATTTTCACTCAATTGGCTGATTTTTAACATGTCTTCAGCCATGCATTTGTGTTTGGTTGTGGCTATACGCTACTTTCTGTTGCCAGATTGGGCAAAAATTATCACTTCTCTCTGCGCCCAAAATGTTTCCTCTTTATTAATAATTTGTAGTACAGCATATCAATATAACACATTACAGAAGTCCAGAGTGTGGAACTTTCATTTATGCAGCAGAATACTCACGCATTTAACTGAATCATTTGAAGTCAATGAGACTTCTTGCATGAAAAAGTATTTAGAAAGTAAGAACTTCCCAGCTCAGACTGTTATAAGGAGCTATCTATATGTATGTTGTTAACCTTCAGTGCAATGAGGCTACTTATTTGAGTAATATCAAGATATAATATAGAGTACTTTGAGGCCTAAGTACCAAAGGGTCACAGTGTACCACCCTTACTTATACCATATTGAGCTGTTATTTACTCATCAAATAATATCTTATCAAATGATCACGCAATCCCAATGAACTTGCATAGGAATATTTGCAAAGTAAGGTGCTACTTACTATGCCAGTGTCTGTCCCAATGTGGGTAACATGGGCACTGTGGATAAATTAAATGAGATTCACTTCAAGGACTAAGAAAGAATATACTACACAGGTTCCTATAAAATTATTTATAAGCTTTGCATGTTGTTTCAATGCTAAAAACATAAACAACCCTGCTTTTTGGAGCCTGATTCTGTGTTCTCGAAAGCTGTGACCACAACATCTTTTCATGTAAATGGAAATCTCTAATTGCTCCTGGATCTATAGATAACCTACTCATTTTCCTCATTAGTGTTTCTTGGCCACAGTCCCCATCAAGCAATGGCTTGTATAAGTAATGATATTCCAGGGGGAACTTCACCACCACCTGCTGCTAATTGAAAAATAGTGGCATTCTATATGAATTAGAATTTGTTCATCAGCTTTTAGTGAGTATTGATAAGAAACAGGAGTATTAATCCCTTCTGGAAATCAGTGAACACATAAGAAGGAACAGTGGTTTTGAGCTAGACTTTTTTTCATTTTACAAAGCTAAGTGGTACCTACCTAGCCAGACATTTTTTAGCACTTAAGCATACCGTGCACTTCTATTGTATTCTCCCTTGATCCATGGCCAAATCAAATATTACTGTACCACTGCATACTTGTCATAAACAAGATGATGAAAGAGAAGGGCTTGCCCACAGTTTAGCCTAACTGTTTAAGGATCAGGGTACTTCCTTGCATTCTGTTCTCATTTGACTCAGGGGAGTATTGGACTCTCTATATCTACTTATCATAGTATCATAGTATCTAGGGTCAGAAGGGGCCTAGAGCAGGCCATCTAGTCTGACCCCCCACCAATGGCAGGAATGAGTGCTGGGGTCACAGG
>JAGPOW010003642.1:69566259-69583118 GCA_030014935.1 Caiman crocodilus | reverse complement strand
TATATAAATATGAACCAATGGGAAAAGGAAAGCTGGGAAGTATGTAAAAAAGGCAAGAATTGAAAAATTAAAACATTTAAAAATTTTTACTTTCTGTCTTATTTCATAGGGAAGTATGTAAAAAAGGCAAGAATTGAAAAATTAAAACATTTAAAAATTTTTGCTTTCTGTCTTATTTCAAAATTTAGTTATTAACAGAAATTCATTTAAAAAAAACTTCCAATAGTTGAAAAAAAATCATATTTGAAATTGCAGAATGGAAATAGCCTGGAAAAAATAAAGTTTTCTCCTCTTTTTGGACTAGCTTTAGCAGTACCAGAAAATGCAGAGTGAATACTTTTTTGACACACGCTCATCATTTAATACTCAAATTTAGTTTCTTTAGGCAACATCATTATGAAATTAATGCTCATCACTCCCCTGCACACCTTAGTGCAAGCCAGTTAATGCTTCTTCTTTTGCAAAAAAATCCACCCACTTCTGAAGACATGCCCATCTGCAACAGTTGTTGTTATAGAAAATTTATTTACAGGCTTTATATACTGAATATGTAGGGGTTGTTCACACTAAAATTCACCATTTCTGACCAAGAGAGGAAAGACTTGATGCACCTACAAATCACTGTCAAAAAGTACAACCATATTGTTCTCTTGTTATGAGTTTTCTTTCTTGATGGTGGCTGTGTACAGATATTCAGACAGGTTAGATCAGGTTTAAAATGGCCATCTGATGTTACTTACTTCACACAGATATGGAGCTTACACTACTTGGTAGATCTAAGTGCAAACTATGCATAAATTCAGGATGGTTAGATCAGTCTAAAAATGGCTGACCCGATTTAAGTTAATCCTACCTCTGAGGTACACCTAACTTAGATCAGGTTGGCCATTTTTACATCAATCTAACTGTCCTGAGTTTCTGTACAGTTTCCAGAAGAGCCCCAGGGCTGAGGAGGTGGAGCCACTGGCCCTAGACCCAGGGCTGCATTTTTCCTACCCCCTCCCTGGCACCAGGCTACTTTTAGTGTCTGCAGCCCCACCCCCTAGCCCCAGATGGACAGCCTCAGACCAATCCCAACTCCCCACAGCCAAACTCATCATTCTGCAAGCTGCTCCCAGTGCTGTTTTACCAGAATTTGTGAGTGACCAGGAGCTAAGCAAGTAAGCTAGGGTGGGACAAGGATAGGGACAGGCAGGATGGGGGTGTTGATTCATAGTACAGTTGCTCATCTGGGGGTTGGGGGAGCTAAATATAATCCCTGGTCCCAGAGGGAAGAGAGTTACCCCTTTTCCCTCCCCCATGGATCATGAGATTCCCACTAAACTCATGTGGACTGCCCAGTTCCCCCTGTGGACCCTGCCTCCCCAACATCCTCCCAACCCTCACCCCTGCAGATACTGCCTGCCTCCCTCCAGATATAATCTGTCTCCCTAATCTTCCCATGGATCCTGAGTGCCCCCTCAACTCCCTGATCCCTTATCTGCCCCAGAGATTGGTTGACCCTCTGGTCCCCCTCACCCCCCACTAGCTTCCAATCCTGATTTTACTTAGATAAGGTGGTCATTTTTAACTTAATCTAACCTCTCCCTAACCTCCCTGAATATCTGTATGCATCCAAGAGTGAATTATATTCTCATTAAATATTGAGCATTAAAATGACAGGTATCAAGACTAGGAGAGGTCATTTTTAGACTATGCATTGTTCAACACATCCTTTAAAAACAGAAAACTTACCAATAATGAAAAATACAAGCATGGTATTCCCTTTTGAACTCATCAACAAAAGAAATATAGAAAATTAAAATTGAAGTCTCATTTGATAACCTGATACTGTCATTTACTTTGTGAGGCAACCATATGTCACTTGAATGGGACATATTAAGAAACAGAAGAATATTCCATCATTCATTGCTTCTTGTCATTTTTTTTTTCAAAAACTGCTTTTGGGCACATCTATGATAACCAGCAAGCTAATCAGAAATGCATCTTTAAAAAAATGTACGTTTTAATAAGGAAAGGTAGGTGCAAAAGTCAGCAAGTTACTTTAAGTATAACTTTAAGTACATTAGTAGCTTTGCTAACTAGAAATAGACAACTTATGCCCTGAAAGTTATGTAGGTGTATGTGTATGTAGAGACCATGAAACCACCATATAAATAAAGTATTTTGGTAAACTTGTAATGTAAGTTATTGTTTTTTCTGCTTTTATCTAGCTTTCTCTGAGAGTCCCAAATGTTACTTAAAATATGGATTTCAACACATTTCAAAATAATTAAAAATAAATATTTGAATTCAGTCCATGTTTTATACAAAATTTACCTTATTAAACGACTGTGAATTTACTAGGTTTTTAAATATGAGGGTATAAACTGTGCCTTGACTAACACCTAATATAATAGTAAAACTGGGCAGGGTGTACATCACTGTGAAATTTAGCTTAACACCTAAATTAATATATTAACTAAATTAATACAAATGACCTGATACATTACAACTAAATAAAAATGAAGAGAGCAGAGGGCATTATATTTTATAATCAACACATCAGATTCTATTGCATTGGTGTATTAAGTATAAAAATATTTTGTATTCTATACACCTTTACAACAATTGTAGAATAAAGCAGCAAATACGATGGAAAAGTAAACAAAAAATGTTGTAAGCTTAGTCACCTCTCTCTTTTTTCTGGTCTCTTTGAATTGTCCCTCAGGTGTCTGGCTTCTTGCCCTTATCCATCTCAGTGTAGAATCATGAGATTCTTCTACTCTTAAATGTTTGCAATACTCCTCTGGAAACCCTGCTTCATTTTAGGCACCTTTTGGAAACTTGTAACCAGTGAGGTTGAAACAAAATACTTTAGTATTCTGAAAAAAATACTGGAGAAAAAAAGGCAGGGTAAATCAATGAAAGGCTAATATGACTAGGGGGACTATAGGATAGACTGAGTGAGTGAATAAGGGCATTCAAGAATGACTACCAGTTGTGCCAATTAATGTTTAATTATGTAATACAAAGAGAAACAACTTTAGGAGAAGAGACTGAAAGAACATATACCTAGTAGCAGGTGTTTAGGCACCTAGGAGTCTTTATTGGTAGAAAGTCAAGGACCCAAGGGCTTTTAAACCTGAAAGTCATGTGGGGTGACTTCTAATGGCCCTAAATATTTGGATGAGGCATATAAAGAGGCAAATAGGAAGCTAGGTTCCTGTAAGCTTTTCAGTCTGTGAGGAGGATGGCCCTGTTCCAGCAGTGCAGAGGCCCAAACTAGGTAGGACTTTCCCCTGAGAAGACCCAAAACCAGTCCTATTTTGGTCCATAGTATACTTCTGGGGATGTACTGGGAAATGTAAGCAGAACTAATTAATAAAGACACATGTGGCTTGTGTAGAGCCACTGTATCACTCAGGAAGAGGTAACACACTAGAAGGGAGGTAAGGAAGGAATGTCTGATAGTCTCTTCCTTCCTGAGCTGGGATTGCAAATCTCAATTTTTCTCTTAAACTTGGTCAACCAGGTCCTGTGGTTGCTTCAATAGTGGTGTGAGCACCCTGCTCCTTGATACCCCAAGGCTTCTGGTAGGGCTGGGGATGGCAATAGTGGTGTGAGGTTCATAGCTTCCCCCCTGGGAAGGCTGTTGTATGTGTTCCTGGAAAACTGTCACAGGTGTGATCCTAACATTGCCAGGATCCAGATTTAGAAACTGGGGATCTCCTGGACCACAGGCCCAGAAGCCAAACTGAGGTCACAGTACCAGGTGTTGGTCTATGTCTGATGGATCATGTCAAGGGATCAAGTGAATCTATGGTCAAAGCCAAGCCAGTGGTCAGGAGTCAAGGTAGAGAGCAGCAGGATACAGGGGTCCAAGGTAGAGGCAAGTTAGCAGTCACAAAGCTAAAAACATCATTTCCAGAAAAATGACACAGGGGGGAAGTAGAAGGTGTTTTTTAGCTCTATAAGCAAAAGCCTGTGTCCTTCATTGGTTCTTCTGGGTCACAGGGTCCACCACTGGAAACCTCATGGAAGGGCCCAGGCTGGGCCAAGTCCAGCACCCAGCCACTTTTTAGTGGTGCCTCATCCCAGGGTCCTTGTCCTTGAGCCTAGAAGATGCAAATTTGAACCTCAGGGATCCTGATATTTTGCTTCTAACTAGCCAGCTGCCCCCTATCTGAGGGACCATCTCTCAACTCTCCCAGTCTCCTGTTAGGGAGCATCGCTAAATTACAGCTTCTTTCATCACATCACCAAACACCAAAATAATGTACCTAGAGAGGCTGTAGAATCTCCATCCTTAGAAGATTTTAAGAACAAGTTAAAGAAACACTCCCCTGGAATGTTTTAATCATGGATGAAAGGGAAGAACTGACAGTACTCACTTTTGACCTGTAGATAAAGGTATTTGCCCATGGAGCAGGATACCAATATTTCAGGATTTCTTGCCTGAAGGGGTTTGACCCTATATCCCCACTCAATATAGAGTGTGTCATGAGTTAGGTTATGTTTTTCATGACTTTCATTGAAGCTTGCCCCATGGGCAGCTCAGAGTAACAAACTCAAAAGAGGGTGGGAGTGGGTAGAGAAAGGAGGTGAGAAGAAGGGTACTATAAGCAACCAGGAGTGTAACTTTATAATCCAAATGAAGTGAGCACTGTCAAGGTGGAAGGGCCAGGTTCCTGCTGCATGCTTTCCATGCTACTTATTGAAGAATGAATGCATAAACTGAGCAAGAATTAAGCAAGAGGGAGCTGGACCTAAAATTTCAGGGGTCTGAACTAGAAGTGCAGAGCTGGGTTCTGGTCCCTGAGTGTAATATCCTAGGAAGTGAGAAATATGGGTTCAAACCCCATCAAAGTAAGGGAAGCTCAGAAGTTGCATGCTCTTTGATCAAGTGCCTTCAACACTGGGCTAAAAGGTAGTATCTCTCATTCTTCTGCCAGGTACTTTGGCATGCAATATTAGACACACTAGCTGGCTATATGGCTCCCTAATAAGGCCACTCCCCCTTGACCACCTTTTCTTTTGCCAGTCAATTTCTCCTTTCACCTTGAGTTTATGGAAGGGATCTCTTCATTAATGATATGTTTAAATGCTAGTTGAAAGGTAAAGGGTTTGCTCAGAAAAGCCAAGACCCACCAATTATGTGTCTTGCCCCATTTTTTTTTAAGAAGAGTAATGCCTTGCCTAGTAGCAAGAGGCATATTAAAGAGACCTCTTCACAGCAACATTTAGCCTTTGGGTTAGCCTTCAAACAGTTACATCTGATCTCTTCTAATGGTTACTATGTTTGAAATTCAGTCTTGGTCTTATCTCTTGTCAAATGATTCACTAGAAGCTTCAGATTATAAATTATATTTTTCAGTTAGTGCAATACTCATAGGTACTGCAAAATCTCTTATAATGAGCGAGGTTAATACATCAAAAAATCCATAGAAGTGACTTTTCTCTCTCTCTTTTTCTCCTTTGCTTCTGACTTTCTTTTCACAGCTATTTATTTACTATTAAAATATATTAGACTGAAGCATACATTTTTCAACTATAGAAGCAAGCCTAGAAAAACACAGAGAAATCACATTTTTAGTGTCAGTAAACATCCTGTTCAAGATTTACCTAACTTGAAAACTGAAGCATTTGTCAGTGTTTTGTTTTGTTTCCACTGCAGAAAAACATGTGGTTTCCAGCCCTGTGTACACATCTTCATTCCTTTTTCTCTTTTTATCTCAGTATCATAGAATCATTGAAAAAGTAAGCTGGAAGGGATCTGAGAAAGTCAGTTAGTCCAACCCCATTTCAATTACTCCAGGCTTATCTAGCCTGCTCTTAAAGGCTACAAGGAGAGAGATTCCACAGCCTCTGTAGGCATACTATTCCTTTGCTTAACTACCCCAAACAGATAACGGGCCTGTTTCTCATGAACACATAAATTTGCATAACGTTTCATGTCATTTCAGTATCAATAGGATCAGAAGAGAATAAAAGTGCCATTAGATGCTTGGCGGCCTCTCTGAATGCTCAAAAAGGAAGTCTAGGTATGTATGTATCCACAGAGACTTTTTCTAATAAAATCAAGGATTCTATATATAAACTAAGGTGTTTAGATGCCCAAAAGGAACGTAGATGTTTCACAGAGTCCAAATAAGATGCTGTTTAGCCATTTAGGGTGACACTGTATTATTTCTTGGCAACCTGAAATATCACCTGGACGAAAGGGAATCGGTTGATATTAGGGCTCAGTGAGAAGCTTCAGACCCTGATTTGATATGGCGGAGAGTCAGCCTGATTCAGTGGCTGAATCTCCAAAACCAAATCAAATCAGAGGACCCTTTAATTTCTTTGAATTGAATCAGAACCCTCTAAATTGATTAGGAGACATTTTGAAAGATTTGGAGATTTGGACATAGACACAGCTTTAAATGTTATTTTCTACATACCTCTGGATAGCAGGTGGCTCGTGAATGCTGCGATACTGGAGTACAAGGAGTGTCCCACAGGAGTGAAGAGAGCTTCCCAGCATGCTCAGCAATGGACCCTGAAGTGGACCAGAATACTTCTGGTCCACTTCTGGGTCTCTGGGGGAGCACACAGAGAGGCCCTCCTGTTCCCCTCTAGCCCAGCGACTGGTGCCTCCTGGATCTGGGGGGTACCTAGGGCCCCCCTGTGACCAGCTGTTGAGCCAGGGGGTGCAGGGGTCCCCCCATGCACTTCCTGGTGGGCTTGGAAGTGGACTGGAAGTACTTCCAGTCCACTTCCAAGTTTGTCACTGAGCATGCAGGCCTGCACTCTTGTGGGACACTCCATGTGCCTCAGCATTGCAGCATTCAAAAACCGTGCTGGTACCTCAAGGTACATAGAAAAAATGTTTAAATCTGTGTCTATGTCTGAATCACTGAATCTCCAAATCGGCATCGAATCTTCAGAGTTGGCTTCATCAAATCAAGTACAGTTATCCAAATCAACAAATTGAATCATTGTCCCTGATTTGGGCTGAATCTGAATCCAAATTGAATAGGGCCTGCTTTGCACACCCGTAGTTTATATAACTTATTTGAAGTTTAAAAAAGCCATTGAACTGATGTCCCACGATGTTCTCATGGAAAAAAATTGGGCAACGGTGGCCTTGACTACTCAAGTCAGAGGTTTTGTAGCTCAGCAAGATGCCTGCTAGCCTGGGCTCAAGATGGGGCCTTTGGTTTCAGTAAGATAGATTTTTCCTTCCTGAACTGTATACCAGTCATTTTTTTCCAATGACTCTTAGCAGCTGAACTTCAAAAGGAGCATCAGAGAAGGTCTTACAGAATGCCTAATCTCTAGTGTGGCAGTTAAAATGTTAGTTTGGTAAGTGAAGGAGCTGGTAGTGCAAAACCTTGAGCTTTCCAGGTGAATGCCATAAATACCAAGTCTTGGATAAGGTCACAGTTCCCTGAAGTTAATCTAATAATCGTGGGTTTTAGCCAACTCCATTGTGAGGCATCTGAGGCTCCTGGCATATGGTGCATTTAAAATATTATTAACCATTTAATCACATCTTAAGTAGTAACCTGGTCATACATTAATGACATTAATGACATGATGAAACAAGAAATAAGCCACAAAATATGTGCAATAACTTTAGGGCTAATTCCTATCATTCCATTTATTGAACATGTGGTCAAGCTGATTGGGACTCCCGTCCTCCAGACTCATGGGAGCCTCTGAGATCTTAGTGATCCTGACACTAAGACTGCCAATCAACTGATTGTCACTCCCAGCCTCAGTGGCCCATCAGAGTCAAGGGTTTCAGTTTGCCCCTGAGGCTGAGTCACAATCAGTCACTGTGCAGGGTGCAGTGTAACTCATGACTCTGATATGGTCCTTTGGCTGGGAATAGTGGAAGGTTGGGGTTCCCAGCCTTTGGGGCAGAGCTGGAGTCAAAGGCACCACTACATCTCCATTGCTGGGAGCCCCATCAGCTGATCCAGGCTCCCAGTGGCAGGAGCACACCCTGGGCTCCAGTTGACATACCACTTCTGGAATGAGATACCACCAGATCATACCACCCTTTATCAAATGGGCAGTCAGAATCAGTACACTAAATTATTCATAGTACCTCAGATGCCTCTTTAACTATTATCAGGACAATTAGGTTTCCTTACTACCTCTGGATGAGTCTGCAAACAATAAAATTGAATGCTTCAGTTAAAAGCTGTACTTATTACATGAATTATGGGTTGATTTGGCTTGATCTGGTGGCTAAATCTCTGAATCCAAATTGAATCAGAAGACCTATTAATCTCTTTGAATCAAATCAGAAGACTCCGATTTGACTCAGAGAGATTCAATGATTCAGCCATAGACACAGCTTTATATGCTTTTTCAACATACCTCAAGGTACCAGGCATGGCTCGTGAACACTGAGATGGTGGGGCAGATGGAACACCCCACGGGAGCACGAGGTGGGGGATGGATCTCCTGCATGCTCACTGGTGGACCCAGAAGTGGACCAGAAGTATTATGGCCGAATCACTAATTCTCTAAATCAGAATCAAATCTTTAGATTCAGCCATATCAAATCAGGAAAGTGATCTGAATCAGTGAATCGAATCACTGTCCCCCGAAAGGGCCGAATCCAAATCTGAAGTGAATACTGCCTGCTTCGCAAATCCCTACAAATCAATATGTTATTGAAATAAATAGGCTGAGAAAGAACTGTGCTACTAGTAACTTGAAAAAACCTTGTGTGAGAGGTAAGATTATTGGTGGTACTGCAGACACTGCATTAGTAAAAAGGCTATTGCATGAGGGGCTCCTGTCTCTAGAAATGATTAACCAATTTTGAAGGGCAACAGAGACTGCGATTGCCCAGGCTGTACTGCTGAATGCACCAAAACAAGGTGTTGTTCACGCAGTGGGCATGAAAAAATGTGGACAGAAAAAGCCATGTCACTGGGTGGAATTTTTCACTGGTCAAGGGAATGCTAAGAGTGAGACATCAAATAGCCTGTTATGTAGCAAATGTAGAAGACAACATCACCCCAAATGTTGTGCTGCATTTGGAAAGCTCTGTTTTAACTGTAACCAGAAAAAAAAATTATGCCAGCTGCTGCAGATCCCAGAGAGAAAATGTATACAGTTGAGAGCATAGCAGAATAATTTTGTATCAAACAATGAGTGAAACTCAATGAGAGGGACTGAATTTTGCCAACAGAATTTCAGGAAGTAATGGTTTTACTTAAATTGGACACTGAAGCTCAGATTAATATTTTACTAGAGCATGAATATAAAAAAAATTGAATTCAAACCCAAAGTTGAGTCCAACAAACATGAAACCAACTGGCTAGCCAGGAACAAATATCTCAGTGAAAAGGAGAGGCATTACCAGCATCCAATATAAAAATAGAGTATAAAAAAAAAAAATCTCATTTACTGTGGTGCCAGGAAAGTGATACTAATTTTAGGTCTGGCGGCTGGTGAAAAACTTAATCTAGTTAAGTGTTTGATTGCAGTGCAAGAAGACACTCCCTTTATGCCTCTTGATGATTCTCTTGGCTGTTACTGCCCAATTCTGGACAATTTTTCTTAGGAAAAAAATCAAGTATCCCCAAACACAAAAAGCTACATTTCCTCTTAAGGAGAGAAATGTAACTATAGAGAATAATCATGCAAAAAGAGGAAATCAGCAAGAATGGTCTAAAGCTAATGAACTTTGTGCTATGTGCAGCACACAGGTTCCAAATGGATAGGTCAATCAGATCTTAGTATAAGGATTCAAGTCTATCAGGCTTTGGAGGGAAAGCTTTCCACTAAAAAGAAATGAAAAATGGGGTCTGATATTTCATCAGTCTGAGTGAAATCTCTTGAAAGACTCACAGAAATTTGTTAAAAGAGCTGCACAAAAGCAGGAATAGAAACCTGCGTGGAAACGACTCACTCCAGAATGAACCTAGTAACCTCTACTTTGTAGAAGCGTGTTAATTATTTTTGTGTTAAATTGTTTTTGTAGTTATTGCTAAAAGGGAAGATACAGTGATAGAAGCTATAATTTAGAGATGCTCCCTAACCAGAGACTGAGAGAGTTGGGAATTAGGGAATGGTCCCTCAGTTAGGGAACAGTTACCCAACTAGTTAGAGACAAAGGATCTACAGAGATTGCCCACTGCTCCACAATTAAAATGTTGCTGTTAGTTCTTTTCATTCATTGTATGCCTGTATTTATATTATAAGCTATTATGTATATTTGTATCAAAAACACAAATTATATCAAATTATTAATTCATTTATGCAAAAAAGTTACGATGTTTTTTGGAAGCTTAATTACTAAGAACATATAATCTATGCAGGATTGTATTAATTTTCAAAATTATCTAAATAACAACAAAGAGCTTGTCATTCTGTGTGCTGTAGTATGAAATGGAAGGCAGTGGGATAAATTATGTCATAACTTTAGAAGGTAGTACATGGTTCTAAACTGTTGCTATGCTTTACCTATGCTCCTTTGGTAATCTCTGTGTGTTTGTGTTGATAGATCTGTTTACTTAAGATATCTTGTGCAAAGGTCACATCATTAAATATAGATTAAAACTGAATATGTCTGTACTATCAAGCTCAGAGAAATACAGGAGTCATGGTAATATTATCTCTTTATGATGACATTTGAGCTAGGACCTTCCTTTCCCCCAAATTATCAAACATGACTTTGCTTCAGTTTTTCAAAGTTCAGACCACAACAATATATGCCTGAAGAAGGGTGACTGTGCCCAAAAGCTTGCTAAAAACTTTTTTCCAACTACTCATTTGGTCTAATAAAAGATACCACACCTACTCTAAGAACCTTTCCTGACCACAACAATATATTTTTGGAGGGGGTGCAAGGTACAGTGGAGGGTAAATATATTATTTGTTGTTCAGCTTTTGAGAGTTAGTATAACACACTTCCTTTTACACAAGGGAATGATTCAACCCTCTCTATATAATTTTCAGTCAGTTGCCATCTATAATTAATGTTTTATGTCTATTAAAATGTTGTTCTAGAATTTTTACTTCCTCTCTCTCTCTAGTTCACAAACTTTATGGTACACATTGGGAACAGGCACACAAACAAGTTACAGCAAGGTAAATGAGGGTGGGGAATTAGTGCTACACGACAACTGCCTGCTCTTGCCTCAAGGTAAATAAAAGCTAACCACTTCAGCACTCTTTCATTTACCAAGCAGTAAAAGCATACACAGAGATAGATACCATATAGCAACTGAAACAGCATAAATCATTGTCCTCACATACTTCACAGTAACATGCTTATGTGCCCATGCTACAGATTTTGATCCCAAACCTACAAATTATTTTACGTTGACAGGCTAATAGGCTAAGTGATAGGCTTTTTTGTTGAAGGGAAGCGGAAAAGCAGTGGATGCGCACTGAAATACTTTGACTGAAGAAGGATTTCATTACTAGTTCTGGCAACATTCTCATGTGTAAGCTAATAAAAATATAGTCTATATGAAATTAAGATGGATATGTAATGGATTGGATTATTATGCTCAAAGAGGAATCATCAATAGCTCAGTATTGATATGTGAATTAAGAACTTGGAGGATAAGAATTGAGTTCATACTTGATAAAAAATTATTGATGACTCATAGCTGGGAGGGGCAACAGATGTTCTGGAAGATAGGAGTTGATACATTTGATAAATAGTCTTGATAAATTTGAGGAGTAGTCTGAAATTAATCAGATACAATTCAATAGGCAAAAGTGCGAAGTACTGCATGGAACAATCAAATATACAATAAATACATTTTGGAAGCATTAGCTAGGTCGCAGTAATACAGAAAAAGGACTTGGGTTTTCACCCAATATGAGCCAACAGTGTTCTATTATTGTTAAAATAAAAAAGCCAATAGCATATTGAGATGAATTAATATACACATGTAAGTATCACTGCAAATCACAGTTGTTCCACTCTATTCAGCATACTGTTCTAAGATGAAGCCTTACCTGGAGTACTATATCCAATTTTAGTCACCACACTTAAACAAAGACATGGACAAGGAAATGGGAAAAAGGTCAAAGGACTGCAACACAAATGATTAGAGAGTTAGAAAATACATGGAGAGATTAGAAGAACCAGGATCATTTAAATGAGAAAAAATTAAACTAGTAACAGTTTCATAATGGTCTTTAAATACCTGATGGCTAGTAAAGAGTACAGTGACAAACTATTCTTCATGTCCATGGGGGAGAGGATATGAAGTAACAGTTTAAATTGCAACCAAAGATATTTAAATTAGATACTGAAAATAACTTTCTAATTATGAGTACTGGGATAGATTACCTAGGGCAAGTCTACATGAGACATTTACTGTATGGTTGGCTAATTAGCTACACCGTAAACATTGCACCTCTACACGTGCACCCCTAGTAGGCTAAAGTAAACGAATGTACTCTGCAGCAAGATAGTACTTGTAAATACTATCCTGCATATAATACATACAAGTATTATCATGCTGTGGAGTAACAAAACTGCAGCAGCACATGTAGATGTTGCAAAGGGGCTGGCTGGGGCACGAAGATGCTTTAGCTTGGGGGCTGCCTGCCAGCTAGTCCCAGGCTGAAGTATCCTCAATGCCCCAACCGACCCTCTTGCAGCACATTGAATTAGGGGAGAGCAGCCCTGGGCTGGCAAGGTGCCCCACCAGAGACCTTCTGGCCAGGGCCGCTCCAACCCAGTGGAATGTGCTGCAATCCTGGGCACACATGTAAATGCACACCTGGGAGTGATAAATTCTGGTGTGGTAAGTTTATCTTACCAGAGTTTATTGTAGCACATTAATATGCACATGTAGATGCACCTCTAGACAGAGTCTAGAATCTGCATCACTGAGAGCTTCTAAAAGCATGTTATATAAACACTTGGGTGAGATGGCTTAGTCCAGGATGGTGGTGCCTTGATCAGGGGATTTGACTATATGACATCCTAAAAACATTTATCCCTATTTCCTCTGATTTCTATTTCTGTTTCTTAGTGAATGTCTATTGATTTCAGTATGTGAAACTAGGGCCTTATGTGAAAATAAAAGTGTATGCAGCAGGGTTTTATTTAATGTCTTTCTGTTTCTCAGCACTCATGCATGCAGAATTTACTCTTCTGGTATTATTCATTTTCTATATTTATGATGCACATATTTTCCATTAATTCCATAATTTTTCATAAATTTTCCATATTTATGATGCATGGTAAAATTTATTGAAGAAAACATTATGCTATATTATTTGTGATGACCTATCCTAAACACACATGATTTTTTTTTTTTTTTACCTATTCATACACTTTCTGCATCTAGCTATGTGATTCTTAATTATTTACTATATTATAGCAAATGCATTCTGATTCTGGTAGTTTTCTTCCTACTTTGAAAAAAAAATACTACCTTCCTTTAAAAAAAAATAGAAAAAAATGTTAAAAAACAAATGTTAACTTTATTTAATGAAAGCATGAGCGGGTATTTATTCATCATGAAAAACTGATTATTTATCTAGGTAAGTAAATGTAACCTTTGTTATGGAAAGAAGTTTTCATGTTTCTTTTCATCTACGCAGATGCATGTGTTCTAGGTATTCTTTTAAATGTATTTACTTTTACAAGTACTTTCTTTCCCACGCAGATTTTTAAAAGTTGAGTTTTGAATTATAGCTCTAGAGAAATAAATGTAAATGAACTAGTGGTCCCTTTGTTTTAGTCGAATTTAACATACATGATCACATTTTCAAGTGATTTTCATTAACATATCTGTGTTTGCATTCAGCTGTGTATGCTTTGACATGATCAGGAACTAATAGTGAATGTATCCACATACAAATATTTTCTCCTGGGAGAGCCCCAGAATAAAAATAGCTGCTGCAGGAGAAAAATAACCTGGAAATAACCAGAGCTACATCACTCCTGAGAGAGTTTCTCTTAGGAGAACCAGTATGTGTACATGTTCTCTTTGGAAAGAAGCCATAGCACAGTCATCCAGGATCTAAGTCAAGGTTTAGGTCAATTTTATATGTATGTAAATAATAAAAAAGGTGTTAAAATTGGAAATATTTTTTTTTCTTCATGAATGATCTGCATTTCTTTCTGAATTCTTTCCCATTACTACTCCTACCCATCAGTCCTGCCTTTTTTTTTTACCTTTACATTTCTAAGTATATAAGTTTGTAAGGCTTCCTCTGCCAAACATAAAAAAGTCATTTTTTAAGACAACAACTTCAGCTTACATTGGATGTTTACAAATCCAAAATTGCAAATGTGGATTTCATCACTAAAGCTCTTAATTTGAATTCTTAATTTAAGAAGGCAAATATGGAACTGGGTGCAAGGTTAAAAATACATGAACAGTGGTATGCTGCACTTATCTTCAAAGAGGTCAAGTTGGTATAGTTACATGTTCCTGTTGACTAGTGACAATAAGCAGCATTTTTATTTCTTTGCACATATCTTGAGTATAAAGCTGAGAGAGGTTTGATTTGTTTACTTTGACAGTTTATCATTAGTTTTGTACTGAAATTCTACCTGTTCATCTTTCTTGTTTGCATATTGTAATTCTGAATACAAGCACATACTCTCATCAGCACATAAATTACAAGTTCACTATTAAAATGAACTAAGTTTTATCAGCCAATTAATCAGAATGCAAAATAGGTAGATTTTAAAAAGGAGAGCTAATTTGACACTTGCAAACAAGATCAACAAAAGTAAAAAAAAGAAGTGAAATATTATAGAACAACAGGAAAGGAGGGAAAAACTGGGAAAATAAATTGCTAACCTTGGTACAAATATTACCTAAAGTGTTTAACAGCCCCTCAAATCCAACCTTTATTCCCTGACAGAAGTGTATTAGTCAGCAACCTGAGCATCAAAGTAGCAAGCAGGAAGTCATCATGCACAGTACAGGCTGCTGCTATCATGGATAGCAAAAGAAGGGTATAGAAACTGATCGTCTGAGTAGTTTATATATGAAGGCCTCTTTTTACTCATCTGGCAATGTACAGAGGTAATTAATTCCTACTTTTATATCTCTTTGTCCTGCCACAATAGTGCAAATGGACCTTTGTGTAAATGAAAGCAAAGTCCTGGGGTTAAAAAATAACACTTTATGTTGCAAATTATGCCTTAGATTTGAAAACTCAGGTAATTATTTTTTAAATAAAACCACATGACATTAATTGAATCCTTTTTACCTACATGTTGTCAAAGATTTGGGAAAACCAATAAGTGGTCCCTGAAATTATGCACAGTTTTTCAATACATTTACATCTTTGCTTCATTTTCAAAAGGCACCATGCATGTACAGCCCTGCTCCAGGTACATATCTATATTTAATAAACATGGTGTCAACAAACATTCTTAGGTGAGTTAATACATTTAGAATTGGGCTGAAAATGCACAGTGACAGTAAATCAATAAAAGTTCAAGTAGGAAGGGACCACAGAGTGAACAACTTAGTAACCAATAATACCAGAAATGTCAAAAGGGGCAATTTTCTCTTTTCTTTGGAAAACAACTGTGCATGATGTTGGGGTACTAAGACAAGCATAAGCTTCACCTTACTAAATGCTTATGGGAAGCAAAAGCCTGGAGGGAACAAGCTGAATGAATTTTCCCTTTAGTTCAGTGTTGAAAGGTTAGTTTAAACATTGAAATCCTGAGTTAGTGTCTGTGCTCTTCTACTTGGGTTCTGGATGCTTGACCTGAATTTTTACAGGTCAGTTTACTGATGTGAAGCAAGTAATTTTCCATACCCAGACAGTATAAAAACAGCTGTCATGTTTCAAAATAACCATACATAGTGGTCAACTATAAAGTTAGATATATTATATGAAATCATAAACTGAAAAATAAAATAAATACAGAGACAAATGTTGCTTCCATTTTTCTCACATTCACAGAAAGGAGAGAAAAATATAATGTAAAGAATGGTAGCCACCTTCCTTAGTGTAATTTTGGGACCCATTCAATCAAAATGAGAGGATACATGGAAAGAGTAAATGAGAAGGAACCTGGTTTGATGATACAGTGGGTGTGTCTACATGTGCATTTACATGCACCTAAACTTAATGTGCCTTTGCTTAAGGTGATTTAGACACACGTCTACACATAGATGTGCTAATGTACAACAAGGCACATTAAATTTAGGTGCAAATATCTAAGTTGCATTATAGATTCATAGATTCATAGATTCTAGGGTCAGAAGGGACCTCAATAGATCATTTCTCAACGAGTCTGACCCCTTGCATAGGCAGGAAAGAGTGCTGGGTCTAGATGACCCCAGCCAGATGCCTATCTAACCTCCTCTTGAAGACCCCCAGAGTAGGGGAGAACACCACCTCCCTTGGGAGCCCATTCCAGACCTTGGCCACTCTGACTGTGAAGAAGTTCTTCCTAATGTCTAGTTTAGATCTACTCTCTGCTAGCTTGTGCCATTATTTCTTGTAACCACGGGGGCACCTTGGTGAATAAAATCTCACCAATTCCCTTTTGTGCCCCTGTGATGAACTTATAGGCAGCCACAAGTTCGCCTCTCAGCCTTCTTTTGCGGAGGCTGAAGAGGTCCAGGTGTGCTAGTCTCTCCTCATAGGGCTTGGCCTGCAAGTCCTTAACCATATGAGTGGCCCTTCTCTGGACCCTCTCCAGGTTATCCACATCTCTCTTGAAGTGCGGCGCCCAAAATTGAATGCAGTACTTCAACTGCGGTCTGACCAGTGCCTGACAGAGGGGAAGTATCAACTCCTTGGATCTGTCTGTCTTGCATCTGCTGATGCACAATAAAGTGCCATTAGCTTTTCTGATGGCTTCATCACACTGCTGACTCATGTTCATCTTGGAGTCCACTAGGACTCCAAGATCC
>JAGPOW010003642.1:69534433-69566159 GCA_030014935.1 Caiman crocodilus | reverse complement strand
CAGCACTTTGCATTTCTCCTTGTTGAACTGCATTCTGTTGTTTTCTGCCCATTTGTCCAACCTGTCCAGGTCTGCTTGTAGTTGTTCCTTGCCCTCCGGCATGTCTATGTCTTCCCACATTTTTGTGTCATCTGCAAACTTGGACAGAGTACACTTCACTCCCTCATCCAAGTCGCTGATGAAGACATTGAAGAATATCGGTCCTAGGACCGAGCCCTGAAGGACTATACTGCCCACACCCTTCCAGGTCAATACCAACCCATCCACTACTACTGTCTGGGTGCAACCCTCTAGCCAATTCACCACCCACCAGACTGTGTAGTCATCCAAGTCACAGCCTCTTAATATCCAGATTTATCATAAATAATGACAAAAAAACCCCCAAAACCTTGGAATTGTGCAGATTGCAGCAAGCCCACCTTCTGACAGGAGTGGGTTGCCAGGAGCTCATAACTCTAGTGTAGCTTTCTAGGAACAATTCAAGGTGCTGGTTTTGACCTATAAAGCCCTGAACAGTATCTAAGGCACCATCTTCTTCCTTATACTCCATTGTGATCCTTAAGGTCAGGTGAGAGAAACCTTCTGCAAGCACCAGTGTGCCAAATCTTCTTGGCAAAAACATGTGGGAGATCATTCTCAGTAGTCTTCCCTCAACTTTGAAATTACCTCCCTCTTAAGGCGCACCACAGCATGAACATCTTCTGGAAGTATTGTAAAACCTTCATATTTGACTAGGCATTTAGGAAACAAAGCTAGGCTGGAAAATTTAGTGGTTTTCTGTTTTCTGTTTTTTTTCCCCTATACTATAAGCATTTGTTTCTGTTTTATGAATTATTCTGCACAAAAAGTTATTGTATGCTGCCCTAAGACTTGTTGGGAAGGGTTGCATATGAATTAATTAAATAAATAAATATTAGATATTATGCTTCACACTGGATGCTAATCTCTCACTATTATTGATCAGAATGAAATGCAAGTGCATATAGGTAGAAGATGAAGGGAAAATATCTCCCAAATGGTTGCTGTATAGGTTTTACATCTTGTAAAGGTTCTCATACTTGCCATTGTCCAAGACAGGACATTAATTAGATGACCCTTTGTGTGATCTGCAGTTCCTATGTTCCTATGTTTATTCATTATAAACAATGCAGTAGATTTTTTCACCCATGTTTTGTGTGTTACGTACTGCAAAGCAGCTATGACCTAAGAGTCTGCCTGGATTTACACAACTAAAGCTTTGCAGCATCAGAATTATGAAAAAAGCTAGAGTATGTCAGTGGAACTGTTCCAAGGGAATGTTTCCCTTTTTGTTTTCAGTGCTTTAATCATTTCTAAACCCCTCTTGCCTATCTTGCCATTTTAAGACTATCAAAGGTTTATAATCTATTCATTCTGAGCTCAATTTTGTAATAGGCAATACAGATATGAAGGTATAAGATGCTCTTTTATCCCTATGAAGTCAGTACAATGCAGCAGATCAAGCAGGTGCTGTGGCACCACCATATACACTCAAGGATAGATGAACTGAAATGGGTGGAACTCTCCCCAGAAACATACACACTTCCCTGAATTATCACAAAGAAATAAGAGGGAAATGACTTGAAAGTTTAATTCCCCATGAAGCACATAGGTAAAGGTATAGGTACAGACTATGGTACATCTCCTGCAGCTGGGACAGCTCAGCTATGAAGGATGCCTTACTTGGGCCAGACTGGAAAATGAAAAAAGACACTTACAGTTAAAATGCATATGTGATGGGTCAGCAGGATCATAAAACATTATTTCTTCTCCCCGACTGGCTGATGTACGTGTTCAACAAGGGTGAAATTCACCGCTATATAGAAACAAAAGTTCTAGGCACTATTTAAGTCTTGTAGAAGGGGTTTAAGTGGGATGAAGTAACATGTAGACCTTTTGCTGGCTGATTGAATTTTATCCCACAAGAATAATAAGTGTCAACTATGGTGATTTATTCAGAGTGAAGTAAATACCTATCCAAATGTTCCACAAATAACAAGAATCTGGAAGTGATTAAAAGTGATGCTTAGGAGGTGGCTCATATCCTAAGAAGGATCAAAATGGAAAAGATTTAAGCAAAGGACTGTTTTCTGAGGCCAATTGCAGGATCATGATCTATCCCAAAGACTGATGGAGAGGTAGTCAAAAGCAATGGATTCATACGTTCTCATTTTGCTGGTATTCACATTTCTTAAGGAAATCTCAGAGATAATTAATTCTTCAAATTGGAATTAATCTATTTTCTTTACTTTATAATATTAAATAATGTAGTCTTTCAGAATAGCTTAATAAGCACATTCATTCATTATGAACTAAAAGCCAGGCACAAATGATAATGGCAATTATTTGTAATTTTGTTGTGTATAACAAGTATAACAACAATAATATTATTAATTATTTGTATATAATATATATAATTGCTATTTGTTCATTCTTTCATTTTAAAACACACATTGCTCTTTTTTATTAATCCACTGTTAAGAATTACATGACATATTAATAAACCAGCATTTTACTTTGACCATATTGGCTCAAACCAAATATAATTTAATGTTGTCCTTGGAATGATCTTTTCATACATTATTTACATAAACAAAACATGTAATAAACCCCACATACTTCAATCTCATTGATTAATAGTATACATTTATCCTGCAATGGAGCACTTTACAGGTTAGGGATAAATAAACTAAAAAAAAAAAGAATGTGTGCAGGAAAATGAAGCATTTAATATACAGTTCTACAAAGACCATTCTGTTTAAATTAAGACTGTGAGCCAGATGTTCATCTGATGTAAATCAGTGTAATTCTATTTGAAGGAGCTATGCTGATTTACCCCAGATGAAGATCTCTTCTTTCAACTCATGGGCTATCTCTGCTTGGCTAGAAAATGATTAAATTAGAACAATTTTACAGTGAACCACCCTGGCAGTTTCTTTATTTTTCATTACTTTCTCCTCAATTTTTTTGATATCTTTCACATCTTAATTATAACATACAAAGCTACTAATTCCATTCATGAATCTAATTCAGATCCAGTATACCTATTTGGTAAGGGACAGAAGTTACACATAAACTGGTTTAAGTGATCAGGAACCAGTTTAAACCTGTAACAGAACAGAAATTCAGTGTATATTGAACCAGTTTCAAGGTGTCCAAAACTAGTTTAAAATAAACCTGTTTTAATGTAGCATCAGAATGAAATGATCTGGGTCAAACAACTTTACGCAACTTCTGTCCCAGACCCTTTCCTGATTTAAGTTAACTTAGAGTTCCCCAGCATCCCAACATGTTTTTAGGCCCTGGGCTGTGCTCTCTATTGCAACAAAGTGGGGCTGGCCCTGCCCCAAGCTGTCAACAGGGACTTTCTATCCCCAGCAGCCAGGAACAGGGAAGATTACCCCACTACACCCCCTCCTCTGCTGGGGAATCAATCCAGCTCCCAGCTGGGGTTGGGGGGTAAAGCCCCCACTGCCAGCTACCCCCCCTACACCAGGCACAGGGTAAACATTATCCCCGCATGACCCCCCGCCCAGCCCCCACTCCCACCTCAGCTGGCCCACAGGTTGGGAGTGGGCATGGCCAGAGAATAACCCCAGTTCCCAGCTCAGGTGACAGGAGTAAAACCCTTACTGTGGGCTCCACTACTCCCCACAGTGGAGCATCCTTGGGTCAGCCTGGAGCTCATGGGAGGACAGACATTCAGGCAGCAGAGGCCCTGATGCACTCCCTGCCAAGCTGGCTGCCTCCAGAGAATGCCCCAGTCAGGGCAGCAGAGTGCTCTCCCCCGGCCATGCTAGGATCTGCCAGGCTGCAGACCACACTCACCGGGGAGCCCCACACTGTAGGACAGGCTGGGGCAGTGGAGTTGCAGCCAGCCACGCAAGCCCCCTCTCTCCTCAGTGGTGATGCTACCCTGTACCACAGCCTGGCAAGCAGAGTAGGCTGGAAGCCCCAGAGGCTATGCCAGGCAAGGCTGATGACAGGCACTGGCTCTGGCCATGCATCAGGGGAGGACTCATACCACACCAGCAGGGAATTTGGGGAGTGGGAGGCGGGCCCCAGGGCCCTGGTGGAGATGAGGCATTGAGCCGCAGCTCTGCCCAGGAAGTGTCAGGCAGCTGTGATTCTGACCCTTACCCCAGACCAGCTCCAGCAAAGCCACAGTACCAGCAGCTATGCCCACTCCACCGCTCCTGGGACACAGTAGGCATCTGAAATGGGTGAGGAGGATGGATGCAATGCAGGAATTAAACCCCCTTTCCCCTCAGGCTACTGGGGCCTGGCTACACCCTCATTCCTGCCACTGGAACAGCCAGTGAGTGAGCAAGGGAAGCAGGGCTGGGGACTCCTGGCAGGAGCTGCTTTTCTCCTTTCCTTCCAGGCACGCCCCAGTTGGGGTCCCTGCAGGCCAGGGTGGGGGTTGAAAACCTTCCCCACTCGTGCTCAAGCCTGCCAGGCCTGGCCACCCCCTCCCTTCCAATGCATTTTCCCTCCAGCTAAGGGCTTGTTCTAGCGCCCCCCAGCTTCTGGCCCAAGGCACTGTAGTCATGTGCTTGCATTTCCAGAATCAAAAGTGATTGTCTATTCACTTGCAAATTGATACAATCTAGGCAGGTTAAATTAACCTGCAAAGACTGAATCAGCTTAGGCTCAGGCTTTTTTAATGTCTGTACCTAGCCCTGAGGGCTCTAGTGTATCTAAACTACATGCAGGACTAGTTACATTTATTAACCTTAACCATTTGACTAACATCTATTATCTGACATTGGGCTTTCGCTAGTAATTTATGTGGAACATATCCATAACGTATAATATGATTGATGGATAGAAACAAAACTGATGTAATGGATAAATAAACAAAACCAAATCTGTCTGCCCTTTCCCAGATATGAGGAGAGGAGCCTGTTTTGCTCTTCCCAGCACAGCAGCCTGGCCCCTCCTTGCAGCATGCTGTTCAGCTCACAGCTTGCTTCCTCCTCCTCTGCTTACTCTTCTGGGAGTTTTAGAAGCTCCCAGCAGGACAATCCCTTCCTATCCAAACATCCTCTAGCTGGACTTCTTTGACAAGGCTGATGGCTCTTTTTTTAAAGGACAGACCTCCCAGTTACACTAACCCTTTGAAAGATAGGAATTTAAGCCCTCCAAACCTTTATTTAAAATTCTGTTAGCTTTTGTGTCTCCTTGTTGGTTTCTGTGAATCTCCCTATACCCATCCACTGTATAGGGAAACCTATACACCCAAGTCTGGTTCATTAATTCCCGTGGGCACCAGAGCACATAACCGCTAAGTTAATACTCATTTGTGGCCCTAGCCTTTTGGACTACTTTTTTGTCTTAGGGGGGAAAAAAAAGAGTCCATCAGTACCACCAGAAGCGTGTGTGACTTCACAAATATAACTCTATATTAGAAATCAGGAAACCTAAGTTATACTTCCAGTTCAGTCATGGGTTTACTGAGTGATTTTAGGCAAATTGTGTCTTCTTCCTGTCCCACTGTATCGCATGTTGCTTATATATTTCCAAATTGCATTAAGATAAACTTATGAAAAGTGCTAAATAAGAGCCTTTCTTTTTAAAAAGGAATTGAAAGCAAGAAGTAAAGATGTTGATTTGTATATGTGTTAGTCCTGGTGTGTGATGGCTTATCTTTTTATGTGTATATGTTTATTATGAAAAAAATAGAATAGAGAAATATATCTTGGGAAGCTAAGAAAAACCCTTTGTCAGGCTTAGGAAGCACCTGCAGTTGGGTTGTCTCCTGGTCCTGGATGGAAGGAATAGTAAAGAAGCCAGAGGCTGGCCTGGCAAACAATGCAGGCAAGAAAGCCAGTCAGTCAAAATAGAAATGGAGGGGTCAGGGGGTGAGAGACAGGTTGGGATGGGGAGTGGGGCAGGGGGGGCAATGGTGATGTAGCAGCACACGTAGAAGTGCACAGGTACCTGGCGGGTCAGATATCCAGCAGGCTGCAGTTTGTCAGAATTCCACTATGTATATTGAGTACATGATACTATACCTACTACCTAGGAGACTGATGAAGTACAGCTCATAGGCTCAGCTCTGAAAAGTGGTTTGTACATTGAAACAAGCACCTAACCTCATCACCAGAACTGAAGTCAACTTTCTATAGCTCAAACCACAAAACCTGCCAACTATCTCCAGTACCCCCACAAACTGCACACCAGAATCTATCAAAGACAGCAATACCCAACTACCTGTTGGGGCACATTCCTCACCAAAGAAACCCACTCTGCTTCTAGTCTCTCAGGCCTGATCCAGAGAGGGAACAAATTACAAGTGTAACGTGCATGACTGCCAAGCACTTTTAAAATGGCCAATTTTGTGAAAAATGAACCCTTGTCAAACCAGCTATATGATTAAGGCACTCTAAAACTGAATGCCTTAGGGAACTTGTGTTCCTTTGTTGATTACCAATGTCCAACTCGGGATCCCTAAAAAATCTGGTTTATTAGGTGAATTGAAGCACTGTAATGAAGTTAAATCATAAACCTTGGGGCTGGTCCCCACCACCACCACACAGTAGCAAGCTGTAAGAATCAGGTATACCTATCCCACAGGCACTGGAGCCTGTCATTGAGGCTTCTTTCAGCGTGGTGTTATCTTTCAGAAGGGGGTCGCCAGCTGGTCCTTCTGGCTGGACAGGTCAGGTGCTGGTCAATTTGGAGATCAAGAGGGCGCCACTGAGGGTCACTTTTCATTGCTTTTTATCTCTCCTTAGCAGACTTTGGTCACTCCCAGTTTTCAGGCTTGCCCAATCCAGGGGTCGTTATCCCTCGTGGGACTTCCCCCTTCAGTGGCTACTGGATGGCATCTGTCAGCCCCAGGGGTCGTCTGCATGTACGTGCAGGTTTGGGAGTCCGTTCATGAATTTGAATATGGCTCCAGGAGCGGTTGATCTGGAGATATTCAGCCCAAAAGTTGGTCCCCGGCCTTGATTAACTCAAGCTAGGGCTTCTAGCCCTTCATCAGTGATATTTAGAGATTTCCCTGTTGTTACATTGTCTTCTATTGAGTTCTTCCATTGTTTGCTCTGCAGTTTCCTTAGATGTTAAATCGCTCCCTGCTACTATGTTACACATTCAATCACTTATTCATCCGCTCTTTCAGGGGCAGCCTGATACAGGGAAGGGCAGTTTGATTCCTGCCCTTGTTAACATTGTTACAATGTATAACTTCCTTATGAAACTAAACACATTTAGTTGCAAGGTGAGGAGTATAAAATATAAGCTACAAAAGTAATGTCATGACACACAAATAGATAAAAATACCAAAATACAAGGGGAGATACAAAATGCACACATACAAATTTCAAAACACAATTCTTTATCTTAAAGTGAAAGAAAGAGGAAGGAAGAAAAGGTAGAAGAGGAAAAACATATCCAAGGAGGGGAGAGCAAATGCAGGCAAGAGGAAAAGGGGCTTTCTGCTACACCCTTGAGGGTGGGAGGGATGGGAGCAGCACTCAGATGCTGGCTGTTTTGCCCAGCCTGAGCTGGAGGTGGAGTTAGAATGGAGTAGGGGTGTGTGAAGTGGGCCCTATTTGAGTCAGATTTGGATTCAGCCTGAATCAGGGACAGTGATTTGATTCATTGATTCGAATCACTGTCCCTGATTTGGTTCGGCTGAATCTGAATCTTAAGATTCAGTGCTGATTCAGAGAATCAGGGATTCAGACACAGACACAGCTTTATAAGTTTTTTCTACATAGCTCAAGGTACCAGTGCGGCTTGTGAATGTCGTGGTGCTGGGGTGCATGGAGTGTCCCACAGCAGTGCAGGGGGGCCCTCCACATGCTGAGCGGTGAACCTGGAAGTGGACTGGAAGCAAGTCTGGTATACTTCTGGGTCCACCAGGGAGCATGCTGCCCCCCCCCCCCGTGCTCCCCCAGCTCAACAGTTGGCCATGGGATGTCTGTGGATGCCCCTCCAGGCCCTGGAGGCACCAGTCACCAAGCCAGGGTTATGCAGGGGGCCCCCAGTGCACTCCCTTGTGGACCTAGAAGTGAACGAGAACTGCTTCTGGTCCACTTCTGGGTCTGCTCCAAGCTAACTTGGGGACACACTTGTGCTTCTCTGGGGCACTCATTGTGCCCCAGCATCACAGTGTTCATGAGCTGCCTCCTACCTAGAGGTATGTAGAAAAAAACATTTAAAGCTTTATCTATGCCAAATCTCCAAATCATTCTGAATCTCTCCGAATTGATTTGGAGTGTTCCGATTTGATTCAGAGAGATCCTCTGATTCAATTTGGATTCAGGCCAAATTTCCACCAAATGGAATCAGAGACCGAAGCTTCACAAAGCCCTAGAATGGAGCCCCCTCACCATACAACCCCCTCACCTCCTGTGACTCCAGCTGAGGTATTGGGGGGAGCTGGGCCAGACCCATGAGGTAAAGGAGCTCTGTTTCATCCCCAACTTCCAGCAAAACAGCCACTGTATGGGTGTTGCTCTTGTTCCTCCTTCCCCTACTGACGGGCCTGGAGTTGTGGGGGGGAAGGGCTAGGGAGAGAGGCAGTTCATCAGCCTCCTCTGAGGTTGTTGGACTGCCCCTACTTGCTTTCTAGGAGGGTCAGTACAGGCAGGCTCGATTCCCCCAACCCCCCAACCCAACTGGGAAACATCAGTTAGTTTTGAGGGGAGGAGGGGCTAACTCATAGCACATTGTATAAAGTGCTATAAGTAGAGCACAGCCCATAATGTCTGTAGGCACCCATAGATTATTTTTCAGTGACTGAGGTATCACTTATGTAAAAACATGTTTAATTAACTAATTTTGAATTAGTTAGGTGGGAATAAACTACAAGTTTTGAAGTTTAAAAATATAAGTATGCTCTGCCTTTTTATCTCTTTCCAGTTATCTTTTTCCACATTTTCAGTTTAGTGTATTAAGCTACCTGTCAAGAAATAATATCATGAATGATGCAGTAACACCTCCAACATCATATTACTATGCACAGGAAACTTGAAATGTGAAGAAATAACATTTAGAACACATTTTTTACCAGCCCCAAAGTATTCCTGTCATTGCATATCCAACACAATTCCTATCAAAAACAATGGGACCTACTCATGCATTATTAAAATATGTATTTGGCTCTAAGAATTGAAAACTCTGCCTAAATATGAAGTTAACATACTGATAAATAGCAAGCATTTTCATGGTTTAATTCATACATGAAGTTTGAAAAAGTGCCTTCAGAATTTCTGTTCAGGTGTAGTTACTAAAGCAAACTAGCCAGAGCCTTTTTGTTTAGTGTCACAGGGGCATGCTTCCAGGTCCAATCTCATTGTCAGCCCACCTCCTGTCTAAGGGCAAACCACCCACCTTGCTCACCTGCTATGCTTGTTGTAATTTAATGAAGGTAATAATTAAGCAGGAGGCTGCGCTTCCAGTGCCCACTGTTAAAGGGTGATATGCACACACTCCAACTTCCCCTTGTACATGTCCGATGACTCACAGATATTACCCTGTTTGTTCATACTGCTCCGGCTTGTAGCCAGGTCAAACTCTGACCGTTGTACAGCCTCTAACATACTGCCCTGATCCAGCCTCCCTTATACCACCCCCCTCTCACAGGGACTGCTGTCACTTCACCCATCTCTGGGCCACACACACCCTGCTCTGCTCACTTGAGCATTTCCTATAGGCCTTCAGGCTTGTTCTTGCACTCCTTGAGTAGCCCTGGCTCAGCCTCTTGGGTCCCTAGCCCTCATCTGAGTGGTGACTACTCAATTTACCAAACTCTGGATTGACTTTACCCCTAGCCCCTCACCAGGCTTCACAACCTTGCCCCCTCCTTGGGGATCACTCTCTACCATCTCACTAGGGCTTGGGGTCCTCCACCTGCAGGTTCAGGCTCAAGTGCCCGGCCCACCTCACCAGGGTCCTCTGCTTCTTTAGGGCTCTGGTGCTTCTCCAAATGTGCCTGACCACACCTTAGCTCATACACTACCCACCAGGCAATGGCGGGTATGGTTTTTAAGGTGCCCGACACCATCTTTCACTGGAGGGGCTTGAAGTCCTTGTATTTAAATGGCACTGCCCTGCAACAGGCAGTCCCACCAGGCCGCTGTTCCCCAGCTGTTTATGACTGAATCAAAAACAAATAAAACTTCATTGGAATGAGTTAAAAACAATGTGCAAATAGCAGACAGACAGCAGAACAGACAGCAGAATAACAGAATATAGGATAGTATGGTGCGTGAAACATCAAGAACATTAAGAAAAATGAAGGGTCATTAACACCTGTGGAATTAAGATTGTAGGTGCATATGCAATAAGTGGATTTAGATATTTAATTCCAAAGGTGTGAATCAAGTGCCACCTCACTTTGGAGGTGCAAAAACTCCATATATGTGGCAGTTTTCCCCAGCTGCCTGAAAATGTCAACTCAGCACATGTTCAAAACTTCATCAGGTTTGTCTGCTGAGAATCTCAGTGCCTAATTCATTCTTAAGCCTCATTAGAATCCAGAAACTAGGCAGAGGCTTATGTCATATGAGGGCCTGGGTCTGGTAGGCATTCTCTGATCACATCCTTCACATGTTGGCCAGATCAAGTTGTTCCTCACCAAAGGCAGTGACAGCTACATCTATCTCAAGTTATAGACAGAGTTATAGGCCTTTTATATAAGTCCCTAGTGAGTAAAGCATTTATTCAGGAATTAGGAGAAACAAATTTGATTCCCACCATTATCCAAGCCAGCACAAGGCAAGATTTCTACCACCCATGGAGCACACATATTTTCAGTCAGGTGCCTTGAGTCTACTGATGGATGCCTTTAGTCTAAGGACCTCCAGGTCACAGGGGGTCAAAGAAAGCTCAACAATACAAGGCACTAAAGTTTATTTTGTTTTGTTATATGTTTATTTATTATCATTGTAGTGTCACAAACCCAGACTGGGGGTGAATTTCAGTTAGAAAGCAGCTAACTTATATTTGTGTTTTAAACACAAATGGTGTGGAGGCCACATGAAGTGCCTAGAAAGGTGCTGACACTCCTTCTGGAGGCCAAGACTGAAGACTGAGGATCTGAGCCTCAGGCTAAAAAGACTGTCTAAGCAGGCCCAGACTCCAAAAGGGCAGTGAGTGATAGAGATCCCAAACCCCCAAAGACTATGTAACCAGACTCAAGTCAAGCCTGAGGAAGAACAGAGTCAGAAGTGCACCCTGAGCTCACTGGGCTGACAGCAGCTTCCCCACTTTGCTTTAACATCAAGGCATGGAAGGTGAGACAGCAGGGTAGGACCCTGAGAGGCCAGAATGGGATAGTAGGCCAGGGTCAAGGTGGTGACTAGGGAGTGACACAGATGCCTTTGGAACCTGTCTAGTTACACCTAGCCATATATTAAAATGAGAGAGTGATCATAGTACTTTCTATGCTCTGGAACCTGGATTGATAGAGACATTTCATTCACCACTAAGCATCAGACATATTGAATAGCTCCTGATGTCTGTATGTGGAATATACTCAATTTAAATATTTCCCTGGTCAGCTTGTTGGAAGTTTTGATTCCCATACTGCAATGCCTACATATCCTAATACGCTATAAAAAGGGCTTAGGTACTTAGCTCTGAGTTCTGCTCTGGGAACCAAACACTTATATTTTAGATGCTTCAGGCTTTATTGGACATGACACTTATGTGAAGAAACATAAAATAATTTAAGCACTGAAGCATATAACTTTAGGGTGTCTTGATGCCTCACAAAATCCACAACCCCAGGTCAGGCACTATGGATGGGAAACCAAAGATATTTATCTATTAATTGTTATATTTTCTTCTTACTCCATCTGAGTAATCTTAGCTTACATATATTTGTACTGAATTTGAAAGGACACTTGTAATTGGTTATTTGGACATGTTTATACACGAACACATAATAACATATGCTTATGTTTTGCATACTCATTTCATTAATAAGATTATTTAGTTAATTAAAGACATTTCAGGAAGCTTCTAATTTTTGTCACCCAAGGACAAACCCCTACTACTAAGGAACAGAACACCATTGGTCATAAAACACTGAACTATATTTGCAGGCTCTAAAAGATAGCTTTTATAACTTCTACTTTGATTTTTTGTACAATTTTCTTTTATGGTATGGTTTGGGAAACGTACATGATAGTTATTAGGCTATAGATAAATAGTTATTGGTATCTGTGCTTTGTATTTAATATATAATTAGAATCTTTGTTTTCAAGTTATAAATATTCTATACTTGGCAGACTGTAGAGCTAGAAAACTTAGTTAAAGTCAAAGCAATCAACAAGAGTTCTTCTTGAAGAACAGGATACCTCCTACTTGCAGGGTGTGTATCAAGGATGAGTTCAGGGGCAGGGACTGAGCTCCCCCATAACAGAAGACAGCCCCCCTGGAAGATTTTAAAACTATAACCTTTGGGGAGAGGGGCTCTGATCAGATTGCTCCTTCCATTGAATCAGGTGTTTTTTGTTTAGACCACCTTTCCCTCCCCCTCCCTGAACCAAAGTGTAATCCAAACCCCGCCTGTCTGTACAAGACAGTGTTTTAGTATATCAATAACTGCTTATGTCAAGAAAACAAACTTGGTAAAATACTGAATAAAAAAATGTAAAGATGTTCCATTTCAGAAGAAAAAAGGAATGCTGGGAAGCATTATCAAGAAAAGCCTGTAATTTAAACTTAGTCAAAGGATGTTAAAGATTTTCTTACTGAAAGCATTTTCTTCTGCAAGTGCTCTAAAGCCTTTTCAGAGAATATGGATAATTGCAAAGTGTTCAGCAGATGTTGGTTATCTTTCTATAAGTCATGATTTGTCTAACTGTGCAAACCAGTTGTTCTCAACCATTTTGGACTCAAGGCACCTCTCAAAAGACTTGAGGCATTCCTTCGTATTTTTTGTGAACTGAGTGATAGCCAATTTCAAAAACAAAGGTATATATTTCAATGTTTGCCTTTTTGCATAGGTGCTGAGCAGTGGGAGAATGGCCAGGTCAGGATCAAGCCTGATCCTGTGCTTATCTGCTTATCTCTTCACACCAAACTTATCACACCTCAGGGATCTCTTCAAAGAATCTGGCAGGACCCTAGGGTATCATTACATCCTGGTTGAGAATTACTAGTGTAAAACTTGGCTGCTTCTTTGCACTGTTATCATGATGTCAGGGAGACACTGGAGGAACTAACTGGGTATCTTGTTTTGCCAGTGTGATGGGATTTAATCCTGTAGCTCCCAGTAATATTATTAGAAATTGCCTGTTTAACACCCTCTAGATCAAGTTCATTTTTTGTAATTCCATTAAAAGTATAAATTCCCCAGAGCCTTCTCTCTCCAATAACAATAAAAAATTTAAATGGCCTATGAAAACAAACTTTCCCTATTATTTTTATAAGGGAACTGGAGAGGAAGTATCCTTTTCCTCACAGTTGCTTCTTTATAAATTACCAGTAGCACGAATCAGCATATTAAAAGAAAGCAGATAGCATAATGCAGGTTTAAGCTAGTAAATTCTGAAATGTGCTGCAGAGGAGCAAAAGGTGTAAGTGCAACCATGTATAATGTCACTTGGGGTTAATGATGAAATAGATTGTTTCCCCATTTTCAGTGAAAGCATTTGTGAAAAGATGTATTGCTCTAAGTTGAAAATCTATACTCTGAGACAGCTGCTGACTGGTAATGAGATCTAATGAGCTGTCTCTTTACCAGAAAAAAAAAAAAACACATTTGCAATAACAACCCCTTTGCAAATTGTAAGAGCATGGTAGCAGAGACAACTTCGCCATCCCATGCTGATCTCAGATGTTGGTATTGATAGAATTTCAATTCAAAAGCAAATTTCCATTCTCTGACTGCTATGAAGTATAACCAAATACAAAAATTAAATGGGGAAGCAAGCATTAGTATCTACAAAATAGGCATAACTTGCAACTATATTCTTGTTGTTATATTGTAGCATCTGCCCAGGGTTTTAGCTGTTGTTAAAATAGTACTGACATTATTGTAAATACCACATGATAATTAACAAATACAATTAAATGGGAATTCAGATTTGATATAAACAAGCTTGGGTGGATCCAGGATCTGACAAAGGAGGGTGCAGGAGCAGCCACCCCACTACATTGGTAGCTACACCCCTTCTCCTAGCCTCCTCCTCCCCACCCTGGTAGGTAAGAACACACTTCACTGTGGTAGCATAAAGTAAAAAAGTCTGGGGACTTTTATTAAGCCTGCAAAGCAAGTAAGAATCTCTCCCTTCACCTCGTAACATAGAAACATCCCCCCCATTCCTACCTGCTGCTATTGCTTTCCCTACTCTCCCAAGGGCTGGGAAGCCTCATAGCTACTCTTCCTTGCTCCAGCTGGGCTATGGGAGGGCTAGGAACCATGACAGTTCTAGCAACCAAGATGGACAGGAGGTGGAGGTGGGAAAGGGGAGGGAAAGCAATGCGCCTCTGAGCACTGAAGGAAGGGAGAAGGTTAGCTCAGGCTAGATCCAATCTGAAAGTGGGGTGCAGCTATTTCACTGCATCCCCTCTGAATCTGTCCTTTTACATAGAATATGAAACAACCATATTTTTTAGTTTCACCACTGAGGAAACAGAAAGAGGATGATATTAGGCCTAATTGCAATATCACTAACAATGGAATTAATCAGGAGTAATTGTGATTTAATAGTTATTACTCTTTTTAAAATATCATAAGTGTGGCAGCATGCCTTTGGGTGCTTGCCACTTTCAGGGTTGGATCAGGTGGCAGCCGGGTGCTTGATTGCAGCAGCCATTCTTAAGACCCAGGATATATATAGGGTGAAGCAGTAGGTTGTTTCTGGCTGCTGTAAAAGAGACATCAGATGGCTGAGCTGAGGCTCACAACATCCTGGCGGTAAGGGCAGGAGCTAGAGGAATGGTTTGGAGGCTCCTCATCCCGGGTGTGACTGAAAACTGCACCCTGACAGGATAGGGAAGCCTGGTGAGATTGCTGGTGGTGTGGCAGCCCCGCTTAAATACCAGGACTGCTCACTTCCCCAGTGAAAGGCAGTTTGGGGCACCTCAATAACCTCTAACCCCCACAACAGTGTGGGTATAAGGGGACCAGGCACAGCTGTGGCCACCTGAGCACAGGCAGTGTAAGACCCCAGGCTGAGTTAGGCATTTCTGTGGTCACCTGATCCCCAATGGGAATGAGACCCCATAGGCCCCAGGGAAGTGATAGATGTGGAGTCCCAGAGAGGGGGTGTTGGTGAGGTCTCTCAGGAGGGTTGAGTATGGCTGAGGGTCAGCCTGAAGGGCAGCACATGGGCCAGCCCCCTAAAGAACAAGTTGTTGGATATGAGAAGCCTGGTGAGAAGCTAGAGCAGAGTTAGCCCTCTGTGTAGTGAATCGCCTGGCCACTAACCAGGTGAGAGTCACGGGAGAGGCCCAACAGACTGTATGTTGCCACCTGAGCCATGAGTTGGATAAAGCCCCAAGACCTATGGGAGTTGCTCCAAGTGGGATCAGGGCAGAACAAGTTCTTGATGTAAGAGAGACCCTGTGAGAGGGGGTAGAGTGTGAGAGGCCCTAGTGGGAGGAGGGCAGCATAAGTGCATGTATGAATGAGGCCTGATGAAGGACTAAGTTCTCCTTGCTTTAGGCTGTGAGCAAAATGCCATCCTGGATGCCATCTGCAAAGCATGGGCCATGGTGTAGGAGAGGTTTGGAGCTGCAGACGGCACCCTCTGGCATCGGGGCCTGTAATGGGTAGTCTCTTGCATTTTCCACCAGTTATGGGTACAGCAAAGTCATAGCAGATGAGACTGGGCAGACTGCCCCACAGACAGGTGGGTGGGCCAACTCGAGAATCAACTCCAAGTATGCCCCCTGTCACTAAGTAAGATCCAAATCAAAACCAGAACATCAGTCTTTCTGCTTACCCTACTTAATAATTGTTAACCTTTGTTAAGACCTTTTCACACATATAACTGCTGGTAATGTTCCACAATATTAACCAGAAATATTTCATCATACTTTGCATGGCATGGTATGTCTTTCTTGGATTTTCAAAAGAAAATGAAATCTGTTTTTGAAAGATTATGTAAACAAAGTTCCCCCATAGTGAGTTACAAGAGGATGGAGAATTATTCTGGTACCATTAGTAAGTTAGATTTAAAAAATGCTCTCTCTGATGTAGTCAATAAATATCTATTCCAGAAAAATGTATATTATATAATGCAGCTGGTAAACTGGAAAACTTCCAAATTAGATGATTTGATTTATTATTTATATTTGTTTGTTTATTTTTAAATCCATAAATTATTCTTTAGTTTAATGAGTAGGCAAAATTTGAACTATTCCAACTACTAGCTATACGTATTTTATATAGAGCAAGCCCTATAACATAGCCCTAATATCTATTTATAATAGAAGAGATAAAGGTATATGTTTTTACTTTTTTTCCTGCATAGCTTCAAGTAACTCCCAATTTGCTACTAAAATACCATTGTAGGTATATCATGATAAATAATCATAATATGTAATAAGGAATTTAATTCAAACAGGATTTGAACTTACCCATATATTGAAGATGCATAGCAAGAAACTTTTGCCACTTGGTTATATCATCTTTGATTAATACCCTGGAGAACTCATAGGTGATAAATGAGCCAAAGAAGAGTGCCCATATTGTTCCATCAGTGAAATAAAACCCTATTGAAAACAACAGAAAAATAATCAAATGTTTTCTATAAAGGCAATAGAATGTAAAGTGCTTTCCCCAACTGAAGTTAACAAAGAGTAAGCAAAATGTAATGAAAAGCCAACATAATATAAAATGCTGCATAGGTGCCTGAATATATCTTAACACAAACTAGCCTTCATTCCACTTCACCTTCCTTTGGTATAGATAAGGTTAGCTGCGCAAATTAGATGCAATATTCTAATTTCAGAGCATTTTTAAAGCTTGCCCATTTTATACAGGCTTGAATGACTACAGGGAGCTGAAGGAATGGAGAAGCATAACTTTGCTCAAATGAGAGAAGGCCACAGTTTTTACTATATGCCATACATATTTTTAACAGCTGAGCAGAACCAGAAAAAAAACTATAAAACTAATCCTGAGTGTTCTCAGTTCAGAAATTCAACACTTAACAAGACAATACTTATTCCATATAGTGGAATGTGAATGCTAACTGTTGCTTTACTTCCCACTTTACCCAGTCTCTCAAAGTCAGCTAATTAGAATTTATAATATGTTGCATACAACCTGAAGTTAGCCTTTCAGACTGTATGTATCAATTAGATTCACCATTGTACCATATAACAATATGACATTTTGTTCACTACTGTTAGAATGAGATAACATTACAAAAATATAACTGAATAATATCCAAATGCCTGTTTTTGTCAGAGCATCTTCTTAATAACATTTGAAGGTCATGGAATCAATTAAAAAGTTTCCGTGACAAATTGGAAATGTTGATCAGTCCTTTCTTTCTAAATAGGTAATAGTAAAGTAACACTTTTTTTTTTTAATTTATTCTGACTTCTTACCATGCTTCTCCATATCTGATCAAAAATATTTCTGATGTTCTGAAAAGGGAAAGAGAAACAAATAACAATTCAACCCTATTAGGGATCCTCCTGACTCGCAGTTCTAACAGTAAAGAAGTTTTTTCTGATAGCTAATCTAAACCTACTTTCTTCAACTTCAAGCCACTGGTCCACAATCTGCTGTCTGCAGCAATGGGAAAAGAAGTATTCTCCCTCTTCTCTGTGGTAACCCTTCAGATATTTTGATACTCCTATCAAGTCCCCTCTTGATTGCTTTTTTCTGTGAGCTGAACATGCCTATTTTATCCAACCTCTCTTTCTATGGCTTTCCTTCCCAACCCTTTTTCATTTTTGTTGTCCACCTTTAGACCCTTGCTAACTTCCCCACAGATGAACTGAAGGGCATTTAGGATAAACAGGGGAGACAAGAGCCTCTTTTAGAAGAAGAGACTATAAACAAGCTTGTCTTGTTTAGATGAATGAAAGAAATGTTATGGGGGGAAGTGGCTGGAGTGAGACTAAGAAATAAGACTATGAGTGCATCACAGGGTAAAACGGGGTCAAAGAACTATTTAAGCTAAAGACAATGTTGGCACAAGATTAAATGGATATTGACTAGCAATGAAGAAGCCAAGGTTGTACATTAAGAAATGGTTTCTAGCTTTCAGAGGAATTAATATAGAAACAACCTTTACCAATAGGAAGAGAGGGGGCAAACAACATAATTTATTTTCAGATAAGTTTAAGAACATGTTATACCTTCCTATAAGAGTATAGGGTGGGGTTTGATGATTCAGCTGGTGCCTTGCAATGCGATGGCTTCCAGTTTCTTGTTTGCTATTTACTTCTATCTCAGATGACTGACCTAAGCAGTGGGCTATAAAGTCAATCTCTCTAACTCAATATATATGTAATTATTTATAGCAAGTGAAACAGCTCCCCTCGGATATATAGAGAACCAGGTGGTTACATTCTTTGGCTGACTTGTGGAAGACCCAGATATAACAATTTGTTCCATTCGTGCTTTTAATATGGATCTTCCACATCTCAGATAGCTTCCATGGACACCAAGTCATTTGATGTTCCATATCAGAAGAAGCCTAATGATAAACTGTAAATATTGTTTTTTTTAAGAGCAGCATAGCTGGGACAGGGACATCCTAGTGTTTGCTGTTTGTACAGCACTTGCTCAAATACAGCATTAGGAGTTCTTATAAGGTAATGCAGTGCAAATAATAAATATAAGTTAGCAATGTTTTTTCCTTTTTTTTTATTCTGCATCTTTCAATAAGAGAGAAATGTAATATATAGTAATTTTTTTCTGAGAAACCTTGTAATTTTGCTTTTGAAAGTAGGTAACATTATTGTGATATCCATGGTACCTACTACATAAAATACCTCCTACTTAGGAAATGCTTGGGGAATATGGTGCATCCTGAAGCAATGCTTCATTTATATTTTTAGATTAAAAAGAAAAATTGTTGGCATTTCTTTTCACTAGCATCAATACCAATGCAATGACAGCTGAAAGCAGTAAAACCTTCTCACCAGTGAAATATGAGGCAGCTTAATATAGGTACTATTGTAGGTGACTTCTGGATGCATCCATCAAATTCAAGGCACAGTACAGTTAGTGTTCAGATGCATATAATGGTAAAAAGCAGTTTTTGGAACATGTACAGGTAATGGGACGGATGAGTTCTATGCACAGTAAGCAGGAGCTGGTTGAGTAGGTCAATATAGTCTGATCCAGCATTTAATGAAGTCATTGGAAATCTTTCCATTGAGTTTAATATGACTTGAAACATTCTATGTAGGTTCTAGTAAAAAATGTTCTTCTGTGGAGTAGCTGCTATTCTTAAACCCACAAAGGGCTACATACGGCTTTACACCTTCAAACAACTTGTATTACCAGAGCCTTCAGTTTCAGCATTTAGTGCTATTTATGTACCTCCTTTTTGCCTAAAAAGAGCTGGATTTGGGTGAGAAAAATATGATGTGCATCTTACCCAACAAAAATGAAAATTGCTTTTGTCTTTGCCCAGAGTTGGTGCATCTACATATGAACTTTACTGTGGAGCTGACTAATTAGATCTGCAGTAAAGCATCAGTCTACATGTGCATACCTATTAAGACACAGTAAACTAATTAACTCCATGAATAGGATAGTACTGTCCAGGACAAATAAAGTAAAATAATTACAGATGCTCAAACCCACATGTAGGTGATGACCAGGGTGGCTGGGGCACAACGGTGCTAGTGTGGGGGCTTCCTGCCACTCAACCCCACAGTGTAGCACCCTTGTGCCCCAACCAGCCTGTAGCAGGGCACTAAGGTGCCTGCTACTGAGAGAGCCAGGAAGATTCCTCAAGTGCTTGTTGCTGAAGCAACTTGTGGGAAATAATGACCCACACCTGCCTAGCCAGCTGATGAGAAGGGGCAGGGACTGGCTTCTATATAAACCGCAAGCAGGAGGCCAGGCAGCAGTTGCTGTCTGGTAGCCAAGGAGGAAGAAGTTCTTAGTCATGTTATAAAGGAGAGGCCTGAGGTAGGAGCTGCATCAGATACTGTAGAGAGAGAAATAGGATTGAATGGTGTTATGGCTGGGTGGCTTCTGTTTATATTGTAGCTAAGAGGCTTGTGTTTGTGTTTGCTATTTGTTAAACTGGTGGCTTTGGTGAGGCTATTAGGGGTTGGAAGAGGCCTCATAGGAGACTCACAGTAGAGTGGGGACCTGAGCACCAGTAAGGGTGCAGCATTCAGGGTGCATAGACCCCAGCCCAGAGAAGGGCAGCATTGCAGAGAAGGCCCTGTGCAGGCATACTGAGCCCAGAGAAGGGCAGCGTTACTGAGGAGGCCCAAGAAAAAGGCGAAGAGAGAGAGATGGGACTGTGGAGAGCCTGAGTGCCAGAGAGGGTATGGGGGGAAAGAGTGGGGGGGGACAGAATAATGTTCATTACATCTGCGAGGCTTGGGGCATGGTATTGGGGTGGTAAGAACCATGCATAACCCATGAGGCTTGAGTACTGGGTCAGAACCTTATAGGAGAGGCCCCAACATACCCAATAGGATCAGTAGTCTCCTGCTCATGTACTAATACCATCAAGACATGGCAGATGGGATTAGAGTGGGACAGCAAAGGCCTAAGAAGACTCCAAGGATGCCCCACGTAAAGTGTGGATGATCCGGAAGATGGCGCTGGGGAGGGCGATCTGTCACACAGCCCCTCTTCAGCCTGTTGAGCTAGGATGGAGCAGCCCTGGGCTAAGAGGAGGATCCCCTGCCAGCCAGGACTGTTCCACTCCAGCTCCAATTGCTGTGGCTCTGGCTGCACATGAAGATGCTGAACTCGGGAAGTAGCTGACTGGTGCAAACTGCACTGGAGGTTATTCAGGCACATTAATGGCATGTGTAGATGCACCCAGTGAGACCAAAAGTTCTACTCTGGGGTTAGTGTAAAGGAAGATGGCAGGAGGGGATACTAGCTGTGGTAACAGGAAATGGGAAAGTGGATGGGGAATTTGTAGTTGAAGGGGAAATACTGGAAAAGTTTATAATGAAGCTGAGGGGAAAATGAGAATTTCTATGTCCCATATAAATAAAAATTGTCCTGAGGCTATACACATCACATTTTTTGTTTGCATTCTTGGTTTGTCCATCTAACTCTTAAACTGTAAGCTCTTCAACACAGGCTTCATCTTTTGTGCTATGTTCCGATGATGCCTGGAACAAAAGGGCTCAAGTGCTGGGTCAGGCTTTAGATGCTAACAGAATGCAAATTATAGCAAAGTGCATTGCATAACTAAACTAAACCTGTAAAACAGACACAACATTGCTAGGCCTTTTCACAGATTATCACAGCAGGTTTCACTATAATTATCATCTCTAATGATAAATGGATGTGTACTAGTCAATTGGACTATTCATGTGCTTAAAAATAGATATGTGTTTAACTACTTTGCTGAATTAGGACTTAAATATGAAAAGACTGCCTGGTCTCTATAATTACAAAATGGGTTACATTTTATATTTGAAATACATGTTCAGTGTTGATCATTAGTTCTTAATGCATTGTCTGATACAAATATAGGTTTCCTATAAAAGGGGCAGCTGCACTGTAAACCAGAACTAGCCCATGAGGTCTGCTGCCTCTTAGCACAAATCAAGCAAAAATAGGTTCTGAGATGACTACATGATCATACATATCAGAAGATGCCTAATCTTCTGGGGGAGAAACCCCTAGCCCATGAGGTCTGCTATCTTCCTGGGGCCTGCAACTGGGATGTTGCAGACAAAATCCCTAGGTTTGTCCAGCCCTCCAACCACTACCTCATGCTTCTCATCCATGTGGGAATGAATGACACAGCCAGGAGTAATCTGGGCTGGGCCATGTTTGACTACAGGGCACTGGGGGCTAGGCTTAAGGAGTTGGGAGGTGCAGGTAGTTTTTTTTTCTCTGTGCTCTTAGTTGCAGGCCAGAGACCTAGGAAGGAAGAATGCATCAAAGAAGTGAACCAATGACTCCAGTGGGGGTGCTGCTGAGAGGTTTTGGTTTCTTTGACCACAGTGCATGCTTCAGAAAGAGGACTCCTGGAAAGGGACATCATCCACCTCATGTGGAGAGGTAAGTCCCTGTTCTTGTCCAGGATGGCTGATCTTCTAGATAGGGCTTTAAACTAAGATCACCAGGGGATGGGGAAACACTGACTGGAGCATGGCTGGAGACCAGAACACTAGAAAGCTCTGAAGTTGGGGACATAAGGAGAGCCACTCTTGCAAGAGCTGGGGGAATGGATTTCCCTCAGCATGACAGGAAATGGAGTGTCTCAATTGAAGGACTTGAGTGATGGTACACTAATGCCAGGTGCATGGAGAACAAGCAGCAGGAGCTAGCCCTTCTACTCTCCAGTAGGCATTATGATCTAGTAGGGGTTACAGAGACCTCGTGGTACTCCTCACATGATTGGAACATAGTCATAGAGGGCTACACCCTGCACAGAAGGGACTGAGTAGGGAAGAAAGGTGGAGATGTAGTTCTCTATGTGAAGGAGCAATATACCTCCTTGGAGGCTGACGTCAGATCCAAACAACAGTGACTCAAAGCCCTCTGGGTCAATCTATGGTGGGGGCGATGTGGAGGCACAGTGAGGGAGACCTAACTGGAGGTATATACTAAGACCACCAAACCAGGGGAAGGATCTAAATCTGGATTTGTCTCAATGTCAGAGGCTACATGTGCATGGGGCATGGTTGTCATGTAGAACTTCAGTTATCCAGATATCTCTTGGGAGGAACACTTGGCTAAACTGGATCAATCAAGTTGCTTCTTGACCTGTATCAAAGAGCTCTGCCTGACTTGGGAGGTGCATAGGCCAACCAGAGGTGACAGTCTCCTAGACTTAATCTTGGCCAAAGGAAATGATAAGGTAAACAACTTTAAATATAGTGGGTAGCCTGTGTGAGAGCGACCACAAAACCATCACATTCACTGTCTGTCACAAGCAGGCAAATCACTTAGCAGGGTTGAAGTTTTGGACTTCAAAAAAGCAAATTTCAACAGGTTCAGTGCCATAGAAGGGGAAGTGCTACAGGACCAGGGACCAAAGGTGAAAGGAGCGCATGAAGAATGGTCATTCTTCAAGGACACAATCCTCTAAGCACAAAAGAAGTCCATTCCCATGCAGAGGAAAGGTAGCAGAAGGGCTGGTAAACTCTCTTGGATTAACAGGGATATCATGATGCTCTTAAAAAAAGAGAGAGGAATACAAACAATGGAAGCTTGGCATAGTCCTCAAGGAGGACTATAGAGCAATGGCCCACACTTTTAGGAGGCGATTTAGAAAGGCTGAGACAGCAACTGAATTTAAACTAGCAATAGAAATAAAAAACAATAAGAAGTCCTTCTTTAGGTATCTAGGAAACGGGACTAAAACAAACGGAAGCATAGGACCATTGCTTAACAAGTTAAAACAGCTAGTGACCGAGACTAAGAAGAAAACTCAATTCCTGAATGACTACTTTGCTTCAGTGTTTCACCAGACTAAGGGGAAAGTCATACTAGATAAGGTTCAGAATGGGCATGGTGGGAATGACCACTTTCCTACTGTTGACCTCAAGCTGGTGCATGATCAGTTAAAAAAGTTAGAAATTTAAAAGTCAACAGGACAGGATGAACTTCATCCAAGAGTGTTGAAGGAGCTGGCCATAGTCATTGCAGGACCTCTGGTGAAACTTCCAAAACTCATGGCATTCAGAGGAGGTCCCTGAAGACTGGAAGAGGGCCAATGGTGTGCCCATCTTCAAGAAGGGGAGGAGAGAGGACTGAAGCACCTATAGGCCAATTAGCTTAACTTCTATCCCAGGGAAAATCCTGAAACAATCATCAAGGAGTCTGTGTGATACGCTTGCAGAAGGTAGAATTCTGAATGACAACCAGCATGGCTTTGTCATGAGCAGGTCTTGATTATCCATCTCAACTCCTTCTACAGCCAGGTAACTTGCCACCTAGATAATAGAGGGGAGGTCGACATTGTATACCTAGACTTCCAAAAGGCCTTTGATCTGCTTTCCCATGTTCTCATGAGAAAATTAGAGGATTGCAGGCTTAACTGTTTGACAATTAAGTGGTAGGAAGTTGGCTGCAGGGTAGGACCCAGAGAGGTCTAATGAGCAGATTTGTGTCATCCTGGTGAAGTGGCCAGTTGTGTTCCTCGGGGGTCTGTGATTGTTCCAGTGCTTTTCAACATCTTTATCAAGGATTTGGATGTAGAGATGATGAGTTCAGTGGCCAAGTTTCTGGATAACACCAATTTATGTTAGAGTGTGGTCACACTTGAAAATAGGCTGCAGATACAGGCAGACCTAGACAGGCTGGCAAGTTGGGAGGATCCGAACCAGATGAAATTCAACATTGAGAATTGTAAAGTGCTCCATATGGGGACAAATAATCCCCAACATACTTACAGGCTTGGTGGTGACAAACTAACTAGCTCTATGACTGAAAATGACCTAGGGGTAATAACTGACCATAGCCTGAACATGAGCCATCAGTGTGATGCTGTAGCCAGCAGGGCAAGCAATACTCTGGCATGTATCAACAAATGCATCTCAAGCAAAACCAAGTAAGTGATTCTTCTGCTTTACTCAGCATTGGTGAGACTTCAGCTGGATTACTGTGAAAAGCTTGAGAGAGTCCAGAGAAGAGCCATCTGTATGACCAGAGACTTGCAAGGCAAGCCATGCAAGGAAAGGCTGAGGGGATTTGTGTCTCTTCAGTCAAAAGAAGAGAAGGCTGAGAGGGGACTTGGTAGCAGCTTACCGCTACATTGGGGGAATACATCAAGAGCTTGGCTTCCTCAGGGCACCCTTGAGAAAAACCAGGAGTAATGGCCACAAACTCCTGGAAGACCATTTTAGGCTTAACACTAGGAAAAACTTATTCACAATTAGGGTGTCCAGACTGTGGAATAAACTCCCTTCAGGGGTGGTGCAATCCTCTACACTGGAAATCTTCAAGAGGAGACTGGAAGGTTGGCCACCTTGCTGAGGCCACCTGACCCCAACTGTCTTCCCTGCCTAATGCAGGGGGGCTGAACGCAATAATCTTGCAAAGATTTCAGTCCCTAACATCTGTGAATCCATGAAACTATACAACATGAACTTTCTGTAGCATTCCTTTGTATACTATTCACAGCAGATGCAAAGGTCGTTTTTTGTTTGTTTTTTTTTTTTCCTTTCATTCCTCTGGGCTTAGCTATCTGTCTCAAGTGTTGTCCACTGAATGAATGAGCACTTTTTCCACTTGTTCCTTCAAGCAGGATATTTAGTGTATAAGCTGCACTAGGAGAGCAGTAACTCCACATGAAAAGTTAATAAGTTAAATATAACTGCTAGCCAAAAGATTGTAGGCCAGATGAACTAGGCGCCTAAACAAGATTTAGGTGGAATTTAGGCTCCTAAATCACAAACAGCATTCTGAATTGACATGCTCCAGCAGCCACAAAATGCCTTATATGCCTGAATTCAGTAGATGCTTCTATTCTGGCCTTAAAAAAATAGTTTGTTTCCTTAGCCTGAGGCACAGTGAGTAGATAAGCAATCCAGTTCAAGCAACCATGTGCCCAACCTATGTAACGACCTAAAACAGAGTTGGGGAAAAAAAATCACTCTACATAAGTTCTTGGAAGGGTCTGATCCATTAGATCTCCTCAAGAACAGCTAATCCATGGCAACAACATAAAGTTCAGTACAAAGCACAGTAGCTGCAGTCACTTTTATTTGAACATAAATATTATAGAGATGGTGTTCTTTTGCATATCCTGATTGTTAGATCTTTCACCAAAGAAGTGCGAGACCAAGGCTCTAGGCTCTCCTCAGCCTGAGGGGATTAAAACTTTCTGATCCTTGAATCTTGCATTCTTTTCTTCAGAGCAGCCCACTTTCAATAAGAGGCAATAAAAAGTGTTTCCCAACATTTTCTTTATTGCAGGAGGCAGTCTTGTCAGAGAGATAAGGTGTGAGTTTAATGTTAACCAGGGTGTAGACTCGGGTCTCCCATTCCCAGGGTGAGTGCTATAATATAACTATTTGCCTGTTGCACAAAGGCGCTGCAGGATCACCATAATGGTGTTTTTTTTTTCCCCAAGTGAAAAATGTATTTTATGCTGTGGTTTGTACTGAAATCAATGTCATCTGCATGCATTAGGCATCCAGTCTGCGTAACACCTCTCTAGACATTCCAAATGTCAAATGAAAAGAAGTACTAAATATACACCTTATATGAGTTGTGTAAGTTTTGAAGAGATGATGGAGTCTGGGGGCTGACTGGCTGGGCATCAGCTCTGCACAAAAGGACCTGAGGGTTACAGTGGACAATAAGCTGAATATGAGCGAACAGCATGCCCTTATTGCCAAGAAGGCTAATGGCATACTGGGATGCATTAATAGGAGCATTGCTAGTAGACTGAGGGAAGTAATCCTTCCCCTCTATTCAGCATCGTTGAGGCCACATCTGTAGTACTGTGTCCAGATTTGGGGCCCCAATAAAGAAAGGATGTAGACAAGTTGGAGAGAGTCCAGTGTAGGGCAACAAAAATGGTTATGAGTCTAGAGCACATGACTTCTGAAGAGAGGCTGAGTGAAGTAGGCTTATTTAGTCTGGAAATGAGTAGACTGAAGGGGGATTTAATAGCAGTTATCTACTACCTGAAGTGTGGTTCTTCCAAATGGGATGGAGCTAGACTGTTCTCAGTGGTGGCAGATAATAAAACAAGGAGCAATGGTCTCGAGTTGCAGCAAGGAAGTTTGTTAAATATTAGGAAAAACTTTTTCACTAGGAGGGTGGTAAAATGCTTGAATAGGTTATCCAGAGAGGTTGTGAACTCTCCATCCTTGAAAGTTTTTAAGACCCAAATAGACAGAGCTTTGCCTGGGATGATCAAGTTGAGGATGGTCCTGCTTTGAGCAGGGTGTTGGACTAGATGGCCTCCTGAGATCCCTTTCAACCCATTTTTTTTCCTTTCTTTTTTTTTTTTTTTTATTCAACAAAAACTGAGGGGAAAAGAAGAGCTGCAATTTTCCAAGGGATGTCTTGAGTCTAATGAGGGGTATCATGAGTCTGATAAAATGTGCCTTGAAAAGGGTTGAGAACCAATGGTCTACATGACTCAAAGTTGGAGTGGCCTGATGAACCTATTTCCAGGGTACTGAAAGAACTGTCACAAGAGATCTTGACCCTTTTGGAAATAGTATTTATGAAGTCATTGAGAAAAAGGTGAAGTACCAAAGGACTGGAAAGGGGTCAACCTCATGCCCCTCTTTAAAGAAGGCGAGAGTAGGATCCAGGGAACTATAGATAGGTTAGCTTCACCTGGATGCATGGAAAGTTACTAGACCATTTCAAAAGGAAGTCCATTTGTAACCATATGAAGAAGGAAAGGATTATCACAAGCAGCTAGCATAGCTATATTATGAACAAATCATGCCAAACAAACTTAATCTCCTTCATCAAGATAACTAGCTGGGTGGACAAAGAGAATGCAGTGGTCATAGTGTATCTGGCCTTCTGTAAGGCTTTTGACAAAGTCCTACAAGACCTTCTCTTAACAAATTGAATGAAATGTGAACTGGACAAAACTACTACAAAGTGGGCAGACAACTGGCTCCAAGCAAGCTTCAGTCCAGAAAAGCATGTGCTATACTTTGTGTAGTCTATAAGGTTCAAATCTACCCTACCTTCTATCTAATAGTGCAAGTAAAGGGTAATTATAAATGGATTCATGTAAGAATGGCAGGAGAGTGCAAGTGAAGTTGCACAGGGGTCTGTCCTGGGCCCAGTTCAACATGTTTATTAACAATTTGGACACTGGAATAAAATAAAAATTTTCTTGAGAAAATTAGAAGATGACACAAAATTTCAAAGGATTGTGAACATACTGGAGAACAGGAGAAGGTTCCTGACAGATTGTAAAGCTGGGCTGGAATTTACAGGATGAATTACAATGCTGACAAATGAAAGGTGTTGCATCATGGTAAGAATAATCAATAACACAAATATAAGACAGGTGACAACTGGCTGGTTGACAGCACTGCAGAGAAGGATCTAAGAGCCTTGGTGGATTATAGACTCAACAGACTGCAGTGTGATGTAGTTGCACAGAAAGTTAATGTGATTTTTGGGCTTCATGGAAAAGAGCATTAGGTAAAAGACACAGGAAGCAAACTCATTGCTTGGTACTGGTTTGGCCTCATCTAGAGTATTGTGCACAGTTTTGGATTCCATCTTTTTAAAAGGATGGGTGAAGTCAGAAACGGTCCCAAGGCAGGTAGAAAAAAATAATAAAAGATTTGGAAGACAGGCCTTATGAGGAAAGTATGAAGGAAGTAGGCATGTTCAGCTTGCCGAAAAGGCAATTTAAGAGGCAACATGATTATTAAGGATTGCCATAAAAGAGGAAGAACACCTTTTCCTGCTTGCTGCAGAGAGCAGAACATGAACCAATGGCCTGACGTAAGTTTAGATTGGCTATCAGGAAGAATATATCGGCAGTGTTAGATAAGTGAGGTAATGAAATAGACTGCCTAGGAAAGTTGTGGAATCTCCATTATTGGAAGTGTTTGAGAAGAGGTTGGAACATTGGCCAGGGCTGATCTAGTAGCCATGTTTTTGCTTTACTATGGTAAGTCACAGGCTCTGGGTTTGTCTGGTTGCCACGTGGAGCCAAGAAGGTTTTTTTTCCCCCTCTCCCATTGTCAGGGTTTTTTGTTTTTTCCTGCTTTCCTCAGAAGCACTGGGTGTTGGCTGCAGCCAGAGCTAGAGCTTTTGATTGCAATGTGCCAGTGTTCCTGCTGGGTCTTTTTGCCTAGAGAACCTTGTCCCTCTAAGTCAGACCAAACATTTGAGGTTTGAAAAGAGTTTTAGTCTATGGTTAGATTGGTATGAACTGTGTGCGTGTGTGCATGCACGTGCATTATGATAAAGGGTTTTCCTTTCTCTGTAGCAGATGGTCTAATTCTCTTCCTTGGAGTATTTTAACAAGCTTTGCAGCAACAGGACCCTGGTTGCTATTATTTCCTGCTTTACCTGTGGGCAGGTTAAGTTTCTACGTCTTGTAGTTATGTGACAAGGTTGATGGTTCAGTTGTAGGTACAGGAAAGAGAATTTGTATGAGATGGTTTGAATGGGGATGATCTTACCTTCACCAGGGAGTTGAACTAGCTGACCTTCCAGCCCTACTTTTCCATGATTCTGTGTTTTCACTATGCATGCACATGTCTACCTACTGCTGGACTCTCCAATCTGTCTACATCCTTTCTGTAGTGAGGGGACCAAAACTGGACACTGTACTCCAGATGTGGTCTCACCAGTGCTGAATAGCAGGGAAGAATCACTTCCTTAGACCTGCTAGCAAGGTTTCTAACAAAGGAAGCCCACTATGCCACTAGCTTTGTTCACAATAAGGGCACACTGTTGACTCGTATTCAGCTTACAAATGGACTTTGTAATCTGAAGACCACCACAGGACAGAATGGTTTTAACACTGGAAATCCCTGTGTGAAATCTCTGGGTTCATCTCTTGAATCATGTTTTCACAGTGCTAACAAGTTATGGAACCCCACATCTTTGAAAGGATGTCAAGGTACTCCAGGATGCCACAGGACCCACCCCAGTTAAGGATGACTGATTTAGACGCACCAAAAGCTGTCTGGCTGTTTATTTTGTTATCTTATCACTCAGCTTGTCTTCTCTCTTTTACCTAAATAAACCTTATTAGCTGACTGGTTATGACTTAATTCATTTCTGAAGACTGAGAGACAGTACCTATTTATTAAGCAGCTCCACTTTCTTTGCACCTTCTGTTAACAGTTTGCCCTGGCTACTTAACAGTGGACCCACACTTCCCTTGGTCTTTCTTTTCTGGCCAAAATATAGTACCTTTTGTTTTTAACTTCCCTCACTAAATAAAGCTACTTTTTCATTTTTGCCTTCATTATTTTTCCTCCCTGAAAGTTCTTGCTATTTCTGGTAGACTTCCTATTTTCCTTGGTGACTTGCATGTTTTTCCATTGCCTGTATGCTTTCCCTTTGCTTTTGAAGCATCCAAGAATCTACTTGTGCAGTCACATACATGTTTTGCCATTCCTCTTATGTTTCTATTACATTGGAATAGATTTTTGCTGGGCTTTCAATACTGTGGACATCTTCTGCATACCTTTGTCCTTCAACTTGTAGGCATGGTGCCATGGGAAGACTAAGTTCTTGAAGCAATTGAAATCCATCTTTTTAAAACTCAGCATCTCGGATCTCTTGGTAAAAGTTGTAGCTCCAGTACTTCATGAGCTTCCTTGCTAATTCTCTGGTTTTGACTCCTGGTTGTGACTCTGGTTTCCAACCCTGGTAATTTCCTTGGAATTCCCTAATTCCAATTCTCTGCTCTTCATTTTGGTTCAACCTTTAGCTCTGGCTCTTGACTTCTGACCTGAGAGATCCCTCAGCTAACCCTGTCTCCTACTTCAGCTTCTAACTGCAGCTTGCTCTGACCTCAGCTAAGATTTCCAAATCTGGTTCTGAGACCAGACCCCAGTTCCCTGGGAAAATACAGACTGCACCCATGCTTTGGTGTCTAACCACTAGGCTAGAATGTCCATACAGCAGTGCATAACAGTTAAGTCTTCTACTTTCTGGAATGCAAAGTTGTTCTCCACACAAGTTAGGGACTTGCTTGATTATTTTGTATTTAGCTGTATTATTCTTCCAGCAGATATCTAGAAAATTGAAGTCTCCCATCAGTATCATCTCAACTTTTAGCTAATTTCATCATAGCCTTGAAGAATGCCTCATCCTCCTTTTTTTTTTTTTTTTTTTTCCTGACTTGGTGGTCTATAATAAACCCTACCTGTGCTGTACACTGGTGTTGTATCCTTCACTTAAATATGTTCTTATCTACTATGGCAATATCATAGTAATGTTGTAAGGATGTCTTTGGGTAATTTATTGGATCAACTGCATACTCAGGATAGAGATGGATATGCTTTAAAATGCAAGCCATTTTTCTTTAGGTCATCCTTCTTCCTGACCCAGGGAACAAGTATATGTATTTCTGACATATAAAGTGACACCACAAGATTTTCATCCAACCTGAAATGGATTGTAGTCCTCAATGCTGATGTTGTAGTCATAAGAGCTTCCCTGCTACAGGAGCCTGATCACCCAATCAGGACAACATGCCAAATGGGGGGTGGTATTCCAACAGCTAATGGGCTTTGGGAAGAATATCTTGCACAGGTGAGAGCTTCAGATGTGCAGTCCACAAAAGCTGCACTGCCAGTTTGACTCCATTTCCATTGTGGCTGATTAAGCCATGATATGTCAGGACAACTATGTGCTACGCATTTTATTTGTAGGTAGGAGCTGGACAGGTTTTTCAGACCTACCTACCTGCCTGTTTTTCAGACCAAGCCAGTCCACTTCAAGGCTGTCAATTTTTCAACAGCTGCACAGGTAGTCATGAAAGATGTTTTCATCCTAGCTTAGACTTTAACAAGATCTCAGCCTTCCTTTCTGACAATGCCAGGTATGTAGTTTCATAGTAACTAGGGTCAGAAGGGGCCTAGAGCAGGCCATCTAGTCTGACCCCCTGCCAATGGCAGGAATGAGTGCCAGGGTCACAGGACCCCA
>JAGPOW010003642.1:69516696-69529222 GCA_030014935.1 Caiman crocodilus | reverse complement strand
TACCTCAGCCACTCTGGTTTGCTCTATGGGATTCCTTTGATATTCCTCTATTATTTCTATGATATTGCTTTACCTTTTACCCTGTTTCTGCCCTACCCCCTGTAATCAAGTTCTCCTTTGTGACCAGTGTGGGAGACTTATTGAGGGGTGGGTCTAAATTATGTTTATGGGTCTAAATTATGCCAAGGAGGCCCCTTAGGTCTGCGGACCAAGGGAGACTTCTCTGATAAGCCCCTGACTTGGGGAAAGGGCCCCAAGTGCTGGTATTGGGTCTAGGATCCGGTGGACAATCAGGCCTGTGTTTTCCAAGGTGCACAGGGCCAGAAGTAAGTCCAGAGCCTTGCGTGGTGGCAGCGGAAACCCCAGGCTAGCGGGTGTGCTCCAGGGAAGGGGTTGGCCGGACAAGAGGCACCCCAAGGGAGGCACTCGGAGCCTAGAAGGTGGTCAGGTGCAGGGAGGTGGGTGGCTCAACGCAGGAGCGCCCCCTACTGGCCCGCCACATGCTCTACTTGTAAGATGTTGCTATGCCAGGGGCAGATGGTGGGGTAGCCACAAGGGCTGCAATCCTTGTTGTGGCAGCAAAGCCCCAGCTCCTTTTCTGCCATCCGCCCAGACATACATGTGCCAAGCAAAATGCCTTCACATGCCATGCTCTGCACCCATGCTGGGGGTTGCCTACCCTTGTAGTATGGCCTTGTATTTTCATAGATTCTATAATTGTATAATCACTGGCTTGAGTGGTATCTTTGGATATAAGAAATATGGGCTTGGCTGAGGAAATCTTAGAATCCACATTTCATCACTTCCTAGCTGAGTGCTAAAACTACCAAGATACTAGGCAAAAGTGCTCCAACCCTCCCCAGTGTGTTTTGGAATGAAGCTGACTGCTTTATGCTGAAGTGAATGTGTATTTCACAGATGTTCAGAGTACTCCTAATAGAGCAGACGTCTTTGGGAATTTAGGAGAAGTTTAGTCACAGCAAAAGAAAAGGAATTCTGCAAAGATCTGAATAGTCTAACATGTTTGGAGGCTGCTTTGGCAAGGCCAATTTAGACCAGTCTTTGGAACTTAAGTATCTAAATTCCACCCCCAAATAATTTAAGCAGTTACTGGAACTTATCTAGGTCAGAACCTAGGTCTTTACTTGGGCAACTTTATTCAAGACAGATACTGACTGACATCAACAGGAGTTACAGCTAGAAAAGCAAAATAAAGTTGTTCAGAATTTAGTCATATTTGGTTATACTGATTGTTATGAGAATTTTGCTTGAGGAAGAACTTCAGAATTAAAATCTGTGTTCCTAGTTCACTGATTTATGCAACAGTGGGTGTGTATATACATGCTATTAATGCAGCTGAATAAATTCCAGCACAGTTCACACTGGACTTTATTGTTCCCAGGCACCATGTTTGCACATGTGCCCAGGATTGCAACAGATTGAGCGAAGACAGAGCAGCCCTGGCTGGCAGGAGCCCTGGGGGTCAGCCTGCCAGCCTGGGGCTCAATAATTAATTTACTCCATCCTAATTGCACTGTACATGTAAACAGTGACATTTTGCTAGGGAGCTAATTAGTCAGCTCTGCAGTAAATGTCTCATGTAGACGTGCCCAGTGAGGCTGTATTTTTTCCCTCTAGGCCTTTGCCTACTCTGTGTTCTCATAATTCCATGTGGGTTAGTTTAAGATGCCTGCTGTTAGGGAATAATTCCCCAGTTATTCCTTATTATATGCATGTGCTTATGGCATTGTGGCCCAAGTCACATCCAGGGCATGGACACATTAATTCTTGCAGCCCTTTCAAAAGGGGAAGTTTCAAAGGACAATAGCTGGTATGTTCTAATTACTATTTGTGAATGAACTAAGAATGATTTATATGCAATAAATTCACTCCAACTTTAACCCTTAATGAAAGAGTATTAAAGTTGACACTAACCAAGGCACCAATAGAGGGCCAGAATGACAGCATGGAGCCAGGCCCAGAGTTCCTCTACATGCCCTGCACTTTTCCTAAGAAGCCATTCAGTCGTATCTGTATGCCTCACTGAGAAGATAAAAGCCACAGCATCTCCTAAAAGTATGTATAGCACATCTACACGAAGAGCCTGTTCTTCCACATCTACTGCAAGGCACACTTCACAGTACCTAAACAGATAAAATTCCTCCAAAAGATATGCCAGAGCCCACCACAATAAGGCCTACCAACCCAACCACTTCTCCATGCAGACCCCCACTCTGCATGCCAACTTCCTTTTGAAAGGGCTCCAAACCCCCATGCATCCAAACCCCCAGAGTGATCACCTGTTTACTTCCTTCCATGTTCCCATCCAGACCACTGAAAGTTTCTTTTCTTTATGATTGACTGAACAAGAGCATAGAAAAGATGTAGCTCAATTAGGAATAGAGCTCAATGCTCAATAGTGTGATTTATCTACAAAACCATCCTCCAGCTAATCAGTATTGGTCCTAATTCACCAGGTTTACAAATTGGACTGGTGTGTCCTGTCAGCTTTGGGTGGCAAGCAGCGTGTTTATATCTACAATTACTTCACGAGATGTTGCTAGGCAGAAAGTCAAAATCAAAGCCTGGTAGTCCATCATGCTAACGTGATTAATTTGCATTGGTTTCTATAGCTAGTGGCACCAAAAAAAGCAATATTGGTAGCATGACATCCAGCTGCCTTTGACTTTGCAGCCCAAACAAGCAGGTTTACACCTTTAATTAGGGGCAGCTGTCAGCACAAGTGGGGAGGGAGGACTAAATGCATGCCCTTGGATCCATTACAAGGACTCACAACACAGTTTCAGAACACCTGCCTTTTTTTTTATTTTAAGATACGAGGTTCATTTTGGTTGATAGAATTTATATACGAGATGTGAAAACTGCAAACATATTTATTGCACTCTTTCCTTTTCTAGTCATACTAATGGGTGCACATACTCAATGTGATTGCATCCTGTATCAATCAATTTGTATATACGAAAGACGTGTTCTTTTCTATTAACCACCTTGAAGAAAACTTATTTGCAAACAAGAAGCCTTTTTTGTACCATAATGAATTTATTTTATCCTTGTTGAACGTATACTGAAAAATGTCCATTGTTATTATATTGAAAATCAGTGCCTATATATATATATATATATATATATATATATATATAAAAAAATACAACATTTCATTGTAATGCTGCAGACACTGGGTTTTTTGTGGGGGGGACAAGGGAAACAGCACAGAAAAACACTGATATAGCAGAAGTAGGAGCAGAGTATTTGTTTAAAGGGGATAGGAACTAAATGTAAAAAATGCACCTGCCACTTCTACACTGCAATAATTAAGGTAGCATGGGTGATAAATGTTAATGTATTTTAAAACTACCCTTGACTGTTTTCATTCTGGGTTTTGGGGTTTATTTGGTAGGGATTTTTTTGTTTGTTTTGCCTTTGCAGGGACAGCTGCTTCTGTCTCAGAAACATGCCAGGCTGAGGTGGCGATGAGTTGCTCACCCCACTCTACCTCAGTGAACCCACGCCTGCAGTCTATTGGCAATGCTGCCCTTCCTTGTCATAACCAAATCAGTTGAGTGCCCTTGTTACAATAGAACTGCCCTAAGCAACTGCAGTTACTTTAAATTTGGTACAGTCTGCCTCATTAGTTATTCCTACCTGGCGGTTTGTTATTGGCTACTCTAAAAGTATAAAGGTCCATGCAGTTTCCACCCAAGTCGGAGAGCTCTGAGCACGTGGTAGAGTACAGAGAATTTTGCCACGTGACAGAGAAAAGCTGGCGGACTGGCCATCCTCCAACATCTTCCTGTCACCGTCTGTTCCCGACGTATCCTTCATCCTGCATCCTTTTTTCTGTCTACAAACTCGCTGGCTCGTTTTGTTGCCAGTTACCTGTAACTACGCAAGCAACTCATTACCTGTAACTACGTAAGCAATCTTATCACCTGCATCGCAGCCACCAGTGGAGTAAGTAAAGTTAAAGTAAAAGTTATTTTTGCAACCAATACTCTGTGTCCTGCCTCTCCACCCAACAGCCCGCCTGACGGCCAAGTAATCAGCAATCCTCCTCAGGTCTGCTCCAGCTGTCTGAGACATTCCTGACAGGTAACAAACATGCACTGTAAGTCGTTTCCCTTGATATTTTATTCCATATCTTCAGTTTGTTGCTAATTAAATGCTTCAGTGATGTATAGTTAAATAACAACTGCTTCAGTTTTTATGTGAAACAGACAGTTTTTATGAGTTTATATAATTTTCCAGTTGCCAGAAAAAGAAATTCAAAAGAAACACTTCACTGGAGACTGCCAAATGATAACAAGAGTACAGTGAGGTTCAACTACTCTTTACCATGTGAACATGCTTGGGCTTGAGGAGGATTAATATGATAGGATTAATATAATATACACAAAGACTTTCCTTTGACACACCTGCACATCAGTGTGAGAGTGCTCCATCACCACACTCCTCTATTCTGTAGTCTTCTTTTTTTCTGTCAAATTCTTGTGTAACAGTGAGGGATGGTAGGGACTGATTAGTTACTGAAGAACTCACTCAAGAATGAGAAGAATGAGATAAGGAAGTATGTACTGCCTATACAAGAAGAACAGAGATATGATAGAGCTTGTTTGCATCACACAAGCCAGAAAATGTGGAAGTGAAAGTGTATGAGAAATGAGAAAGAACAAGTCATAGATAATACAAACCAGGAGTGGCCAATCTGTAGCACTGGCTGAACACCACTTTTTGGATTGGATCACACCCAAGGAGCCTCTGAAGACTTAAAAAAAATCTCCCTTCCTCCCTTCTTGCTCTGAGGCATGCCCTCTCCCCTACCAACTGCTCAGAGGCACGTCCTCTCCTCTCCCCTTTTCCCCATCTGCCACCTGCTGCTACTGCTTTCCCTGCCATCCCAGGGCTGGGAAAGCTTCAAATTTGGTGTGACATTTTAGTCAGGACATAGGCAGCCCAGTCTGATGGTAGGCCTTGAAGGGGAACAACGAGGTCAGCTAGGTTGGAGTATTGGTTACCAGGGTATCAGGTCAGGGTTGGAATCAGAGACACAGGGAATGTGGGACAAGGCTCCAGGACATCCAAGAGGGAGATCTGAGAGACATAGTCATCCAAGGGGAAAGGCAAGGTCAGAAGCCAGGTGCTGAGTTCTAGGGAAGATTCAAAAGCAGGATCAGAAAAAGACAAATCCAAGTCAAAAGCCAGGAGAACCAGAGAGCAGTAAATGTGAGGCTTGCCAAAACAGACTGAGGCTGTTGTTAAGGCAGGCCAGCAGCCTGACCCTACAGGTGTGCATAAAAGGACTGAGTCTCTCTCTCTCTGAACTGGACTAATGGCATTAGCCGGGGATCAAGGTCAGGTATAGAAGCTCAAGAGCTTGGCCCAGCTTGGCCTAACTGATCAGAGGCCCTGACAGCCAGTCCTGTGCTCTAGCCACACTGCTGAGGGGTGGGCTCAGCTTGGTACAGTGACAGCAGCAGCATCAATAAGAAAGGGTAGTTTCCCCTTCCTGCATCTGCTTCCACAGGGACTGGGCAGGGTTGTGGTACCCTCCCTGCAACCCTTTCTGCTACTCACTGCATGTGTCCCAGCTGAGCTAGCCACCTCCTAGCTCAACTGGAATGGGAAAGAAGAACTTTAAAGCTTTCCCTGGCTTGGGACAGCTAGGAAAGCAGTGGCAACAGGCAGGGGAATGGAGGAAGGGGAGGAAAAGGGATGTACCACTGAGCAGGAAGGGGAAAAGAAGGTTCTTACTTGCTTTAGGGACTTAAAGTCTCCAGTGGCTTCAGGTGTGGTCTGCCCATATCCAGGATGGAAAGGGAGGAGATTAGGAGTAGCAGTGCAACCTCCCCTGCAGTGTGGGGAGCTGTTCTGACACCCCCCTTCACCAAATCCTGGATCCGCTCCTTGGTAAGCTGTGTCTGTGGCATGGGGCAGGAAGCACAGCATTACAAAGGGAAGGAAGCAGAAATCAGAGCAGCAGAGCGGTCAGGGGCCACAGCGAAAGGAGCAGAAAGCATAGCAGCAAATAAGGCAGGAACCAGAGATCAGAGAACAAAGTGATGTATCAGGCAGGGGATTGGATTAGCACTTGAGGATGCTAATGTGTGGCCCACTTGCCATAAAGGTTTACTCCCATTGGTATAAACTGACCTGTTGCTGACGTAGTCTAAGGAAAGGGACAGGATAAGCATTGGCCTAGATTAGAACATGAACAGGATGTGGGATGTTAAAGAGAAATGCTTATGGATAGGGATCTAATCTATATTATACCATGTAGACATACTTTTATTTACATAGTTCTACAACATTGTGGCCAGCCTAAATGCTGACATTAGGCTATGTCTACATAGAAAACTAGACATGGTCCAGAGTGCTGTCCCTAGGCACATACTGCTCTGGAGGGATGTTTCTTACATAAGAATCAGTGTAGATTTGTTAATATGGTACAACAGGGGTGGACAAAATATGGCCCTTGGGCCAGATCTGGCCTGCCAAGAGATTTTCTCTGGACCATGATGGGTCCCTTGGTAAGGGGACAGCCTGAGCTGTGGTGCAGTCCTGCTGCTCGCTGCCATACAATAGGGTTGGAGTGGTGTGGCAGCTAGACTCATTTTCCAGCAGCCCTGAAGGTGATGGCTCCTTTCAGCTACCACTACCACTGGATCTGGCTCTGCTGCCCAAGCACCCCAGCCCATCTACCCTGCATCCACTACTAGGGGCAGAATCTTTGTGTGCAGGGTGCACAGCCAGGTGGATGAAATGGAGCCACAGGCACACAGGAAGCAGTGTCCAGGAGTGGGATGGGTGGACTGGGCCAGGGTCAGGGGCCAAGATTGCATAGCCATGACATCATGGGCCTTCAGCATTGAGCAGAGTCCAAATCTACTGCCTAGCCATCCCTGCAACAGGTAGTGGTTCTGCAGGCAGGGGCATTCAGGGAGTGGATCAGAAGTCTGGCCCTGAGCTATCACCACCCCAAGATCTCAGACACTACTTTCTATCTTTCCGTGGACCCATTCTGTCCACCTGGCTGCAGGCCCTTCCTACATGGGTCCTGGCTAGCCTCCATGAAAACCCCAATACCATGGGGCAGTGAGATCATGGGGTCAGAATCCAAGGCAAAGCTGTGATCCACTCCCTACATGCTCCTGACCATGGAACTAGTGTCTGTCACAGGGGAATGTAGGTAGTGGATCATGGCTCTGCCTCAGACCCCAGCTCTACACGGTCACAGCCCTGCAATCCCAGCCACATACTCACCTGCCAATCCTAGTTCCAGATGCCACTCCTCCCCCACCCACCCACAGCCCCATCCCAGCTGCCCAGCCTCATAGCAGAGTCAGTTAGGAAATTTTGTTGAGCTGGGGGGGCAAGAAAGAAGAGAGGGTACTGAATTGTCCCATGACAGTTCACTAAAACTTCCTAAGTGGCCCTCCAGCCCAAATAATTGCCCACCCCAGACCAGGTTGATTAGTTAGATCATTTCTAGCACCCAGAGGCATAGCCAGTGTGGGAAGACTGGGGTGAAAGCCATAGGTGCCAACTTAGAGGCTGGGGCAGAAGATAATGGTACCCATTGCAGCCACATGATCACGCCAATGACACAGCGGCAAATAAAAGTCACTAATGCCCCGTACATGGCAGCTGCTGTAAGTGCTGGCCCTGTCATTATGCCTTTGCTTGCACCAAACTGATTCTCTTGCTGGTTTTGGAAATAACTCCCTGCAGCAGGACACCATGCTTGATGACAACATTTGGGAGCATGGTAAGTTGAGCATGTGACATGGGTCATGGCCCTGATCATGGAATAGTTTGCACTACTGCTGAACCCTATGAATCCTGCAAATTTCATTAGTTTCATTGAGATGTTGCATAGATAAGAAACACAGAAAATTTGGAGAGTCCATAGTAAATCTGTTCGGCAACCTCAGCAAATATATTAGGCACTCTATTTCTATTAATTAAAAAAACATATTCTTTTCCTGCAGCATCATGAGAAAACTTATAATGCTCTTACTTAACTTAATGTACCCTGGAACAATATCCCTAACAATATCTTTACTACATATTTAATAGACAGTATAGAAAGTCAATAAGATTGTTCCAACAGGAGGTTTTATAATAAATAAGGAGGCTATGTTAATGCTTCCTATGTCAGTTGAAATGACAGAGTGATTATGTGGAGCAGTGGGAAACTGGCTGTATCCCTTAAATATTCATTTTTATATTTAACTATTATGTTCATGTATACAGTTTTGGACCTATAGATCTTAAAGCCCTTTCAATGTAAACATCATTATGCACATTATGTAGATGGAGAAATTGCAAAGTGAAGTTGTTTGCTCAAATCAGCCAACAGTGAAGTTGGGTATAGAATGGAGGTCTCTGGAGTCTCACTCTGGTAGTCTATCCTCTAGGCCATATTGCTGTCCATTCCCTAAAACTTTCATTAATTTTTTGTAGTTTTAGGACAGGAAGTGAGTTAAACTCAACCAAAATTAATTTTCTGCCACAGTTGTTTTGAATGGCATTATTGGTTTCTGATTATTAGAAAAAAAATGTTCATTGTCCAAAATATGATGAAGGATGGAATGTTATAGAGAGCTGAAAGTTCAACTTAGTCAGAAAAAGAATTTAAAACAATAAGGAGAGAAAAAGAGAGAGAGAGAGAGAGAGAGAAGGTAATTGGTATTTTTAGAACTTGTTCTTCCAAGACCTGGACCATTATACTCTGAAGTACATGGGCTGGGTTTTAGATCAAGCTTTTATTCAAACATTGGCAAACTTCTAAAAGGTTACTGTATTCAGACTGTGTGTTTATAGCATATGTGGGATCCATGGAATCTTTGTAGACATAGAGCTGGATAGACCTAAATATGATGAATAGTTGCAATACAGACATTGGACTACTTTCACAGCTTTTAGAAATTTGTGAACCTCTCATGATTTCAATAACACTTTGAGGTTTTATATCAAGTGAAAATATGGCACTTATTTTTAGACTAATAAATTGTATTGCTATATAGCTTGGTGTGTCAGTCACTTTTCTACTAAATAAAAATATTTACAGTAGCATTCACAATAAAGCATTCCTATTCAGGTTTTTCTGTTGTTTTTTTTTTTTCTTCATTTTGAGGAATGTAAAGCTTATTAAAAGAAAAGTTTGTTCTTTCTGTTCTTGCCTGTTAATGCCTAGCATGCTTATTTGTGCCTAGTTATGACATATAGCATTATTCTGTTCTTGTTGCTGTTTTTAGTGCTCAGGGCACTATAATTTCCATTCATAGCAGGGATGTAAAATTTATTGTTTGTATTTATAGAGTTAACAGCAGCTGACTCAGTCATATATATTTTTCTAAGCTTCTCAGGTCTTGAGTCATCAAAATCACCCAGGGAGAGATTTACAGTAAATCAGAGCAGGCATTCTCAGTACTTGCTTTTTCCTTATAACTGTATGGTATAAGTCTTGTTTAAATGTGCTGCTGGAGGTAATTTCAGTGTTGGTGTATTTAGTTTCTTTTATATTTTCAGCACTGTTGATAAAATAAAAGATCCCCCATGCACAATAAACTTGTATTTCCAGCACTTTGAAGTGAAACATAGTGCTTAAAGTGACTCCAGTCTCTTTGGTTTAAAGGATATTATATGTTATTCTGTGACTTAAGGCCAGGGAGAACTTGGCCCAATCTAAGGCTGTGCATTTAGAAAATCTGGTCCAATTCTGTTTTCATTTACATTAGTATAAATCTGAAATAACACCTCTGACTTCAATGAAACTACTCCAGATCTACATTAGTGTTAAGAATATCAGATGTTGACTTTCTAATTTCTTTCTTGTCCTAAGTGCATTATGCTTGTAGTTAAGGATTAAAACATTTTTTCATGGTTAACATAAGAGAAAGGCAAGTTCAGGATCAATTTTCAGCAATGACATGTTTTCTTTCCCTGTGCTTGGCAGAGCAGATGGAAAGAGCATGAACAGGGCATGAAGTTCAACCATATCTGGATGAAAACATTAGAGAGGCTGCAAGATAGATGAAAATTTCCAATCCGTCTGGTAGATGACCTTTTCATTTCATATTTGATTTTGAAATGGGAAAGAAATGAAAATGTGTGCCAAGGCTATTTTTAAATATTTCAAGGATTGTTTGAGAAGCATGGTTAAAGGGAACAATGGTTCAATTTTGTATATGTTGGTAAGCACAGACCTGTACCAGGGATGTGGGATATCTCTGTTCAGACCTAATTTGACCAGAGAAGTTCCAAGCAGATATCTCCTACTAGGATACTTAACACAGACTACCAGGTATTTCAGTGTGAAGCCTGGTAATTGTTTCACTTTGCAGAAAACAATGTAAAATCTATACTAATAGAATAGAGAAAGCTAAAGAAGTATGTTTTTAAATATGTCTCCATTCTTGGGATTGCTGTTTAGTTAGAAATCTGAATACTTGTGATTCAGACCTTGTATCCTCTAGTTTTTAGGAGCTATTCCAAGCATTTTGAAATATAATTATCAGAAAAATCCCAAAATAGTATGAGATAGAAATGAGGAAAACCTATCAGAGACAGAAACTATTTCTGTTGATGAAAAATGGGATCTCCCAATGGTGGGGCAGATTGTGTTGTATCTGAAGACCTGTTGCCATTCTTTGCAAAAACAGGAGGAAGAGTACCTTCAAAGTGTATGGAGGAGGTCATAGATTTCTTTTGGAAATATTTGGCCTGAAGGTGAACAGCTATGGGAAAGCAGAATCTGTTAATAGAAATGAGCACAACATAAAAAGGAAGTTGGAACCAAGGTATTTTCTGGCTCATGCTATAGACAGAAATTCCTGAAACGTTCAGAAGTTCATGGAGAAATATTCAGACCAGGCCTTTTACCCAGTTCCCATTGAATTCAATGGGATGATCTCCATTAGTTCTGGTAGGTGATAAATCTATGGACAGGTTAGAAGCTTATCGGAATTTGATGTAGATGCTTTAAAGCTTCCTAATTATTTACATCATGGCAACAGAAGAAGCATACAACATTGTTTCCAACCAAAGTAAAATGTAGATTCAGCCTTATATAACCACCCAGGCTCATTGCCTCATGGGTCCTTTGTTACTGGGAGTTAAGAGGTGATAATTGACTCATAAACATATTTTAGAGATGTTTTTAAAAAAGCATGTAAATTGTAGATTCATATATTTAATGGTCAGAAGGAACCATTACAATATTTAGTTTTACCTCTTAGATCACAAAAGCCAAAGACATTCACCCCATTCTTCCAGTATTAGGTCCAGAACTTATAGTTGAGAAAGGGAATACAAGTTTAAATCTTTTTTTTTTTTTTTTTTACTAAAGAAATAAACTAATAAAGAATCCACCATATCTCCCCATAAATTATGAAGACACAATCTCTTAGAGGGTCGGAGTCTGATTGACAATATCAGTGAAACTTATTCTTTTAATTTATGTAATTTCCTCTCAGAGTTTATTGGATGACAGAGTTTACAAATACAGGTATTCTTATATTTGATGCCTATATTATTAATATTTGTTGGCATCATTCTGTACTGGGTGTACACCTATATGTCTTTCTTCCAAACCATAACTCTGTGGTTGACAAGCATAATCTATTTGCTCCCACTGCAGTGCACCAAGCAATTAGGTGGCTGGAAAGGCCTCAAGAGCCTTTTGTTCCCCTAGTACCATTTTCAGGCTTGCCGAGACAGACAGCTGGCATGTGCATTCAGGGATTCTCCTGGGCATCCACTCTGCCTAATTGCTGGTCTTTGGTAACCAGGACAAAGTGAACAGGGCTTATTTTGCTGGCAGCAGATTTAAGGTCAGGTACAAAACTGTAAAGACACGCCCAAGCTCCTGCTGGAATGTCACTCTAGGTCATGTCATCTTCCCACTGGTAACTGTGCACAACCTTAAACATAAGTAAATGTGAGATAGCATGTCCTGGAATGGGACATTTGCCACAGGAGAAGATCATACAATTAAGCCCCGTTTCAATCCTTCTCCATATACATGATCTAGAATAATCAGTTTTGTTAATCTTTTTATCATGTGCATTGTATTGGCATGATCGGGACATTCTACATTAATGGATTATTTGATTGTTCAGTAGCTGTGTCTAGACAGAGGATGTTACAAGTGACAAAAAGTGTCTAATTTTATATACTCTGAGGTAATCTGAGGTATACTCTGAATCAGACATAGGATTCATAGAGTTAGTCAGAATTCCTAAGTGCTACATGATTCCCAAAACCAACACATTAGTGAAATTATATTTGGCATGGGTGAAGGCAAGGGGAAAGTAAAATAAGAAATAGCTCTCAATCATAAGTGTGATTGACAGCAATTAAAACTGAGATGCTGCAGAGGACTTACATTGCTTGAATGGATTTAGAATCCCCTCTTGCTAGCATGGAGGTGGAATGGGATCTTGGCGTCATTGTTGACGCCAAGATGAACATGAGCCGCCAATGTCAGACGGTGGTTGGGAAGGCC
>JAGPOW010003642.1:69482481-69508346 GCA_030014935.1 Caiman crocodilus | reverse complement strand
TCTAAGCTTGCTAAAGTTGGCCCTTCTGAAGTCCAACACCTTAGCCCCACTAGTTACTTTACCCACCCTTTGCTGGATAGTGAACTCAACCAAGTGATGATCACTATCTCCCAGGCTACCATGAACTCGCATGTTCCCCACGAGATCATCCCCTGTTGCTAAGACCAGGTTAAGCAAGGTACTACCCCTGGCAGGTCTAGAAACTACCTGGGTTAGATGGAGGTCCTGCACACAGTGTAAGAACCTCCATGAGCAGCTTGTTTTGGCTGTCTGCTCCTCCCAAAAGATATCTGGGTAGTTTTGATCTCCCATGACCACTGTCTCCCTTGCCTGTGTGGTGTCTGCTAGCTGCCCAGAGAATACATCATCTAGCTTTTGATCCTGATACTGAGGCCTGTAGTAGACTCCCACAACCAAGTCCTTTTCCTTTGGCCCCCTTGGATCCTGATGCACAATGTCTCGGTGCTCCCTTCCTCCACCCCTGACTTAATGGTAGAAGATGTATACTGCTACTTAACAGAAACTGCTATCCCCCCCACCTTTTCTCCTTCTATATCTCTACTCAGCCTTGGTGAAACCATAGCTGGAGTACTGCATCCAGTTCTGTGTGCTGCACTTCAGGAAGGATGTGGAGAAGCTTGAAAGACTTGAAAGGAGGGCTATGAACATGATTAGAGTCCTAGAGAGCAGGTCATTTAAGGAGAGGCTGAAAGACTTGGGACTGTTCAGCCTGGAGAAGAGAAGACTCGGAGGGGACTTGGTGACTTGGTGGCAGCTTATAAGTATATTAGAGGCATATATCAGGGGCTAGGGGAGCATCTGTTCACCAAGGCCCCCCAAGGGAGGACAGGAAACATGGGCACAAAATGATTCAAGATCACTTTAGACTGGACATAAGGAAAATTTTCTTTACAAGTTGAGTGCTGAGGGTCTCGAATAGGCTCCCTCCAGATGTGGTTATCACCAACCCTGGTGATCTTCAAAAAGCATCTTGATGCCTACCTTGCTGGGGTCATCTGACCCCAGTGATCTTTCCTGCCCAAATGCAGGGGGGCTGGACCTGATGATCATGTAAGGTCCCTTCCAGCCTCTAACATCTATGACTCTGTGAATCTATGAATCACTCCTGGAGGCCTTGGATTGGTGGCAAGCATGCCAGGGTGGGGCTAGCCAGGGACTAGCTAATCCACATTATTACAGAAGGATTGGGAAAAGCAACATGAAACAAGAATGTGTTGTTCAGGTTTTCAAAAGGGACAAAATGTTAGGTAACTGAAGAAGCCCAACTCCAACCCACAGGAAGCAGAATTCCCCATATGATTTAGAATCTGCACAAGTGCCTGAGAAACCAAAAACATTGAAAACTTCTTCAAATGTTAATAAAATATTAGATGTATTCTAAAATAGAGCAATAAGGTGATACTGGATATGGTTAATATATCTCCCCTGCCAATATTTGAATACCAGATGTAAATGTGTGTTCACATTAAGCCCCTTCTCATGCCTGCATGTGCAGATGGAAGTCATAATTTTGTGTTTTAATTAAATATAGAATGGGCACCCAGTCTTTACACTTTAAATATTAATGACAACAGTGTGACATAGGTGCATATTTATTTTTTTTTAATAAATGCTGTCTATAGATTTGAAGATTGTGTTGACATCATAAACTGCTTGCCCCCTCCCCCCTCCCACAAACTATATTAATGTTTTTTCAACCTGTTTCATATTTCTCTCAAAAACAGGCCAGTCCTGAGAACACTTTCTTGTCAGGTTTACAATCAAATGGGTAGCTGACAACAGACAAAATGATGTAATAAAAATAGAGAAATACCTGCCATACCAAACAGGATTAGTACTGTAATTAATAAAGCTAATATGGAAAGCCACCATTAAACAATCTTTAATGTATTTTCTCACTTTAGTCACCATATTTAAACGGCCCTCACAGTGCATAAAGTTATCTTTTGCATTAGTTCTGGCAGCATCAGAACTTCAATTTAAGTTTCTGCTTCAGAAGATCTTTTTTTTTTTTTATCTACCCTGTTCATCTTAAGACCTTTGAAATGTGCTCAAGATCCTCCCCTCCCCCCCTGCACCTCTACTTTTAAAGCACTTAAAAGCTTATGTTGTGAGTCATACATTGGATTCAGTGAGGGGTTACCTATGTGAGGACTGGGTAAAAAGTATTTAAGTATTTCAGTTTTTGACCCTAAGAGTCAAAAAACAGAATATTGAGCAGGCTTGCGTGGTACAAAATCTAGTTGTTTTGTTTGCCAAACTGAACCTATCATTGTAGGTCTCAGCAATTAGATTAAATTTTTAAAATTTCTGATTAGTTCCTTTGAACTAATTTTTGGCTCAGCCTTTCCCTATTGTTTGAAAGCTGATGGAACATCCCTTCTGTGCTCCTCTGAAGTATAGGCACATTATCTAATTAATCATTGCAACATCCCTAGGAGGTAGTTTAGGTAAATATGTATTTAAGGTGTATTTAGTTAAATATAAAATGAGGCCCTTTTGTGAATCATCAGTAATCCTAGATGCATTTAATCACAAGGTTTTTTTTTCTTCTGAAAAAAACCCCAAACCAAATAGCAACACCAACACTGTGTGGATCCTGTTCTGTTTTGGTTTATGAAAGCAACAAGTTTGAATGTTTTACTATTTTTAAGTTTTAAGTTCTGAAATTTATTTCAAGGGGTTTTTTTTCATTTTATTTAAACAGTAAGCATATTTCAGTTTTCATTTAAAAGGGACTTTTTATAATGTATATTTAATCTTACTTAAATAAATATTTAATAAAAAACTGCTTGAATCTGCAATGAACCATTTTGTTTTGCATAGAAGACAATGATCAGCCTGACTCCAAATAATTATTTGATTTGCTGATTTTGTTGAACACCTGTATTTTGTTCAACCCAGAGTATATATATATTTAATTGTTTAGATAACTTTATAGGGGCTAGTAAATAAAAAAAAAAAAGTTATTTACATGACTCTCTTCTTTTCCACCAGGAGTCAAACCTAGGACCTGTGAATCTAAAAACACAAGTCATTACTGCCTGAGTTAAAACACCAAGTTTGGTTAAATGAAAATCTGTACAGAGTAGTGAAGCCCAGTGTGGTTGACTGGTTAAAAGGGAACAAAAAGTCATACTCCACATGTGGGTTGCTTGTTCTATGCTGTCTCGAGAAATTCCTCTCTGTTGATAGATTGCACTGCATTGCTGTGACCGCACACAACAAATGCAGTAGATTAGTCCTGGATCATTCTACTAGCAAGACAAAGCAAGGATACTTTACTTTAAAGGCAACTTGATGCGAAAATTGTAGTATAAGCTTTGTTCACTTTAAAATAATTATGTTAATTTCCATTGTTCACCTATAAGGCTAGATTGGACAAGCACACATTAGGGAAAAAAGCTGGTTAGATACTTTAAACTCCACATACCTTTTTCATCTATCATTTATAATATTCTGGAATAAATTAAAATGTTAATTGTATACCAGTCTAATAATTCCCTGATAATGAGTCTGAACTGTGAATAATCTACTGTGCTAAAATTACTTGAGGATGCTGCCATCACAACAGCCCACCCCCTACACCCATTTTGTCCTAAATTTAAATTAGCTCATGCTTTCTGCCCAAAAGAGGAATTCACTTTGAATAAAATCTTAAAAAAATGCAGGCTTCTTTTTTAGTTACCGTATTTGCCCAAATGCAAGATAACTTCAAATGTAAGATAACCCCTGTGTCTGGGCACCTTTGGTGCCCGCCACTTTAAGGGCAGAAAACAGGCAGTAGCCAGGTGCCTGATGAGGGCAGCCATTTTGGACCTAGGGGTATAAGCTGGGCTGCAGTTTGCTGTAGGGGGATGGAGATAACATCAGGTTGTGAGGCTACTCTGGCCAAAGTTAGGAGGTAAGGGCAGGGGCTATGGGATGGAGTAAGTTTTCCTGGGTAAGACATAAAATTACACCCTACTGGGAAAGGGAGGTCTGTTGGGGCTCCTAGTGGCATGGGAGTCCCCAGGAAATGTCAGGCCAGTTACCTCCCCAGTGAAAGGCATGTTGAGGTGTCTTATAACCCCCAGCCCCACATACCTGGTGGTGTTCTAAGGAGCAGGGGGAACCCAGGTTCATTAAGGAGCCCTGAGGCAGAGATCAGCCTGGAGGAGGGACCTGGGGCCACACCTAGGTGGTAGAGTTAAGCCTGGGGGCATGAGTTAGACCCTGTGTGAGAGTGGTGATGAGCAGAGTGATCTTGTGTGAGAAGGGCGATAAGTAGAGAGACTCTGAGTGAGAGGGGTGACAGAAAGAGCAGCCCCGTGAGTGTGGGTGAGTGAGGAGACCCAGTGGGGGCATGGTGGTCCCGAAAGGGGCTAGGAGTGAAATAAGCCTACAGTTGTACAATTGGTCAGTCAGGTGAAGGTAGTGGGAGACACCCAACAGACTGTGTCAGGGCTGACTGAGGAGAAGAGACCTAAGCCTAAAGCCAGGTGAGTCTGGGAAAGATGAGTGTGGCTTCTGAGAGGGCAGTATGAAAGATGCTGGGTGAGAGTCTGCAGAATAAATGGGACCCCAGTGAGAGAGGGGTGCCATGTGAGTGGCCCTCTGGGGCTGCAGAGAAGAGCAACAACTGTGTACCCAGTTTTCTCCATCCATAGGCCAGAGAAGTAACAGCAGAGTAACATCTGTGAGGCAAGGGACCCATGGAGGGGAGGATGGAGTGGGTATTAGGCCCTTGTCAGCAGGGCAAGTAATGGGTAGCCTCTCACCTTAGTAACAACTCTCATATTTTTCCGTCAAGTTGTGGTAGGAGAGTGAAGCCAGTGGTTAGCTCAGGAGCAGGGTGGCCGGTGAAGACCCAATGAGGAGGCCACTCTGTTACAACCCCTCAATGAACAGATTCTATATAGGGAAAAATTATAAATGTGTTGGGTTTTTTTTCCCTATATTGAATCAAATTATAAGGGGGTCATATTATTTTTTCCCCTATAGCTTCATTAGCAAGGGAGAAGGCAGTGGGGGTGTCACCTGGCTCCCTGCCATCTGCACCCCCAAACAGTTGCCCCCTGACATCTGACACCACTCCCATGGTGTGTATGTGCCCCTGCACCTTCCTCCCCTTCACCTATAGTGCCTGTGACTCCTGGTGCCTGGTGCCTGTGGGCAACTCCCCACTTGCCACCATGGCCCTGATCCAGACTCCAGATCTCACCCACTTAGACAGAAATGGTTGTGGTGACAGCATGTTCAGTCCTGGCCCTATCCTAGCCCTTGGACCAGATTGAAACTGGAGCCAACACAATAGACAGTGGCCAGAGCTACCATATGTTCTGTGCCCTGGGCCAGACCAGGGCCAGAGCCATGAATGATGTTAAGCAGTGAAGGGAAAGTTGGGATATGTGATCAGGGAGCAGGGTATGTATGGGAGAGACAGAGGAAGCACATGTGGGGGGATAGTCAATGGAGGGCAGACAGGAAGGGGCAGCAGTTGAGACTCTGACTCAGACCCTCAGCATGGGTCATAGCCAGAGGCAGAGTAGCCACCTACCCCCTTCCTTGTACTTAAATCCAAGATGAGGGGTCCCCCTCCTTAAATATATAAGGACCTTGCCTTGGATTCAAGTAAGGAGGGTAATTTACTGTTTGTGAAACATAGCACAAACACTGCAAAAGATTGCTCAACTGACCTCAACTTACACTTGACAAACTCTTCCTTTTTTTTTGTTTGTTTGTTTAAAGTTGTGGGGTTATGGATGAATATTAGCATCTTACATCAGAAGACATCCTTGATTTTATTCACATAGTGTGTATGTGCATACAAACTAGAGTGTTGGATCCTGTAAATGTCAATTTGGAATATTTACTAACAGAACACACACTAGATGGTTTCCACCCTACCAAAATTCTGAACCATGAAATGAAGGGCCTCATTCTGGGGATGAACATGTGGCTCTCACATACTCATTACTTTGGCTTTTCCTTTGAGCAGCAAACAGAGGGGATCAAACAGCGATGGAGCTTGCCTAGAGAGTTTACCCAAGGAGGGAGCCAGGGAGAAGGAGATTGTGTGGGGGTGGGGGAGAGATGTGCAAGAGCCCTTGTGCAAGTGTTTGATGTGCAGCTTCTTGTGGTGTGTTTTGTTTCCCTCCCCCCCATTCTCCCCACTTTTTTCTCTTCTTTACAGTGTAAATGTTCTCCAGACACTTGTGTGGGATGTGCCATGTTTGTGTTCCTTCTAGAGAGTCAGGAGCACTTTATTTGCACCAACTGTAAGCTGGTGTCTGCCCTAGAGGAGAATATTGAAAATTTGGAAGCACAGATAGCCAAGCTGCATTGCATCAGCGAAACGAAAGTTTACTTGGACTAGAGTTACAAGAGGCTGGTACTGGAAAGGCCAAAGGGCAACAAGGACAAGTAGCAGCATTTGACTATTCAAAAAAGGAGGACCACAGAACTGAAGCAGAACAGATTGAAGACATCAACCACTTTCAAGCACTTTTCAGTGGAACTGCTGAGGAAAAAGCAGAGGAGAGGACATCTGTGGGCCTGGTGCAGAGGATTCAGCAGACTATAGAGCAGATAGTACAAAGCACCACTAACAGAAACTCTAGGACCACTGCACCAGGACGGAAGAGAAGAGTGGTGGTAGTTTGTGACTCACTTCTACAAGGGACAGAGGCACCAATTTATCATCCAGGTTTTGGGGCCTGGGAGATATGTTAGCTACCAGAAGCCTAAATTTAGGGCATCATAGAGAGACTGCCAAAGCTCATCCATCTTTTGGACTACTACCTATTTCTGCTTGTCCATATACGCATAAGCAGTACTGCCAGCAATGACACACTGAGCAGATCAAAAGTGATGATGTAGTTCTTGGCAGGAAGAGTAAGGACCTTGGAGCACAGTTTGCATTCTCATTGATTTTTCTTATGGAAGGCAGGGGTTCAGGCAGAGACCATTTTTTTCAGGAAGTAAAGGCATGGCTGAGATGGTGTTAACATGAAGACTTCTACTTTGACAAGAGGTGGATGTTCTTGGGCGGGGGACTGTTACCAAGATATGGAATCCCTCTGTCAAGAATGGGGAAAAGTATCTTGGGGTGTCATCTTGCCAACCTGGTAAGGAGGTCTTTAAACTACGTCCATAGGGGATGTCTGATCAAAACCCTCCAGCAATAGAGCAGACAGTCCAGAGGGGAAAGGATCAAGGATGAAGGAGGAAGCAGCTTAACTCTGGAAAAGGGTCAGAGAGCTAAAGGATTGCAACAAGTGGTGTAAAAGGGAAGCAAGTAGGTCAAAATGCATCTGATGTAGGTATACAAAGGGAAGACATATGGGGAGTAAACAAGATAAGCTAGAAGCTATGGTCTGTGAAAAGAATTATGATCTGTTTGGCACCAAGGACACAGTGGGACAGTTCTTATGATTGAAATGTCAACATTGATTTGGAGAAAAGGTGATGGTGTTGCTTTGTATCTTAAATATTTTTTCTCTGGTTAAGGAGGAAGAAGACAGCAAAGCAGAATTTATTGGATCAAGTTGAAAGGTAAAAAATGCTGTGCCAATGTAATGGTGGAAATTTATTATAGGCCACCTAATCAGGAAGAGGATGTGGATAAGGAATTCTGCAAAAAGGCATGGGATGGTACTGATAGGGGACTTCAAATTGCTGGATATCTGCTAGAAGAACAATGCACAGAAATAAAATGTCAAGCCAGTTTCTAACTTGTGTAGAGGACAACATTCTGTTTCAGAAAGTGGAGATTATAACCAGGGGATTATTTGGTTTGGGTCTTGTCCTGACCAATGGGTGGGACCTAGTAGAGATGTGAAGGGTATGAGTAACTTGGGAGGAAGCAATCATAGTGGACTAGAATTCCAGATCCTAAGATAGGGAAAGAATGAGGTCAGCAAACTTATAATGCTAGATTTCAAAAAGGCAGATTTCATTTAACTCAAGGAGTGAATAAGAACAGTGTTATGGCAGGACAGAATGAAGGGGCAAGATGCCTAAGTGCTAGGAGCTTCCAAAAGGAAAGCATACAGGCAGTGGAAAATGGGCAGGTCACCAGGGAAGTGTACTAGGAAACAGCAAGAACCTGCAGAACAAAACCAGGAAGGCAAAGATAAAGAATGAGCTGGCAAAGGAGGTTAATGACAACAAGAAGAGGTTGGCCAGAAAAGAAGGATGAAGGAAGCTGCCCTCTGTTAACAAGCCAGGGAAGATTAACAGAAGATGCAAATAAGAGGATCTACTCAATAGCTGCTTTGCCTCAGTCTTCACAAAAATGTTAATCTCCAGCCAAACACCTAAAAAGATTATATGGATAAGGAAGGGGGCATGGAGGGAGGAGATAACAAAGGAGATGGTCAGAGAGATTTTGTTGGGTCTGAATGAACTCAAATCAGCATGGCTAGATGAGATTCATCCTATGGTCCTGAAGGAACTGGCAGAGGAGATCTTGGAGCCTTTGGTAATGATCTTCATAAAGGGATATGGGCCAGGTCCCAGAGGACTGGAAAAGGGTCAATGTAGTCCTCCTCTTTAAAAAAGCCAATAAGGATAATCCAGGGAACTACAGACCAGTTAGCCTCACCTCAGTATGTGGAAAGGTACATCCTAAAGAAGGCCATTTGAAAGCATCTGGAGGAGGAAAGGTTGACGACAAGCAACCAGCATGGATTTATGAAAAACAAATCATGTCAAACAAACCTGATCTTTTTCTTTGACAAAATAACTACTTGGGTGGATGAAGGGAATGTTGTGGATTATTGGTGACATGAAAGTAGGGGAGTACAGGACGCACATGCCCCTTCAGATTTCTGTGCTGACAGCAAACAGGCTGCAGCTCAGTTGGAGCCAGATCCTGGTAGCAGCAGGGGCAGAAGTGGCACTGGTGTAATTTCTGCATTGATGACAGGGCTGCAGCTTGGCTGGAATCAGCACCCAGCAGCAGTGGCAGTGACAGCAGTGGTGGCAGCATGGAGTTGTGCTGCCCTGACTGGCAACACTGACATTTGTGTATGCTGTGGATATAGTGTATCTTGACTTCAGCAAGGCTTTTGACAAGCTCCCACACAACCTTCTCATAAACCAATTGAAGAAATAGATCAAACTACTATAAGGTGGACAGAAAACTGGTTCAGTAGTCATAAGCAAAGGGTAATTACTAATAGGCCCATCTCAGAATGTCAAAAGCTTTCAAATGCAATCTCACAGGGGTCTGTCCTGGGCCTGGTGCTGTTCAAAATACTTATTAATGATTTGAATGCTAGCATGGAAAGATTCTTGGGCAAGTTCACAGACAGCACAAAACTGGGAAGGATTGTGAACACGTTGGAAGATGTGAGCACAGTTCAAAAGTATCAAAGCAGATTAGAAAGTTGGACTAGAACTAAAGTTGTCCATATTGAACTGCACCCTGTAAGTGCTACACCTCATGAGGAATAATAAAAAACATAAATATAAAATACGTGACACCTGGCTGGATGGTGACATTATGGAAAAGGTGTTGGGAGTTGTGGTAGGCTCAATATGAGTCTACAGTTTGATGCAGACCCCAAAGTGACTGCAATATTGGGATGCATCAATAGAAGCTTTAGGTGCAAGACCTAGGAGGTGATAGTGGTTCTCTACTTGGTACATATCAGATTTCATCTGGAGTATTGTGTACAGTTCTGGGCTCCACACTTTTTAAAAAGGAAGTGGAGAAGTTACAGATGGTCCAGGAGTAGATGACGAAGACAAGAAAGGACTTGAATAGCAGGTCATATGAGGAAAAGCTGAAGGAGCTAGACATGAGCAGATATGATAGCACTCTTCAAGTACTTGAAGGGTCACCATAAAGAAGAAGGAAAGCATATTTTCTTGCTTGCTGCACAGAGAAGGATGGGTACCAATGGCCTGAAAGTACAGCAAAGTAAGTTTAAGTTGGATATCAGGAAAATCTTCATTGTTAGAACAATTAGGCAGTGGAATAGACTGCATGGGGAAGTTGTAGACTGTCACTGGAGGTGTTCAAGAAAAAGTTGAACAGGCACTGGTCAGGGATGACCTAGGTGTAGTTATGCCTATGTCCAATCATGGGTATTTCCCATGCTTCTGGGTTTTGCTGTTTCCCCCACCCCTTTCTGTTACTTGTGTCAAGGGTTTTTTAAGCCTTCTTCAGAGGCACAGGGTATTGGCTACAACAAAGGCTGGGAACATTTACTGGGATGTCCCAATGCTTCTGCTGTGACTGAAGTTAGAGTTCCTGGCTGGAGGGCCTTTCCCTTCCATTTGGAGTCAGGCCAATCACCATAATTTGAGGTTGGAAAGAATTTTACCCCATGCTGAGATTGGTATGGACTGTGGAGATTTTTGCTTTCCTGTGTAGTGAAGGGTTTGGCCCTGGGATCTCTTGAGAATATATAGACAACCTTTTACAGAAAAAGGCAGTGGTCCTATAGTTCTACTGCTTTACCTGTGGCAGGTTACAGTTTTAGGTCTGTGTGGATCAGGGTTGATGTTAGTCATATGTAGAGTCTAGATTATGGATTATATAGGATGATTTAAATATGGATGATCCTGCCTTAGGCAAAGGGCTGGACTAGACAACTTCTGAAAGACCCTTCTAACCCTATTTCTCTATGATTCTTATGTCCTGAGTACAAGCATGTGCAGACATTTTTGTTATTTATTTGAACCTAGGTGTCCTAATCATGATCTGGGACCACAGTGTGGTAGGTCCTATACAGATCCAGCATGAAAATGTACTCTCTGCCCTAAAAAATCTACAAACTGAGTTTATGACAAGAGATAGCAGATCTATACAGATGCAGGATTAGAGGAGGAATGAATAGTAAAGTAGTGAAATAATGAACTGCTATTAAACAGGAGCAGTAACAACACATGGACAGCCTAACCCTTATAGTTATAGTTATATTATATCACATTTTTATTTGAGAGGTAGTTAATTGTGGTAATCTGAAGTCAGGAAGAAAGAAGGGCAGCATGGCCTGGCAAGGGACAGCCATTACACATAAAGAAGTTTAACTGATCAGAACCCAGTTTAAACCTTGAATAGAACAGATGTTCAGTGCACATACAGCAGTTTGAGAATGGCTGAAACCAGTTTGAGATAAACCTGGTTGAAAGTAGTATCAGACTTAACTGATTTGGCTCAAACCAGTTCATGCAATGTCTGTCCCAGACCCCACTGTTTTAAGATAAAACAGACAACCCCAGAATCCTAGCATGCTCTCTGGGCTGGGTGGGGCTCTCTTCTACACAGCAGGGCTGGTCCCTACTCTCTGATCCCTGGCTGTACCTCCAGAGACTTCAGGCTGCTTCCCCACTCCTCTCACCACTCCCTGCTAAGCAGGAACTCTGCCCCCATACCAACACCTTACTGATGAGATGTCTGTTTATTAGCTAGCAGACCACATGCTGGCATGGTCTGTGCTGAATCAAAAAACAGAACAAACAAGTAGCTGGTAATGTCCCTCTGTTTTCTTAACTGGGTGATAAACACTGTTATCAATTCCCTGCTGTGCTAATCAAAGCTCCTGCAGGAGCCTAACCATGCCTCCTTCAGCTACATGCTGTGGAAGGAAGGGAAGGCTGCTGTAGCACCTGCCGGGTTTAGCTTCAGCCACTGCAAGTATGTGCCTGCATTTCTTGGATGTTTGTTCAGTTACAAATATGAGTTAGCCTAGCCAGGTTAGACTAACCTTCAAAGATGGAATCAATTCAGGCTTAGGCTTTTTGAATGTCTGTCCCTAGCCGGAGAGACTAACTTGTTCAAAGAGGCACAAGCTTTTTAAGGCAACATAAACCTGCATCTGAGAATGTAGTGCTACAAAAGCTTGTGAACATCTCTAATGTTCAACCTTGCCCTACCTTCTGCCAAGTTTGTATGATTTTTTTTCTAAGGTATTGCTGTAAAGTAGAATTTTAAGGAGTGATATGAAAGAAATAAGGAGATATCTTCACAGATGTTTATGGGACCCTCTTTCCATTTGAGAATCCAGATTTTAAAAAAAGGACAAAAAGGCTTATTTAAAAATTCAACAAATGACAAGAGAGCTAATATCACAGGCTGATCAAAAGTAGGAATTACCCTTTTAGTATTGAATGGAAGATAATAGGTGATGTTGGAAAAAACTGCAAAGTGAAAGGGGAAACAGTAAAAGGAGACAGAGCTTGTGATATGGGTAAAATAATTGAGTGGGAAAATAATCATTGAAATTGCTCACTTTCACCTAGAATGCTAAGTTTCTTTGAAAAATGCCAAGGAAAAAGACATTTCAGTAATTGAACTGTAAGAAATTTAGAACTTGGAGAAAAGTTTTAGTTGCATGAAAGGATAGAAAGGATGATTCTTAAAAATAGCGTGCAGAAAGAATTGCTAAGACTTTGATGCATCCTGTGTAAAGAGCAAGAGAGAGGTCAATACAAAGATGCTGCCAAGGCTTTCTGTCAGTGTGACAGACAGCATGGTGATACTTTCTAAAGAGATCTAGAAAGGTAAGGTGAGGGGAAAATAAGAGGTCTGTTTTAGGCATTTTAGAACAATGGGTAGTCATTTACAAGAAAATGACAGAGAAAAAAGCCAACATTTTAGTTAGGACAAAAAAAGCACATCCCCAGGAGTGGGAACGTGTTCTTTGCAGTGCTTCAAAGGCTTCTGAGACACCATAAAATGCACGCGGCACACGTGAATTGGTTCACTACACTATATATTTTCAGTACAGAGGCAAAATTTAGATACTAGGAAATCCCAGCATGTAAAAAAAGAGCAGAGAAAAAAATGTGATGTGGTGCACATGGAAGAAGCACGGACCACCTGAAACTGGAGTATGGCCAGTCAAAGCCATGTTCTGTCTGCCAGCCAGGCTCTGCAAGCCTGGATCACCACTTCTGCAGCCTCAGGAAGCCCCCAGGACTCCGGGTAAGGCTGCTGGGGCAATCCTAGGTGCTGGCCCCAGCCTTTCCTTCCCTACCCAGGAGAATTTGCCCTATTCCAGAGTGCTCATGTAGGAGTGTTCCCTGGGGACAACTAGCAGTGACACGAATGTTCTGCTGCTAGTTGTCCCAGGGGAAATCCATGTGTGCAGTAGTGGGGATGTGCCCAAGGTCTGTGTTTAGAGAAGAAACTATTGAATTTTGAGTTGTCAGCACAGAGAAAGTGATTCAATTTGTATTTTCAGATTATATTAAACAGAGGCAACAAAAGACAGAGCCTTCTAGAACCCCTACAGAAAGCTGGAGGAAAGGGCTAATGAGGAACATTTAGCAAAGGATGTGGTGGAGGAACAGTTAAGGCAAAAAGCAGAGAGACAGGAAAGGAAACAATCATGGAGGTGAAAAAGAAAGAACATAAAGAATGCCTACTATATTGATGGGGACTGACAGGTCAAGGAACAGGAGGGTGGAATACTGTTTCTGGTATCTGTATTATTAGAGGTCATTGAAAACTTTGTCAAGAACAGCTGCAGATAAGTGTGAAGAGGAAGCCTCAGACTATAAACAATGTAAGATGGAAGTAGAAAAGATCAACTTCAGATATCGATTCACATGATGCAATCAACCAGTTTTGTAATTTAAATGAGAATCTGATGGAGTGTTAGTTGGAGAAGCAAGTGGACACAATAATGGTCATTATTAATTTATTAAAGATGTAAGAGACGAAAACACAAGTTAAAGTGAAGGAAAACAGCCAGAGAGAACAAGAAGATAATAAAAGTAAAGGGCAAATCAGGAGGCAAAACAGAGACTAGATGCAAGAGGGTCACAGGGAAAAAGAATAAATAGCTTAGAGGAGGAAGGGAAAGGAAAAGAGAGACAGGTGCTGAAAGGCTGATAGAGAGTTGAGTGCATTGCTGATGACAGTAACACTGTGGATACTGGAGGGGAAAGAACAGAAGATACAGTGCTAGTAAAAGAGAAGGATAAGAAAAAGTGGGAAGTGATTGGAATCAACAGGTATGTGAGGGATACTTCATAATATATCACCCTTTCCATATTTCTTCTCTCCCACACACTATATGGCTTTACCTCCATGAAGAAGGGCAGTTGCAGAGAAGCTGTATGATACAAAGGGATCCAAGTCTCTACAACAGCCAGAAATTGAGTTTCTTCTGGCAGAACAGTTTTGGATAACTAGAAATGCGGTGGTCTCTCGTGTTCTTAAAACTTTTCTGAAAAGGGGGTTGTGCTGGTTTGTTATGTATCAAAAAACACACTATGTATTTACTGTGGTCATCCACCTGATGGTAAGGTTATACTGACCAGCTGAAGTTAAACAGACCTTTTTCTCCCATTGCCTGTCTTCTTAAGGTGTAAGCTCTTTGAAACCTTGCAATGTTTTCAGTTTTCCTAGCAACTAACAGACTGTGAGGGCCCTAATTCAAAACCAACACCACTGCTACTAATAAATATTCTGTTTTTGGCTCTGCCTTCCAGCAAAGGTGTCATTTGATGTGAATCATGCACACACACAAACATGCACACACACACACGAATTGGAACTAATGGACACATTTTACAAAGAATTCTGAACAGAAAACTCATGGTTTGGATTATTTCGTTCCATATCTGGATTTACATCAGGGATAATATTCGATTCCCCAGGGACCAATGACCTGGATCAGATTTAAAGAGGCATTTTAGAAGTGAGAGACGCTCGACATGATTCCCAGTCACCCTATTACAGAGGCTTGTACTTTTAGGACAAAAAAAAAAGTTCTCTAAATGTGAATTTCTTCTTAAAACATTCATCCTTGCTTTTGCTCTTTTTTTTCTTCTCCATTCTTCTATTTAACTTGCTGGTGCACATTTGCTTCTGTTTTCAACCATTTAAAAAGACATTGTATATATTACATGTATATATAATGAGAGAGAGAATTTTTTTATTCACCATAATCCTTTTGGCTTCAGTTTCTGTATTTGAAACCACTTAATACTTTATGAAATAAGTTTCTTCAATTATACTCTAATTAACTACTAATAACTACAAATAAAATGTATGAAGCTTATTTAAAACTGAATCTTGCATTGAAGCACTAGGGGTAGAAGCTTAAATGAACTATATAGTGTATCTTATTGGAATTATATTTTTTGAATGCTCAGTCACTGACTTTTCGAATACTGCTAAAAATTATAATACCCCTGAAATAGGAAATTTGGTGATGCCATTCCTGCTATTTAAAAAATGTTCACTATTTTCCGAAGAGCCATATTTTATTTGAATCGATTTCTTTGGTTTTAATGAACCTGAAAATATTTATTTCATACACTAAGCTTTGTACAGCAAGAGCATAGAATCCCAATGGTTCTCTCTAGCTTCCTAGGTTTGTATGTCAGTGTCAGGTAATACTCCTTCTGACTGAGACTGATGTTCAGCAAAATGCTGCGGCAGACACTCACTTTCATTTCATAGTCAGTTTCATCAAACAATCTTCAAAGACAATAATCGAGAAAGCTTGCCAATAAACATACAGTATTTATATTTCATGTATTTCCTAGGTTTTGATTTTGTTGATGTCTTAAAAATACCTTGCAACTCCAAAGAAAAATCAAGTATGTTTTTTTAGATGAAGTGCAGCTAAATAAGGAAGGGTTGATCATCACTATTGCTGCTGCTACTGTTTTGTAGTGTTCTGAATGTGTGTCATGTTATAAAAAAGAAAAGAGATTGAACATTTTTAGAAACCATTTTAAACTGTAACAAAATCTATTATCCCATAGACTAATTTAGTGATGATATTTGAAACAAAAAAGAGCCTGGGCTGCCATTTTGTTTTTTTGGGCTGGCTGGCAAGTCTTGGGAAGAAATAAAGGGATCAGTAAATAAGAAATACCTTTGATTAATACAATTGCATAACACACTCTGTAAGAAAGACACAGTGGTCCATGGTGCTTATTGAAAATGATTTTTTCTTCTAATCTTTAATTGAAATCTCCTTTTATTATCAGTATTCATTAAAAGAAATAGCTTCAGGCAACTATGTATTTATCGTCTATAAATACCCACTAATGGAGTTGTTAGTGGGTATTTATAGAAGATTAATAAATAGATAGTAGATTTCTGGAGTCTTAAAATTCCACCTGCCCTGTAGGAGGATTTCCATTGTATAACCCTGAGTTAATATAAATGATCCTCAATTCTTTCAGGATATGAAGAAGTTTAAGACTTAAAAATGTAACAAAAGTCCCTACTGTAGATACTGTACAATGTTATAAAATGTGATAAGTAAAATATGAATCAAGAGAGAAAGCCTTCCAAACAAAACCTCACCTGTCACAGATTCATAGACTTTAAGTCCAGACGGGATGCTTGTGATTGTTTAGCCTGACCTTCTGCATAACACGGGCTGTGGCATTTTGACCACTAAAACAACCGATAAAACTGGCAACCAAATAACAGTCAAAGACAGACTAAATAAAAGCATCTTGTAGGGATACCTGCAGCTTGACAAACATGGTTGTAGGCCTTAAAGCAATGGGTCTCAACCTTTTTTGGACTCGAGGGACACCTCTTTTGAAACAAGACACCTGTTTGAAAATGCCAGTTGTTTTGACAGTGGAAAAACAATAGAACCAATCTTCTGTTGCAAAGAACTCAGAAAGTCCACAACAAGTCAGAATTTTTGACACTATGGATTCCTATTTGAAATCTCTGGCCTCATCCAAATAAGCAGGGGTGTGCATTTGCAGCAGTACAAATAGTAGTGGTACAAATCTGTGCTGCTCCTTTGTGCCACAGTGCATACCCGTCTGTGAGCTTTACAGCAGGACACATTGTCCTGCTAATCTGCGTACTGCAGAGGGGCCAGCTGGGACACAGAGGGACTCAGTGTGGGGCTAGGCAGCAGGCAACTCCTTGCTGAGGCACCCTGTGCCGCAGCCAGCTGGGGAGTAGCATGTGGAGATGGGGGCCTTGGTGCAGGGGCTCTGCAGCATGCAGAAATGGAGAAGCAGGTAGCCCTGGGCTGTCTTCTCCCCCTTTTCCATGTTTTCCCTAGTGCGTACCACTTTGGTATGCTTTGCCCTGCTTTTTTTATTCAGGGTCTTATTTTTCCTACTGGGAAATCCTCATAGCAAATTTTGCCCCAGTGCTACAAATTAGCAGTACTTTGTACCATTTAACATGTTGGGCATGTGGTTTGTGGCACTGCAAAGAAGTTTGCAGTGCTACAAACTACACATGACTGCAGGCCTGGATCCAGCCTCTGAATCTATGTTGTGAATCATGGGCAGGTATTTGCATAACTAACAGTATATAAAGACCCCATGGCATACTCATAAGGTTCTCATGGCACACCATGGTTCTCAACTCCCTATTGAGAATCACTGTTTTAGAGAGTCAGGTCCAAGGAATAGAGGATACTAATGTTTATGTTTATTTCAGCTGCCAGAATGCAACATAAAATAAAAGAAAGGACTTTTAACTAACTATGTCCTGCAGCATATGTGCCTTTATCGAATATCACTAGCATTTTGGACTGCACCTGAAAGTGAAAAACTAGTAGATATGACTAAATATTACAAAATTCATCTTTTCTCTGAAATTGCTATTGACATTTTTAACTGTGAGAATAGTTAGGATGAATTTTCCACATGTTTTCATCTGGGAAAAAAATCCAAATTCTGATAGGTTACAATGATGGTTAAAACATTCTACATTAAAAAAAATCATGGTATATATATTTTTTCTTTGGTTTTCCTCTCTATTTTTTTAATCATAATGCTTAAGAGGACATCAAGACTCATGTACTCTGCATCTTAATTCCTGCAAAGATTTAGGAATTGCTAATCCTAAACCAGGGGCGGGCAAAATACGGCCTGTAGGCTGTACCTGGCCCACCAATTGATCCTATTTGGCCCACTGGCCACCATCAGGAGCCTGAGGAGAGAGAGCCATGCCACACACTGCTCTGCTCTTCCACAGCAGGGACTGGGATGGGCCATGCAGCATGCAGACTCCTCTGCCCCTCACCCCACATCCATCTTTCCCCACCCAGCTTCCTATTGGTGCTATAGTGCAGTTAGGAGATGAGTCCATGCTGGCTATGGCAGGGGCTGAACCCAGGGTAGCTTCCCCAATTTCCCCAGTGAAACATGGTGGTAGAAACTCATTGCAGTGGGTGGGAAGGCAGGACAGACACTCAGCACACTGCATCACAGACCGTCTCATGTGGGCCCAGCTGATGGTGGCCATGGTGCCAGGACTATGCACCTGCAGCACCAACAGGAAGCTGGGCAGAGGAGGATGGATGTGGGGGTCTCTTCACCTCTAATGAAGGAAATTCTATAAACTTATTAGGTAATGTATTTCATTATTTTAACATTATAGCTAAGAATTTTTTTCCTTGATATTTAATGTAAGCTACCATACTGTAGATGAAACCATTGCCTGATTTCTGACTTCTGGCAAGGAAGACTAATATATCTTCATCTTCTTTAGATCAGTTTTTAAAATATTTGAAAATTATTATCATGTTTCTTACCCATACTCATCACCTTCTTAATTAGCTTTTCTCTAAACTAAACATATCTTGCGTCCTTCAACCTTTCCTTAACACCTTCATCCCTGCTCACCCCAAAATCCTCTCCAGTTTCACTACACATTCAGTAGATCTCAATGAGGATCACCCTAAGATGATAAATAATAATAACAACTAAGGTATCCTATCTTCATGTCTCTTTTTGCAACTGCTAGAGCACTGTACTTGCCCCCAGATATTACTAGAATGAATGAGCACCTATACATGAGAAGGGAGACTGCTCCACTGGTCAAAGCAGATTCAAATAACTGGGTCTGCTGGAGCATGTAAATTTATGCACTCCAGCAGACTTCAGCATCTCGTGTAGCAGTGTCCTTGCTCTTAAAAATGGCACCTAAAGCTTGTTCAATGAGCTTTAGTTAAATCACTCCTGCCACCATTTTTCAGTGTGGTGACACTGATACACAAAATGCTCTTGGAGTCGCTCTAAATAAAGCATCCCCCTGCCCCCCCCCCCCAAGCATATGTATAAATGCCCAAGCATTCCTTATTCCTTCATTTCCTGTGCACTCTATCACACAAGGTATTGCTGTGATTCTAAAAGTTCTTTCCTTTTTATAAGCACTAATCTTGGGCCCTTTTTGTCTGTCACTAATGGCTGTCCAAGCAGATATTAAAAAGCCAAAAGAATTAAAGTCACAATAAATAATAGGCACTAATGATGGCCGCTGTTCCTTTTTGATAGATTAGAATCCAGTAATTCAGACTCTATATAATCTATAAGGTGTTTCTGACTAACAAGGTCAATCAGTTCTGCTTATGCAGTCATTGAATAAAGAATACTACTTAGCTTGATACTGAACTTTTCATCCATAGATTTCACAGCACTCTACAGGGAGGTGAGTATCATTACGGACTTGGAAAGAAAGACAGGAAGTGACTTGTTGGAGGTTATTTAGCAGGCTAATGGAATATATGAGAAAAAGAATAAAGGATTTCTAAATTTTCCTTTAGTGCCAATACATTGCCACCACTGCTCACCTCAGTATTGCAGTCCAACAATTCTACTGACAAACAGGCCTATCTATTCCCATCTGTAATGAAATTTACTTCAACTACCTTGACCCTCCTTTTCTTTCTGTTTCTCATGCCTATTCTTTTGAAGGAGCTTACTGATCTGAATGTCTCACAAAGCAACAGAGTTTAAATGCACATTGCAGAAAATCTAAATACATAACTGAGAACGACTTTCTAAAGAAATGCCTGATCCAACCAGGAAACAAAGATTTGCCAGGTGACTTGTGTGTCCAATTAAAACAGCTCTCATTCCAACTTGCACATATTGATTATTTGAAGCAATAGCTATAGCTGTTCATGAGCAGTCCTTTGGCTTGAATATTTTCTCATAAAACTTTTATTGAACAATTTCAAATGAGCAAACGCGAAAATTGCAATCTGTTTGCAGATCATTCATGGACAGCAAAAGAAACAAATAGAGTGAACAAACTGCTCACTATAAATAATTATTTGAACTTTTCTCATTATTGAAAAACACTTCAATATTTGTTGCCTCTGAAAAGCCTGATATAAAATTGAAATCTACCGTTTTTGTTTTCAGTGCACTCAGAAATGTATAAGCTACAGAATCCATAGTGGTGACTGAGATTTGAAGACATAAAAGGCACAACAGAAGGAAATGAACAAGCTGTGTTTGTAATGATGCTATGCATGTGGAATAACATTTATTGGTCTGTCTATGAAGGAATTTTATTCACAAGGAACAGTAGTTAATATATGATTTATTGAGATACTTATATTTGTCTTTTATACTGAAGATAAATCATTTTGGGGATTATGTTTTTATGTCTTTAGGTACCATATATTAAAGGGTTCTTTAAATCTAATCTTGAAAGGATTGTGAAAAAGAGCACATCACAAAGCCAGGCATACCTTGTATTATAGGAGTTTTCCAACATTGCAGTATTTTGCAGACGTGTAGGCAGCAAATTACACAACTCAAGTTTCTGAAGTGTTTGCAGATAATCAAAAGTTATCTTCAACCTGCACATATCCAATTGGCAAAAAAGTTATAGTTGGATATTAGCTTTTCAGATGTTTTTAGTACTAAGAAAATATCATTCTTCAACACAGCTTAAAGAACTACAACAGAAAATGCAAGAGGAATCAATAGCAAAAACAAAGTTTTATAGAACATGAGAAAAAACCCCAAATACCATATGTGCAATAAAGATAATGTCTTTATTCATACCTGATTTATATTTAATTTATATTACATCTAATGTCCACCTAAAATGTAAGGAAATGAAAAACCCCAAACAATTCAGCTGAAAACTAGTTAATTTTGGTTTAAACCACTGGGTTTTTGGTTTTAAAAACTGCCACACTTTTTATTGGGTTGTGTTACTACAGCTTTTCATGGAAGATGCATCTTAGGCAGTTCATAATCCCTATGGGCATTCTGACCTAAAGCTGTCTCAGACACCTTCCTAAGCAACCACAGGCATCACAGGAATATTTGATTATAGCCATGAAATTAAAGACTGTATTATAATGCCTACAAAGTGGCCAAATGTATATTGTAAAGGAAAAATAAAATTTTACAATTTGCTTGAATTGTCTGCACAGATTTCTGCACCATAAAGCTCCTCCATTCTTTCAGCCATTATAAGATTGGCATTATGATCATGTTAAAAACATGCCAAGTTGTATGTTACAACTGACATGCTGGAAGACTATTAACAACATATAGTACAATGATTTAACAGAGAGAGGTAGTTAATTATGTTAGTCTGAAGAGAGGAAGAAGGCTGGGCAGGTTGGCACCTTAAAGACTAATGATTTAAAAATACTTCTGAATGACTTAACAGTTACTTTTCTTTTCAACTGTCCCTTGTCTATTGCATCCATTTATTATATTTCATCTCATGCTTACACTGCTTGCTCCATAGGTCACAGACTGCTGTTTGCATATTTGAATACAATGAATCGATTTTCAGGAACAAACAACACTATGGATGCAGATTGTTCAGAAAAAAAACCAATGAGCTACTTTATATTGTCATTTCAACTTTATTTCATAACACAGTATAATTATAATTAATGAAGAATACATATGAATGATGATGAAAGATGGAGTAATTCATAATTATTACTAAAACATGTATGATACTATAAAACAGGGCAATCAAACTTCATTCAATCGAGCCAACTGGCAGGCGGCCAGAAATTGGAGAGAGGGTACTGAAGCAGAATTCAGGGCCCTTGGACCCCACGGACATCGGTGGCAGGGGAACGAGCAAGGATTATGCAGATTCAATCCTTACTTGCTCTGCCACTACATTCAGACCCTGCATCACTGCTCCTAATGGACCCCTGACACTGTAGATTGATTCCTACTGCTTTGCCCAAATCTTCTGGCAAACCCCACCCCCCGCCAACCATTGCTGCTGCTCTGGGTCCCCTGACATGACGACCACTGGATCCACTGCAGCTGCTCCTGGCCCTGTGGATCTGGCCAGAAAGAAGTCCCCAGGGTCCAGATCCAGTCTGGGGCCAAGGGTGAGTCTGCCACCCCAGCGTATAATATTCTTCAAGTTATTTTACAGCAATATGGGAATATTTTTTTCTTTCATCAACCTTTGGCACCAATTTTACTAACACAAAGTTACCTCTGCAGTTTCAGCCTTTCCTTATATTCTATTATTTTTCCACTGTCTCATAGAGTGTCCTGCTGTATCTGGTAGTCAATTCCCAGAAGTCATCTAAATCATATTGGAGCTTTGGTTCCTAAACCCTAAGACCATCTTTGAAATCATGTCTGTGGTGTAGCAACACTGTTGCTGAATTACCAATTGAAAAATTCCAATTTACTTTCCTCTTTAGATCTGCACAGAGAATGAGTCTACCTCAAATTGGTATGATCAAGGAAGATATTGCTTCCAGTAGTTGCTCACAAGTTTCAAAATGACTCAAAAAGGTTGAAAAACTGTTTGTGCATCAATAATGAAGAAAACAGAAATAAACCACGAAAAGGATAATAAAGGCCTGATCTAGGTCTCTGTTTATAACTGATGAAAGTAAATTTGCAAACAAAAGAAAGGTAAATGGAAACATATAAACAGACAAAGTATATATTTCTGAGATAAAGAGATGGAAACCATTTGAACTGTAACTATAGATAGAAAAAATAGAATTTTGAAACTCTCTGTTGAACAATACTCTTTCATTTTACAACCTACACTAACTCACTTGGTAACAAATTAGGAAAAAAAAGAAATGTGGGCTGTATGCTTTTGTTAGTTTAAATGAAGTGGGGGGAAAAATCAGATTAATTCACTAGAATTCTAGCACTTTTTCACCTGAGTTTTGCTACCTATTTCAATTTATCTGAATAGAATGAATACACTTCAGTTTTGGAAGGAACAAAAATTAATCTTAAATTCAGAAATGTCAGTGAGATACTCATTAAGGGCCAGATCAAAATTAACCATGCAGGTACATAAAACAGGCCTAAGGGATTATCTTTTGTGTCTGCCTAACTGCCTGGGACCACCGCCAAAGAAAAAAGTCTGACCCACTTTTTCCCACTCCCACATTCAAATGTATTAACAAAGGAAGATACATGTCATAGAACAGCCCTCAGTGGTCTGGCAAAGATGCACTAACACTGCTTTTGGTCTGTCACAAAGGCAGAGCCTGGCAAGGTGTGAGTATAGGAAGCATATGCTTCTTGAGCAGTTTTCCAGGTATGTGCAAGCCCTGAATCACAAATAGCGATCCAAACTGGTCTCACTCATCCTGTGGACTCCGCTTCAGAACCTAGATTCACTAGACACCTCCATTTTAAATTTAAATCCCTAGCTGCAAAACAATGGGCAACTGCACAAGAACAGAAGGAATCTAGACCAGGCAACTAGGTGCCAAATGCCTACCTAAGGTCTACTGAAATCCAAATCTATGAGTGAAAAGCCTAAACCCTACCTGACTGCCTGTTTTGTTGGGGAGGGGTGGGAATAAATGATTAGAATCATGTGAATCTAATAGTGATTAGAAATGGATTCTAAGAAATGGATTCCTTGATTCATCTGCTCTATGATTTTTCCAGGGACTAAGATGAAGCTATTTTTGCCTTTTCCCAATCATCCGGGACCTCTCCTGATCTCCATGAGTTTTCAAAGTCGATGGCCAATTGCTCTGCAATCACATTAGTTAACTCCCTCAGCACCCTTGGATGCATCCCATCTGGCCCCATGGACTTGTACAGGTTCAGCTTTTCCAGCTAGTCCCTAACCTGTTCTTTCACTGCTCATGGCTGCTCACCTCCCCCACAAACTGTGAAGTAGTCTAGGAGCTGACTTTGCTTGTGAAGACTGAGGCAAAGAAGGCATTGAGCAATTTCAGCCTTTTCTGCATTCTCTTTGATTCCCCCAGCAAAGGACCCACACTTTCCCTGATCCTCCTCCTGCTACTGACATACTTATTGAAACCCTTCTCATTACCCTTCACATCCCTTGCTAGCTGCAACTTCAGTTGTGCTTTGGCCTTCCTGACTTCATCCCTGCATACTAAAGCAATGCTTTTATATTCTTCCCTAGTTATTTGTTCAAGTTTCCACTTCTTATAAGTTTCCTTTTTGTTATTTAGTTTACTGAAGATTCTCTGCTAAGGCAGGCTTGTCTTCTGCCATACTTGCTAGTCTTCCTGCACATTGAGATGGTTTGTTCCTGAACTCTCAGTAAGTCTTCTTTCAAGTACAGCCAGTTCTCCTGGATTCCTGTCTCACTCAGTGTGGCTTCCTAGGGGATTCTGCCTAGAGTTCCCTGAGTGAGTCAAAGTCTGCATTTCTGATATTCCAGGGAACAATTCTGCTGTTCTCCATCCTTACTTTCCTCAGGATCCTGAACTCTATCTTTTCATGGTCACTTCTGCCCAAGTTGCCATCCACTATTACATTCCCCATCAATTCTTTCCTGTTTCTGAGCAGCAGGTCCAGAAGACCATGGTCCCTAATTGGCCACTACAGCACTTGCACCAGGAAGTTGTCCCTAATACCCCTAAAAAACTTCCTGGAACTCCTGTGCACCACTGTATTACCCTCCCAAGAGATGTCAGGGTGATTGAAGTCCCCAATGAGAAGCAGGGCCTGTGATCGAACTGGTAGCTGTTTAAAGAAAGCCTCATTCACCACTTCCTCCTGGTCTGGTGGTCTATAACAGACCCCCACCACAACATCACCCCTGTTGCTCTTCCCTACAAAGGCTTAGGGCAGGTTACATTAAATAACAGAACTGTATGAAAAGGAAGCAATATCAAAAAAAAGCAATATCAAAATAAAACAGAGACCCACTACAAAGTTATTGGTATAAATTATGACGACTTGATCCAAAACTGATTCAGAATAAAAGTGCCACCTTCACTGACTCCTATTGAATGGATTTTTGATAAGGCCTTACAGTATGGTTTGGTATATAAATTAGATACTTTCCTATATTGATGTCTCCACTAACACATACTTCCCTCACTACTCTTCAATTTAAATGGCTAGTCAGGCAGAATCTAAGAAGTATTTTCACCTTTTGACATGTGCAAAGTCAGATACAACTTGCATTAAGATGTCTTCATATCACTAAGACTCTAGTACCTTTATAGGTATTATTTGAGATTTAATATAATTCTTCTTGCTGTGTTTTATTAGATGAAGTCAAAAATAAGTAGATGATAATATAATTGTGAATCATGATAGGTTCAATTTGACTTGATTACTGGCTCTTTGTAAAATCAGGCGTGCACTCATTGCTAGAAACATAACAAAAACACAATATTAATGTTGCATTATTAAATTATTTTTAATTCTAAACAGACAAAAGTTTTTCACTATTTATTGAGAACTGTCTGAATTCAGAGGGAAATTTGCATGTAACACATCATCAGGCTTAGTTTCTAGATATTTATGCATGAATTTCTGAAGCCATATTTTCATCGTGGTTCTAAGCTTGGTAACGAATTCGGAGAACACCTTGTCTGGTCCAGCAGCCTTGCCAGTCTTGATTGCTTTCTATGACCAGAAGTCGCCTTCTATGCCCAGGTGACCAAATCCATGGATGCAGGCACCCCTGTTGACATAGTCTTTTTAGACTTCAGGAAGGCGTTTGACATGGTCTCCCACCCCATCCTCATTAAAAAGATGGGGAGCTGTGGCATTGACCCCAACACGGTTGAGTGGGTCAGAAACTGGCTGACGGGGCATGTGGCGGGCCAGCAGGGGGCGCTCCCGTTTTGAGCCGCCCACCTCCCTGCGCCCGACCACCTTCCAGGCTCCGAGTGCCTCCCTGGGGTGCCTCGCGT
>JAGPOW010003642.1:69466904-69482381 GCA_030014935.1 Caiman crocodilus | reverse complement strand
GATAGGTACTTGGCTGGGATCCTGTGACCCTGGCACTTGTTCCTGCCATTGGCAGGGGGTCAGACTAGATGGCCTGCTCTAGGCCCCTTCTGACCCTAGATACTATGATACTATGCTTTAATATCTGTGTCAAGTTCATTGTCAGAGTTGGAGGTGGTTATATTAAGGTTGGTGTAGGCTAATTTAAGTTGTCCACAAGTCAGATGTCTAATTATTTCTGTGTGTTGCTTGTTTGGGTTACTGTTTTTGCTGGTCTTGTACAGTATTGCATGTATAAGTGTCTAGAAAGTAGAGGACTTCCAGAAATCTGAAGAAAAGATGACATCTTTGCTATTCTAAAATCAAATAAACTACCAGGGGATCCAAAGAGTTACTGATCCATCTCACTACCCTGCCTTACATATAAATTCATAGACCATGTCCACATGAGCAGGGGCACGCATTTGCAGCAACACTAATAGTAGCAGCACAAATTTCTGCTGCTACTTTGTGCTATAGTGCATACCCCTGCAATCTGCAGTGGGACACATTGTTCTGCTTCTCCATGTGCTGCAGGGGGTGGAGGGGGGAATGGCTGGAACACAGGGTGCCTCAGCAGGGGGCTAGTTGGCAGACAGCCCCCATACCGAGGCACCCTGTGCCCTAGCCAGCTTGGAAGTAGCACGAGGAGACAAGGAAGCAGGAAGCACTCTCCCTGTGCACTGTGGAGCCCCCACACTGAGGCACCCCATGCCTCAGCAAGCTGCTCAGCAGCTGGCTGGGGTGTAGATTGCCATAAGATGAGAGAGCAGATGGCCTTGGATTGGCTTGCCTCCATGTGCCTCAGTGCAGGGGATAAAACGCATGGAGCCCCCCCATTGGGGCTCTATCTCAAGGCACACTGTACCCCATGTGAAGCCCCCATCTCAAGACACTTTGGCCCAGCCAGCTACTCCCCTCAAGGCATACTCAAGGTGAAACACATGGGGCCCCCATCTGAAGGCACGCTGTGCCCCAGCCAACACTCCCCAGTTTACTGGGCTGCAGGGTGCTTCAACATGGGGGTTCTGCAGCATGCTTCCCCATCCTCGCTTTTTTTCCAGCGCACTTTGGTCCCAAAGCATTTTGGCACTTTGAATCACTTTTTATAGGGCTTTTCTTTGTTTATTTGGGGTTTTTTTGCTATCAGGAAGTCCCAATAGCATTTTTTCCCTGCCACTGCAAATTAGCCATGCCACACACAGTTTAATGTGCAACATATGCAGTTAGTGGCACCAAAAGAGGCCTGGATCCAGCATAGAGTGTATAATCCTAAACTGAATAGAGAATATCATTGATCCCCAGCTCCCAAAAGAACCATCTGGCTTTCAAAAAAAGTGTTGTACCACTGACCAAGTTACTTTACTTACATTTGACACAGCAAATAGATTTGAAATGAGGCAGAAAACAGGTGTGGTCTTTATTGACCTCACAGCTGCCTATGACACTGTATGGCATTAAGGCCTTAAATATAAACTGCACTCTATGGGATCCTATACACATGCAAGGAGCCTGCTCCAATGTGCTGGAAATCCAGCATGTCAACTGGTGGAGTGTGGAAATTAATGTGTTCCAGCAGACTGAAGCATCACGTGTATCAGCCTCCCCCTGCTGAAAAATGGCAGCGGGGTGCTTTGAACTAAAACTCACTGAATGAGCTTTAGTTCAAAGTGCCTTGCCACCATTTTTTAAGTTTAGGGATGCTGATATACATGACAAGCAGGTACTTTTAATTAGCGTGGCTTGCTAAAGTTCCCCTCACCATGCCTCCTAGAGTACATGTAAAAATGCCCCAGGACACTGGACCACAAGCTATATACTTTCATCATGATCATGGTTTCCAGCAAATCATTCAAACTCACTACCAACCAAGGGGGAAAAAAAGAACAGTATGAACTCTGAAGAGTGGAGTCCCCTAGGAGTCAGTGCTAGCACCAATACTTTTCAATATATATACACATCAGATTCCCCACATATAACATCTAAGTGATATATGTACACTGAGAATGTTGCCATAGTAGCCCCAGAAATACACACAACAGAACTAAAAAAGATACAGAGTACTGGCTATCTCCACAAGTGGTTCTTAAAGTTGACTACCAATAAATCAGTATTTTCACTCTTCCACTTGGACAATTACCAAGCCATGAGTACACGGACTATCAGAGTAGGTAACAACATCCTTCCCTAGGGACATGCCCAACCGACCTAGGAGTCATGAGAGACCATTCCCTCACCTATAAATATCACATTCAGAAGGTCATCAGTAAAGTTTCTCCATGGGTAACTGCCTTAAGGGCTAGGGCCAGACATTCAAAAAATCCTGAGCCTGAATTGATTCAATCTTTGCAGGTTAATCTAGCCTGGCTAGGCTGAACTGGTTTGAAACTGGATAGACATTCTCTCTGAACTGAGGAAATTCAGGCACATGCCTGCAGTGGCTTAGGCTAGAAGCCGGGCGGTGCTAGAGCAGTTCTCCCTTCCCTTATACAACGCTGATCTGAGGGGGGCATGGCCAGGCTCTGGCAGGACCTCTGATTAGGGAGGTCTGCCTGCCCGGTCCCAGAACTTACAAACACATAGATGTATCCCTTGTACCAACAGGCATTAGACCAAGTGATAGAAGAAGACAGACTGTAACGTCACTACTGCAATAGAGACAAGAGATGATGAAAATCACCTGTTCCATCAACTTTTAACAGAATACCTGAACAGATGGAGGCTTAAAAGGCTTAAAAGTTGCAAACCCTTTGTATGTGAAACACACAAGCTCCTGGAAGAGATTTGGGATGTTGAACTAAACTAATGGGTGGCAATGGAATGGGCCAACTGATGGCAAAGGTCACATCTATTCCTTCAGCATTTTATACCAACATCAAACAGGTCCTCCATTGGGCAGGACCTTGACAGAGAAGCATGGGTCAAGCTGAACAGACTGAGATCTGGATACAGATGCTTCAGAACAACACTTCACAAGATGAACATCTTGGACAGCCCCCATCCAAGTGTGAACTGCAATGTCCAACAAACAGCAGAGCACTTAGCCAAAGGCTGCAGTCTTTCCAATTGCACAGCCAGCATAGATGGAATATGCACATTGAGCAGTAATACTAGATAGTGGCTCATAGATTTTGAAGTTGATATCTGACACTACACACAAGAAAGAGGATTAGTTTTAAAGTGGAAAGGTTCATATTATCAATGTAAAGTTAACTCTCTCACTTTGTTCAAGATGAAGCAAATGCTTAATCTAGAACCAACTCCTAGGCACTAGACATTTTACAGGAGGTAAATGGTACCCTGAACACATACTATACTTAAGTTACTTAAACTACTTTTCTTTGGCTGCATCTACATGAGATGTTTACTGCACAGTAGCTCATTACTATTGCTCAGCAGCTTCGCAGGGCACAAACCGTGATGTGACGATACTGTGCAGTAGTAATGAGCTACTGCACAGTAAGCAACACCAGGCAACCGTGTGGTGGCACTACTATGCAGTAATGCTGGTTACTGTGCACTTATTTAGTACTTGGTTATGCAGCTCCTAATAGTATAATAAGCATCAGGGATGGGAAAAGTTATAGTCCTGTCATATATCAAAGATCAGTATCCATATATACTACAGTCCCATTGCTTATCCTTGACCCCTACACAACTGCTTCTGGAAGATGGAATTAACCAGGAACTTACCAAGTAATATTGCTGTTACAGAACTGCAGGCCTAAGAAACAAGCTATCACTACGCCCCCTTGCACTCCCTGTAACAAGAGATCATGGCAAACACTACTACACAGTGGACGATATGACTTATCACTAAAGAGTGTGTATTTTTCCTCATTCTTACATAGCTAGGCTGTAGGCTGTTCACCTGTCAAAACAAGCTAGTGTTGAAGATGAGCATGTGGTCAGTGTATCACCTATCATTCTTTCAAAGGCTAGTGGCAGGCTGGTACTGGAGAAAGCACATACTGTACCTTCTTAAAAGGTATAATGGGCATTGATGCTGAGCCTGCTTCTTCCAGTCTCCCAAGAAGCATAATGTCTGCACTCCTCTAGCTTGGCATAATGCCTCTGTCCCGTCATTTGGCACTGTTATCCTTCCAGCACGCCACTGACTGAAAGAGCTATAATTTAAACCATGCAGTATAACATAGCTTTGTAATACAAGACATGGCCAAACTACAAAGCTATGTATTACACATTAGGAGAGTGAGTTTTTTAGAGAATTTATTCTTGTAGCTTTCTTTAGCTGCCACAATCTTTCCACTGAATTATCTATCTTTTCATTTAATCTTCATTTTCAACCTACAGTATATTTGTTCCCAGTATTACATTAGATATTGAACAATCCATCCCTATGCTGACATTTTCTCTGTACGGCCCCTTTTATGAGTTCCACACTCAGCTCGTTTTCCACTTTCTGTAGTTTCAGCCAAAACTTTGTTTCATTTTTTTTTCAATAAAAAGAGGCCTAAGTATCAAATATTTACTGTATAAAAATATAGGGGCATTCCACTTTTATAAAGCTGAAATGCAGAATATTCGAGAACTATTACCTGCATTAAATACAGAAGGTTCTGTATATTTGTGGCTTTGAATTCTTAGCTCTTCTCTCCTGATTTAGTCAAAAAAGGTCTGTTGTTATGCTGGTGGCAGTTATGTATATGTACATGTACAAAACCACCCAGAAAGTTAGATATCCAATACTACCAAAATACTCAATATAGATTATTGCTAGTATATATTTTATATATTATCAATATATATATACTTATTGATAAATATTGACATGTATAGCATAAACATATACTTATGTTTTATACACACACACACATTTTAACATTTATTTTGGTTGCATTAGAAGCAAGCATATAAATATATTTATCCTTACATGCTACTACACCATGGTATTAACCACTAGTTTCCCATTTCTCTTTTATAAAAGACTTTGGACCATGCACACACACACATTTAAAGCATATATATATATGAAAAGTATATCTATATATGCCTATACATTCATAGTTAGCAATATAAATGAGAAATATTTCCACAACAAAGTATTTCCTTAAAACAACTGTATATCTGTACTTTATAATTCATTTCCATGGCAAAGAAAGTCTGCTCAGGGAAGCACAAAGGCAGTCAACAGCCATTATTACAAAAATAAATTTGGAAGCTGAATGAAACAGTCATTGTGCACTGAAAAAATGTTTTTATCTTTAAAAGTTATTGCAAAGCAGCATAGTTATTTCAACTGAACTATATGGCTTGATGAAAAAGTAATAAAATGCTTTAAACGCTTAAAATCGTATTCTTAATATTGATAAATTCTCAAAAATTTTTGGCCACTGTTAGTTGTCTGTTGATGTTTACCTAAAATTAGTAGTTAATCTCATCTTGAGGTTTGTGTATTATATTTGTTGATTTCTTATTCAGTTTGCAAAAACAACAACTGTTGTTAAAATAGTCTCAAAGCAAATTAATTATAATTATTTTACTTTGATACATGTGATGTAAAATGTGGATATTGATTGAAATTCCATTATTTTTTCTCTGTGTACTGAAACTGAAATTTAACAATTGTAATTCAATGATTTAAAAATATTCCAGCAATATTTAAACCTGTTATTAGAGCTGATACCATGAAGAAGTTAAAATAAAACTTACATTTTTTTCATATCTGAAGGCACTGAAAGCCTCAGACACAAAATATATGATTTTTCGTGTTTAAAAAGAATTACCATATTTACAATAGACCATGCTCACCGTATGTATGCAAACTTCATTTTTCAGCACACATTATTATAAAGAAAATGTTTTCCTTTTCATGTAAATTCAACATGATAGCATATTTGCTACTGAAAAACAAGCGTGGAAATGCATTTTCTGGACTGTTAACTTGGCTTTGTGCCTAGGATGGCTTTTCCTTGCACTGCTTTGTAGGTTTCCTATGGTATGCCTAATTTTCCTAAGATATACTGTAATAAGTTACACTCATTTTGCTGTTTAGATACAAATTCTTTGATCTTATTTGTCATTAGGGACCATAAGTTCATTTAGTCTGACATACTGTATAACCAGGAACAGAATTTCACCTAGTAACTTTTGCTTTGAGCACAATAACCTATGTTTGATTAAAATACATCTTCCAAAGAGACATTTGTACTGGAGCATAATAGATGAGTCTTTCACTATGACTCTTTTGATTTCAGAATTATGGCAAGGGATAATATTGATTGGCATATGTAGAGGTGTTGAGGGGGTGGAGGTTGGCCACGTTTGGATACTGAGGGGAGAAGACTTGAAAGACAAACAACAGCCTCTCAGTTTACCTGATCACTGAACAAAGGAGAAAATAAAGAGGATGCACTGTGACCCTTACATATAAAATACTATCCAGAAGATAGTCCTTACATCAAAAAGCCCCGCCGTAAAAGTATAGCTGATTCTTAAAATGACCTGATTAAAGTGATGAAAATGAGAAATGGGAAACTAGTGGTTAATACCATAGTGTAACAGCATGTAAGGATAAATATACTTGTTTCTAATGCAACCAAGATAAATATGAATAAAGTTCTGGAAAAAATTAGATTGAAAGCAAGTATAATGCTCTCAGATGCATTAACAAATATGCTTATGTTTGAGATCTTAAGATGGGTCACTTAAGATGGGTCATGAAATACAACACGATAAAACATCACTCCAAATCCTGGCCCCAGCAAAACCAATGATCCAAATTGTACATTATTTACTCTGGTTGGTGATTATTCATTTTAACAGGTACTCCTGTTGATGTTAATGGTACTACAGTATATCCCTGCAATCCAAATATCAGTCATCTGAAATCAAATGGCATTTTTGTGAACTTTTGTTTTATGAACTTTTAACTGTTGGCATTGTGTTGCAAGCTCTTTTGTTCTTAAACTTCATTTAATGCAGTACTATTTCCCTACTCTTGGCTTTGATATAATATGGCTATGGGCAACTTAACCTTTTTAACTGCTTTAAAAGGGGAAGGGAAGCTGTTGCTCAGGAGGACTCTTAGCTTTCAAGATGAAACTGTTATGCCTGTGTGCTCCTGTAGTAATATAAATTAGGTAAATCACTGTAACATCAATCCTGAAAGAAAGAGGTTTAATGTTGCAAAGGTTTTGCTATGCTTGTATCACTGCAGAAGCATGCAGATGTAGAGCTGTTATAATACAATAGTTATACTAGTAACATTTGATATTGATAAAGTTATTACATCTGCCTGTACCCTAGTTTGTAGCCATTGATATTATATACTAAACTGTCTTCTTAATTTTTACAGTATTTAATATTTGTAATATCAAGTTCAGTATAGTTTTGCATTATACAACATGTAGCATGGATAATTCTTCACAAGATGCTGTGATTTCACCTACTCAGCTGCTTGCACAGCCCTCTTGGTGGGTGCTTTCCAAAGGCATAACTGAAAATATACTAAACTTACGGAGTGAAGGATGTTGGCCAACCTGAGAAAGAGCTGTTCAGTTGGTTCAAAATGGAACAAGGAATACATACGCCAACTATTTATGATAGGTATGTCTAACAAATCTAGTTCACTGCATCTATGTGCTATTGTAATATTAAGAGAAGCTATGTCTGGAAATCCTTGCTGAATTTTGGAAGTATAAAGTTAAATAAAGGAGAAGATAGCATTAATTTGACCTTAGTATACTCAATAGAAAAGGTATATGTGCCTTGTAGAGTCACTAAATGGTAATGATAAATACAGCACAGAAAGCAGTCACAAACAATGGTTCCTCTTCTTATATAATTTTGATTTACTTTATTTTTCATGTATTTGTTTACTGTACCAAATGTAAGAGACATTGTATTAATGAGAAGAAGAATGTTGGAACACCCTTTGAATATTTTTTCTGCTTCTTTGCTTCATGTAAGCTTGTTTGTTCATTTATATTTTTACTTATTATTCATCAAAGCTCAATTTCAAGGAAGGAAGGCTAATGATAAATGCATCAAAATGGAACTCTGGACCTGTTCTAAGAACAGGTATTTATGGCCTCAGGTTTCTCAGGTTCTGTTTGGAACTCAGTTTCCAGGTTCCTTCCATCCTATTAAATTAAGCAGGTGACACTGTTCCCTCTGAAATTTGATTTTGATTTCAATGGTCTGTATATTAATGCTATTTATCTTATCTATCATCCTTCCTAAAATTAATGCATTGGGTCAGTTATAGTTCACATGTAAACTAAATGCTTTACAATATAAAGAGCAAGATTTTCAAAGTCATCTGAACTATTGGTATTTGTGGTTGTCATTCTTTTATAATTCATTGTAAGCTAAAATGATAAAGATAGGGGAAATTGAACTGAAAATCTTTGTCTTAAAGTCCAGATCAGCTACACTATGGTGTGTAAACTCAGATGTTTGTTCCAAAGCAAAACATGGTAGAGTGGATAAACCTACCAAATATAATTATTGCAAATAATACTACCTTTACAACATTTGATGAACAACACAGGATTGTTTGGCATATGCTGTGTAAGACAAAGCAACTTTAGCCATATCTCTAATGTTTGTCAGATCATAAGACCCATCTCCAGGACAGGAGAGTATTTTGGTCACCAAGCTTATACAGTCTTTGGAGACTGATAGCACTTTCATTTAACAGAAACAGCAATAGCAGATACTTGCCTGCTGAGAACTGGAACTAAAGGCCCATTACATGTTATACAGGCAACAGTAGAATGGTAACAACCTTGTGATCCAAACATGAAAATACTCAAATGCATGTATTGTTAACTTTACTTGAGCAAAAAAAGGAAGTTAGCCAAGTTAGTATGAACTTAGGGAGAAGGCAGGGCAAGGTGGCACCTTATAGGCAAACACATTTTGTGTTTTGTAGGCTCTTTCTCTCTCTCTTTCTCACTACACACACACGTACACTGACAGATTTGAAAACAACTATTTCTGTCTTCTGTGAAACTATTACAACATTTATAAAATATGCTAATTGATCCTTGTTAGTTTTATTGTGTCAAAGCCAATTTAAACAGGTCTTGACCTATATTTGGCTTAATACAGTCTAATAAAGTCAATGTTGAAAACAGCTATCTTTAGATTCACTTCCTACTGGTTCTCTTTATAACTCAGATTTCAATAGCTTCAAGTTGCAAATGCCTAACAAATCTGTTGAAAAGCACTAAACAAAAGTGGCATATTTTTCTTTTCAACCTAGAAAGTAACTCACATTAAGGACTTTGACTCTGCACTGTCCTTTTTAAAATATAAAGACATTACTGAGCTGTAGGAGTTTGAAATAAATAAAAGCACCTTTAATCACTTACTTCTTTACACTTCTGGTACTCATGCACAAAGCTCTTAATACTGGATCAGTGTGTGCCATTTCAACCAATTGTGGATTTTGTTACGATTAAACCATAAACCTTTGAAAGTAAGGATTTGTCATGGAAATACTGACACAACCTTAATTGAAGTAGGGTGAACAGCATCACTAGGCTATCCATACCATTGAAGCACAGCCTCAACTGGCACCGATCACAGTAGACACAGTGATAACAAAAGGGAAACCAGGCGCCTGAAAATTCTCCCAAAGAATTTGAAAAGCCAGCATGAATTGTGAGCAACTTACATGTTTTTGTTTGTGTCTGCCTCACACAGTATGTCGTGCTATTCATTTTGGGTTAAGCTTTTTGCGCTGTCTAATAAGTGGCCCTTGTACAAAAAACGTGATCTGTGCTTTTCCAGATATTTGTATGTCAGGCAGCTACACAGCAGCAACTTCTGTAATCCCTTCTCTTGCAGTTAGAGCTACTAGAAAGGCTTAATAATATCCCAGAGGCAAAGATGAAACAGTATCTCCACAGCTACTGTTTGCTGTAGAGAGCTTTTGAAGTCAAGCTTAAGATGTCTTTATTTCCCTACCAGAAAGAATTTTTTTGCCCTCCTTTACTCCAGTGTTGTCATGATGACGGCTTTCTGCTTGAAAAATATTCCAAGAAGCTTCAGCGCTCCCATAAAGCATTAGGGAATGAGAAAGGCTTTTCATCAGGGGCTGCTGGAATCTATGTGTAAGTACAGTTTGTCACTGTGCCACACTCAGCCACACTCACAGCAATCTCAATTTAAAAACCTACACTTTCTTCTTTATCAGGTTTAGAGCAGCTATGGCTTTCACTGGAAGCCATCCCCTGGCTTTTAACTTTCATTTCTAATTAAACCTAAGCTGAGTTCATTATATCACTGTATTTGGAGCTCATTTTTCCGTAGAGTAAGAAAGCAAAATGTAATGAAATAGCTTTATCTGTCCATACCTTCATGGAATTGAATCTAGCTAAATAAAGGAAAGGGACAAATTATCATCATAGGACCTAAAAATCAAGTGGATTCCACCGTACTAAGTACTGAACGAACATGAAAGAGAAGACAGCTCTTGCCCCAGTGAGCTTACAATCTGAGAGTATAAAACAGGAGATAATAGATGGATATAGAGACAGTTGGAGGAGTACAAGAAAGTGATGGGACAAGACTGATCAACACGAAAGATACTAGCCGCCTTATATTTTTTTTATAAGCATGAGTCCAATGAGAAGGTCTAAAGAAAGTGAAGGAGGTTAACAAAATAGCTTAACTAGTGTTTATGGGTGCCTACTCCCTAGTATGAATAGCAGAAAGGAAGAAAACATGAAGATGCTTGTTTGAGAATATAATTGTATAATAAATCCTGGTGCCATAATCTGAGTCTTGATAGTGAATGAGAGCTGATAGAGTATGAAATGGCTTCAAATGACACTGGAAGAGAAGACAAGCAGACTATATTTCAGGTAACAGAGAAGAGGGAGCCAGCAGAAGAAATCGAGAGGGGTAACATGGTAAAAGCAACAATCTAGAAAAAATGATCCCTGCAGCAATCAAAGCAGACTGGAATGAGAAGAGCAGCATTTGCAAACACTAAAGAAAAAAAGAACATTTCAATAATCAGACCCAAGGTTGGATGGAAGCCTGGAGAAGAGTTTCAATAAGCGGCAGGATAGGAAAGGTGGTATCTTATGGATGTCATGTAGAAGAAACCTGAAATGTTGAGATATAGCTTGGATTTGAGGACCAAGATATCTCAAGACAACACCAAGTTTATAAGCCTGAGAGAGACAGGCCAGATGATGTTGTCTAATGAGGGAAAAAAAGGTAGTGAAGAGGGCTTGAGGAAGGAAGGTGTTAGAGCCCTATTTTAGCCACATTAAAACAAGTGAAGTCATATTGGTCATGGGGTAAATTCAACAAGGGCATTCACAAAAGACTTAATTGAAACAATTATAAAAGAAGTCAACAGAGAACCTTGATAGCTCCCCTTCATTGCTCCATTCTGATGGGTGTTTGTATGGAAGAGTAAGAATAAAGGAAAAATTGGCAATACTTCTGAAAACATGACTACTACATGTTCTGGAGCTTATCCACATGCAGAACTACTTGAGGCTATTGTATAAGGAGTAGCATGGGCAACCCCCGTCCCCAATATAGCTACATTAATTTAGAAGCAATATGCCTACAATATTACCATCATAGCCCCACTGAACATAAAGGATGCAAACTAATTTATACCAACTAAGGGCCCATTCCACCCTGAGTAGGTTTATATATTTATGTAATTATTTGTACATTGTTTAGTGCAGAAATAGTTACTGCAAGGGCAGGCAGTGAAGTAAATGTTCAATAGAACATGTATCTACTTTCGAGGGACTCCCTGGTAATAACAGATAGGTCAAAAGCCCAGCAAAGCACAATGCAGTCCATATGTTTCCCAAAATAAAATCTTCTTAAACATTATTGATTTCACCTTGCTACTTTGTGCATGCAAGCCAGATAATTAACTGTGATGTGCCTCTATCTCAGTTGGGGCTAAATAAAATGAAGGATTTGATATATCATCATTAGTAAGTGATTAACCTGTTCAAACTATGTCATGCCCCTGTAATTCACAAGTTAAGGGGAGCCTGTATTTAGATATCTAGTCCTTCTAAAGCAACAGGGGTCAGTTGCCTCTTCAGTGAGAATCCTCCTCCCTTTTCCCCTGCCGCTATACACATAAGGGAGAACGTGATCCAGCGGTGGAAAGCAATCAGAAAACCTGGGCTGACTAGGGCTTCTCTTGAACTGCCAGTATCCCGCAAAAATGTAACTGGGGCTAGAGGGAGATTTGAACACACACCACCAGTCAGACATGCAAATAGACTGAAGAAAATAGTTTTAATAGGTCCCTTGGGTCTAATCTCCAAGGAAGCTGAATATGAAGGGGAGAAGAGGCTTGCTGAAAAATGAAGTGCCTTTATATATTTGACCCCAGGCTCTCCCCACATCCCTTCAAAAAAAAAAAAGTTTGATTCTAAGTTTGTCCATGGATCAGCAAGCAAAATGCCCTTTCCCCTTCCCTCATTCACAAAAGAAAGCTAAGTAAACTCAGAGGTATAGGTTGTAGCTGTGTTGGTCTAAGGACACAGGAAGATGAGGTTCTTGGTTTAATACAAGATACTAGATTTACCAAAGAACCTTGTCTGCCTAAGTAAACTTAGACACTTATATAGTGTTTCCTCAGCACTAACTGGGGATTTCTATGAGGCTACAACATGTTTCTGAGCGAAGACTGAATTATTTGGTTTCACAGTGGGTTAGATTTTGATTGGTCTCTATATAGTGCAGAAAATGTAGGGAAGGTGCAGAAACCCTGCAGAGAGGTGACAAGGCTTATTGGTGAGCTCCCTTGTATGAACTGGAAAGGGATAGATTTAAAAATCAATATATTTCTTTCATATGAATGATCTTTGCAAGCTGGATATAGAATAGCAACCCTATGCTTTTGACCTGTGTTGAAAGGCTACCAGTTCTGCAACCTTCCGATGGCAGCATAGCTGCTCTGCATTATATTGTGCATTAGAGCACCAGGACACAAGGCAGACTATATTAAAATGAGTCTATGTGTACCCTGCAGCACATTGGAATTGGAAACTATGTCACTGTTCCCTGATTTCTATGCAACAGCAATTCGATGGCACACTGACATTTCTGCAAAAGCAACAAGAAAATGTAAAACAAGTTTTATTGAATAAAATATGAAAACAGACACCACATTCATGATGGCTGCCTGTATTGCTTTAATTTTGTCAAGGATTTTTTTTTTCATTTTACACAGCTCCTAGTCCTGGCAATTTGCCATGGAATTTTTCATTGGCAGACAAAAGTTGGGTGATTTTTTTTCAACAAATAAATTTGCCCACAATGAGGATGACTGAAACTATTCATAAATCTAGGGCATATTTGAAAAATAGTTTGCTTCCCATCTTTGTCCCCTTCTCCTGTCCCACTCCCCATCTTCTCCAAAAAAGAGAGATTTAAGAAAACGTCCCAAAATGTCACTACAGGGCTTTTTAATTATTTTTTTTTGCCATTCCTAGGTTTAAATGTCCTTAAAATTAATTAACTTTTTAAAAGAGGATTATTTAATCCTTTTGAAAATATATATATATTAAAAATTTCATCTGGCAGCAAATGAAACATTTCAGGTTAAACAAAAAAGATTTTTTTTTCAGCATTGTTTAACCAGATTTGGGCTTTTTCCCCCCTAGGCAGTCACTAAAATGAACAACAATGACAACAAAAAGAAGCTAGTTAACTTACACAGATGGGTTGGTGCATAAACATAATTAGGTACATTTGATAAGAAGGGAGGATAAGGCAATTTCAGAAGCCATTCCCAGCTTTGGCTACTGGGTAGGGAATATATCTTACCCTATGTATAGTGTGTCTGGTCAGTAAAATTACTTTTTTTTTCCCATGGATATGAATTCTCCTTTTCATTCCATGAACATTCAGCTACTTTTTTTCAGTATTACACTTTGCTTCCAACAATGACAGAAATGCATTGGTAGGGTCATGTTACAGCCATGACATTCCAGGATTTATGCAAAAGACAAGGATTTCTTAGGGAAATATCTTTTATTAGACTATATAGTTGGGATAGCATTTGACAAGCTTTCAGATACAAGACATTTTTTATCATCAGGTTTGAGCAGTGAGCGCCAACACAGAATAGTAAAAAAAAGGGTGGGGGGAGAGAAATTCCCAAGGATAGCAGACAAACAATTAGCAGAAGAGAAAGAGGCTGATTACTGGGAGATCAAGGTCTATACATTAACATAATGTTTCTATTGAAATGTAATGTTATGCAAATATTAAAGAAAAGTCTATATATCTCCAGGATTCTCTGATCTCAGTCATCAGAGAATAGCATTATTATTGTGCTGGGGGTATTAAAAATATGTTTGCAGATAGGCAGGAAAATGGCTGTATAGAAATAGATACTAGTGGAACATATATTCAGTCTACCTGCCTGCTGTAAGCTCTGTTCAGAGTTGCTAATCCTTTCTCTTCAGGGCTCCTAATCTACCCCAACTGGATTCTAACAATCTTGCCAACTACACATAGCATCCTGATGACTTGTCCTGCTGCTGCTATCTGCAGCAGTAGGTATCCACCTGCCAGCCTTGCTAAAGGGCTCCAGGCTTTCCTTTACAGACAGCAGTCCTTCATTATCCCTATCTCTTTGATGCTCTTTTTTCCAGGCTCTGCTTCAATAAAGCTTTGCTTGTCTCTCTTTCTCCGATTCACAGTAGGCAGCTTAGCAATGTGCACAGCATGAATGTCCCTTTCATAAATACTGTGCCAGTTGGCCCACCCCATGCCTTCAAATTGGAAGGCTCTCAGCATTCTGGCTGCTAATCTACCACCGGATTTTTGATAGAGTGAGACACCACCATACTGCTCTATTGGTACATAAATATCATAAAGCAATATTCAGCATTCAAAGTTACATCTTTATCATGACACATGGCAATGACATTTTTGGTTGCATAAGAAGGTAAGAGATGCCAGTAATACCTTCAGTTACAAAAATCTTTTTGCTGATGATAACAAATATTCATTTAGATGCTCAAATGCTATTTTTATGTATGATCCTAATAGGAATTGGTTAATCATGATCAAATTTCTAGAGTATATTATTGAGCATTGGAGAGAAAAATGAGAAGCCAGAAGTACAGCATGTGGGTTCTTTTAAAAAGTCTTTAGATTTCTGGCATCTACAGTACTTTTTTTAGCAGATGATACAAAACTCAGTAAACTGTAGTGTTACTACCATTTGTGTGAACACACTTTTGACTTCAACTTCAGGAAACCTATGTGGTGTTTCTTTTTAATTTCATTTTCCTATTCCTCACTTAAAAATGCTACCTGATTGAGATATTACCTATCATTTTGAGTGGTGATAACTTAATTATTTCTTATCTATGGAGGATTTAAACATGCTGGGGTAGCTCACATAAATTATTAAATAAAAGAGAAAATGATCTGTAGATAGGGATGTACTCTTAGTTTGAAGTAGTTTATATATATATA
>JAGPOW010003642.1:69447309-69461066 GCA_030014935.1 Caiman crocodilus | reverse complement strand
GTGACCCCAGCACTCGTTCCTGCCATTGGCGGGGGGTCAGACTAGATGGCCTGCTCTAGGCCCCTTCTGACCCTAGTTACTATGAAACTATGAATAAGAAGGACTAGCTGTAGCATGGCTTGACCTCATTTAAGATGCTGAAGATGACATGGGACGATGAAGCTTACATTAAGGCTTTTGAGTGGCATGCCATTATGATAGGCCTAGATAAGGGGTATTGGGTCAGCCAGCTCGGGGCCCTCATGGTCGGCAAGGCCCAGGCCGCATATCGGGTCTTTCCCCAGTACAAGACCTGTGATTACAACCAGGTTAAGACCACCATCCTGTACTGGTTGGAAATTAATCTGGAACATTACAGGTGGCTCTTTGGGGCCAAGAAGGGACCAGAGGAAAAGCAACCCCAACTCTTGTTACAGTTGTTGCAGGATCTCTTCAATAAGAGACTAAGCTCCATGTCCTATGACCAAGACACTAGAAGATCAGATACTGCTGGAGCAGTTTATCAGTGATTTAGAAGAGTGCACACAGCGCTTGGTGCACCAGCATTTGCCCCATAATTGCAAGGAAGCACTCAGAGTAGTGGACACATTCTCAGCCTCTGAAGCCAGTTATGATTGGGAAAGGCATGCCCCCCGCCCTCAACACTTAGCCTGAGGGATACAGAAAAAAAGCGGACCATGTTCAGGGGGGCGACCAGAGATATGATTTGTTTCCATTGTGAAAAGGTTGGCCACTTCTCCAAGGATTGTTGGAGTGAACCAGAAGAGCAATTGTGTCCTGATAGTACAGCAAGGGGGCCAGTGGAGGGATGGAAGGAATTGGACTAGATGGAGCCCATGGACTGCAGTAACATCACCAGGGGAAGGAGTGCAGTCTGGAGGTGCCCGGTAGTAAATCTTGGATTGGGAATCACCTTGTTCAAGCTATCTTGGATTCAGAGTGTGCCCAACCATTGGTAAGGGTGAATTTAATCACCCCATGGTGAGACTGGAAGGCAAACCCAGTGAAGGTGTAATGTCTCCATAGGGAAACTAAGCATGTCAACTGCCAGTGGATATGCCTTAGGGTCATGGAACACCAAGGAGAGCTGCTGGTGAGGATAGTATCCCACCTAGCTTGTGACATGCTATTAGGACCTGACTGGACCCCTATATACCTTGCACTGTAGAGGGTTCAAGACACTGAGACAGCAGGGGGAAGTCTACACAACTGGGAAGGATGGCTGGAGAACTCAAAGACAGTGAGGAGTCAATGGATAACACAGAGATACTCGACCTCCACGATGTGACCAGCAATCACCGGTTCCAAGAGGTGCGGGAAGAGGACACTGGCCTTCAAGAACTGAGGACATGGGCCCTGAACCTCTCCACCACATCAACAATGGGATCAGAAGATGCTCCTCAGTTTGAGGTAAGGCACGAGCTCCTATGTTCACCTGGGAAGGGGAGGGGAGACTGAAAAAATGCAACTTTTGGTACCCACCCACTTCCACCATACAATCTGGGGCCTCGCTCATTCCAACCCCACCAGGGGCCATATGGGTCAAGACAAAACTACAGCGTGAATAGCACAATGGTTTCTTTGGCCAGGATTGGGGGAAGACATAGCGTGCCACTGCACCACTTGCTCCGAAGGTCAGAAAGCGAGAGAGGATCACCCTGAGAGGGTATGTCTTCAGCCCCTACTTATTGTCAATAAGCCCTTTTTGAGGATAGCCCTGGATGTGATTGGGCCTCTTCCCCACACTAGTGTTCACCACCAATACATATTGGTATCGATCGATTACTCTATGTGGTACCTGGAAGCTATACCGTTATGAACGGTGACTGCCCCACAGATCATGCAGAACTCATCAAGTGGATGGCTAGGATGGGGATTCTCCAAGAGATCCTTACTGACCAATAACGCAAGTTTATGTCAGGGGTGTTGTGGATGGTTTGCCATACCCTACAAATTAAACATCTGCGTACCTCAGTGTACCATCCACAGACAAATGGACTGATAGAATGGCTAAATGGGATGATCAAGAGAATGCTACATCATTGCATAAAGGGAGACCCTCAGAAATGAGAGCTACTCCTCCCTTTGGTTCTATTTGTCCTGAGGGATACCCTGCAGGACTCATTAAAATATTCTCCCTTTGAGCTAGTGCTAGGCCACTATCCTTGCAATCTATTACAGGCATTGAGGGAGGATTGAGAACTCAGCAACGGGGGAGCAAAAGACCTGACATCATACCATCAAGAGTTCCAAAAGTGAATACAACTGGCTCATGATTTCACTAAGGGTAACCTTCAGGAAGCGAGGCTCTGCCAAAAGGAGTGGTACGATGTCCTCAAAAGGAGTGGGAATTTAAGCCAGGGCAGAGAGTACTGGTATTATTACTTATATCTTTCGGTAAGCTGTTGATTCAATGGCAGGGCCACTTCAAATTAATCCATAGGTAGGTCCAATAGACTATGAGGTACACTGCCCAGGCCACCTCCAAGAAAAACAAATATAATCTCCTATGGGAATGGCACAGACCCAAGGGTTGGGCTGCCTTCTTGGAAGCTGAGATGGAAGACCTGAAACCACAGGGCACAACATGGGGGAAGGCCATGGAGGAACCAGAAAGACAGATCTGGATGGGGGAGAGCTGTCCGAGAGACAGAAATACGAGGTGAAAGCTCTAGTAGAAGAGTTCTGAGACATGTTCAAGGAGGAAACAGGATGGGCCCAAGGAGCCCATCATTCAATACAAACACCCCTGGGGGCTATAGTACAGAAAGGTAGCGACCATTGCCCCATCATCTTTCCGGCAAAATACGGGATGTAATCAGCAAAATGATTGAACAGGGAATCATATGCCCATCCTGCAGCCCATGGTGTAGTTCCCTGGTCCCAGTGCTGAAACCCGATGGCTCCTTGCGATTATGCATCTATTACCAGCGGCTGAATACCATGGTGATCATTGATACATTTCCCATGCACTACGTCACAGAACTGGTGGAACACATTGGCAAAGCCCAGTACATTTTGACTTTAGATCTGGCAAAAGGATGCTGGCAAATCCCAGTAGCACACAGGGATTGACATAAAACTGAGTTCCGGACACCCTGGGGACTATACAAATTTGTCTGTGTGCTGTTTGGGCTCCACGGTGTGCCTGCAACATTCCAGCATTTGATGGATCAGCTATTGGCCCCACACACTGAATATACCATGGCTTACATTGACAACATCATGATATTCACCCAAATATGGGCCCAGCACAGAAAGGCCCCTAGGGCAGTACTCACAGAATTAAGGAAGACAGGTCTGACAGCAAACCTGAAGAAATGCACACTAGCCCAGGAACAAACTAAATACCTAGGGTTTCTGGTTGGACAGAGCACAATATAGCCTTTAGATGATAAGGTGGAAATCATCCAACATTTTCAGGCACTGCAAACCACCAAACAACTACGATCCTTTTGGGTTTAACCAATTATTATCCGCGATTTGTTCCAGTATTTGCCGAACTAGCAGCACCCCTCTCAGAAGCATTAAAGGGACCACGAGCATGAGGGATAAGGCAGACAGATGAAATGAGATGAAACTTTGAGCTATTAAAAAAAGGCCTTATGTGAAGAGGTAGTGATACATGCCCCTGACTTCCATAAACCTTTTATATTACAGACTGACACCTCTGAAACAGCAGTGAGTGCTGTGTTAACCCAAGAAGATGCCAGAATAGAGGCCAATCACATACACCAGTAGAAAGCTACTGCCCACAGAAGTAAGGTATGCCACCATAGAATGGGAATGTCTGGCGATCAGATGAGCTGTAAAGCACTTCAGGTATTATCTGATGGGGAGAGAAATCTCATTAATAACAGATCATGCTCCCTTGAAGTGGCTGAGCTCAACTAAAATAGATAAATCCACATTACAAGGTAGGCCCTATCACTACAAACCTTCAACTTTTGTACATTACACCGTCCAGGGAAAAATAACATAATGACGAATTTTCTACCCACGTGCAGAGATGACTCCGAGTATGACATTGGTCAACAACAGACTAAAGAGACAACCATCGACAAAGGTAGAAACATAACACAAAGAAGTAAAATGTCCCAAGGCAGCTTAAAGTGGGGGTTGTGTCCCAGGGATAGTGAGAAGAGGGACCAGGAAGCACGTCCCCCCCCTCCCCCTCCTATGGGGCACAGCGTGGGAGGAAACATATAAATAAAGATAGAAATACAAAACAACCACTTATCTGCAGAAGTAGTGATACCAGAGGATCAACGAAAAGAGCCTGCATGGTTTACAAGCTGTGCCTTTACAAAATTAAAGCTGGCGGATGACGTCACGAAGATGCACTAGCCAGCAGAGATAAAAGCGGCCGCCGGCAGTAAGGCAGGGAGAGCCAGGGAGGAGGTGGAATCTCTCCGTGCCAGCAACGGATGAAGCTGGCACAAACTAGGAATGCCCAGATGATGGGTGGCTGCTGAAGCAGCAAGGCTCCCTTGCACCAGGGGTGCTAAGAACAAGTCCCAGAAGGGGAGGAACACTGGTGGTGAATTCACCCTAGTACAATTTTGGAGACTCGGTGGTGGAGATGCCAAACAGCGGGATAATCAGAATGGTAACCCAGAGAAAGAGGTTGAGGTTAACCCTGGGAAAGCAGAAGTGTCCCACTCGACTGCTCCCAGGTACCAGGTCAGGGAACTGGGATACGAGCAGAAAGGAAGGAGGGGCTTTGTGGGACCAGCATTGGGGGAGCACTGCCAAACATGGGCAGGAGGGCTGGAAAAGCCAATTGGTAGGACACTAGATGGGAAGACCCTTTTGGGTTCTTTTTATTTTTGTTTCTTTTCTTTGTTTGTTTTCCTCACCCCTGCTAGACAGGGGCACCCATATCAACCCAGGAATAGAGCTGGCCAGATCAAGGGGGTCTCAGGCTTAGAGCCCAAACCAGCTAATTATCCTTTTCCCAAAGAGAAAAGTGGGGTGCAATAGGGCATGAAAAACATCCACACTGGAGAGGTGGCTGTGTCAGGATCTGACATCCTGCCAGAGGTTGGTGTAAGGCTGGGGTGTAGGGGAGGTGAAGCCCCATGAACATCCCACAAGCAGAGTGGTCATCCCTGAGGGGACCTCCGAGGCTAAGTCCCACATTGAAGTAGCATTCAAAGACATGGCAGGTGGGTTTGGGGAAGGCCAGATGGATAACCAAAGCCCACCTCAGAGAATCCACGAAGCTAAAGATCGTATGCCACTTTCAGTTTGGGCCAAGTTGGCACACAAGGAGGCGTTCAAAGCCTCCTTGGTAGGTGCAATTACAAAATACTAGAATTAACTTCCTGGTTAGCAGTAGTGAAAGCAAGAGTAATACTTACTGGCTTATTAGTTCAGAGCATGGTAGAATTGAATAGCTGTTACTTCTTTATAGACATCGCTTTGGCCTGAATTATACAGTAATACTTCAATTATCATTTTATGTAGTAGTGGCTTTGTATTATTTATGAGTTAGCTTTATAATTTGACATACTATAAGAATGTATCTTCGTTACATTCTAAACTTGGTATCTATGATTTTTTCTAGAAGAGATAGTCAGTATGGTGTTTACAATTCTGTCATAGAGGGTGCCTATACACGGGCAGGAAGGCTGCACCAACATGCTGTAATAACAGTGTATTGGAGCAGACTAGATTATTTGAGTCTCCACGAGTGTGGTAATGACCGCAATCCAGCAGATTCCAGAGTCATGTGTATCAGTGTGCCCATGCTGGAAAATGGTGACAGGAGTGCTTTAACTAAGGCTCATTCAACAAGCCTTAGTTAAAGTGTTTCCACCTCCATTTTTTAGCGCAGGGATGATGATACACTTGATGTTCCAAACAGTTAAAGCGCCCTCCCTCCCTTCCCCCACACTCTTGGAGCATGTGTATAAATGCCGATATTGCCACCATTACATGTGGTTATCAAAATACATATACAATTTCCTGATTACATGTACTGATATAATTTTCTCTGAGAAACTAGTCTGATCATTTAATTATACAACTGGTGTTAGACACAAACTGTTTCCAAGTAATGTATAGTTTTCATGCTTTACATGACATATACAAGACTGTGATATTGTATCTCAGTAATGACTCCATAGCCTGGCATAACTCAATATGTGATGTAGCTACAGCGTGGTGGTACTTAGTAAGGAAACTAATAAATCAATGATAAACCAGCATAATAAAAATCAATAATTAAAATGATATTGTGGAATTCTTCTTATCATGTGAAGATCTGAAAAGCATATTTAGGAACATTAACAAGATGAAGCCCCAATGGCCTGTGAAACAGGTGACTTATTACAGCTATTTTAGAGATTGATACACAGAAGCACTGAGTTTATATATTTAATCAAATATCACATAACAGATCATTGTTAGATATCAAAATAAACTCCAGAAATCCAAACTCGGCAGCCCTTCTTATATAAATATACTATATTTCTTATAAAGTTTTGGCTTCAATCAATCTAATGTAATAATGATGTTGAGCATAATTTTATTTGTTCAGTAAAACCCCACATACAAATGGTCTACCAGATTTTCTTAAAGTTGCAGCAAAACAAGTTTAGACTGGATACCCAGAAAAAACCTTCTTCACTATTAGAACAGTGATGAGGCAGAAAAAAATGCCTAGGGAAGTTGTGGACTCTCCATTACTGGACATGTTCAAGAAGAAGTTGGACAGCCACTGGCCTATGTCCTACTATGGGTATTTCTTCTGCTTCTGGACTTTGCTGGTTGTGCCTCTCGTCATGGAGATTTTTGTTGTCTTCTGTAGTGGAAGGCATGGCCTTCTACCCAGGATCTCTTGAGCATATGTTTACAACATTTCATGGAAGGAGACGTTGGCTGTTATGGTTCCCCTGATTTACCTGTGGCAAGTTAGGGTGTTAGGTCTTGATGATAGTCTTATGCAGAGTTTAGATTATGGATTGCATGGGGTGGTTTGGATGAGGATAATTCTGCTTCAAGCAGGGAGTTGTACTACAAGATCTCTGGAGGTCCCTGCCAGCCTTACTTCTCTATGATTCTATGATTAACTTCCATTAGAAAGAATTTAAATTATGTAACATACCAGTAAACATTTAGATGAGTTATCTCAACAGGTATTACAATAATTATCAATGCATACTAGAAATAGGCCCAAATACTCTATAAAATAGGCACACACCCACTACAAAACCAGTGTGCGTGTCAGCTTATTCTGACAAATAATTTCAAAATGTATTGTTATGCTAATATAGGAATCTCTATAGTGAATTAATAATATGGATCAGGAGAGCTTTTAGTTCTAGCACTTAAAGCAACCATTTGAGTAAATGGAGTTTGATTTGCAGTAACCTACATAAAATTATTTGGGTGTTGGTTACAAATATTCTTTCTATATTTTGTGAAAAAAGCATGAGTTTGGGAATCAGTCTCAGTGGATTTTGGATTCTCCTAGGGGAAACAAGCATAATGAAAATAGTGTAACTAGTTCTACAGGACATATATTGTCATCTTCTTAGATCATAGTTATTGCCTGTACAGCAGATATGATTAAATTGCAGCACTTAGCACAAAGACCTAGAAACCCATCTTCATCATGATACCCTTGCGGAAATTCAGTATGCAAAAAATAAAATAAAATTAAAAAATACAAAAATAATAAAAAAAAAGTGATCTGAACATCTGCTACTTAAATTCCTCACTAATCTGCCAAAGAGAATGCTGGGGATTGTTTTTAGCAATAGGAAAAATACACAGTAAGTTGGAAGACATTGATAACACTTGAACAGAACAGCTCTTCAGCACTTTGATGAGATGAGTTACTGTACAGATGGCTTCCATCATGCAAGTCTTTACTGTTTATAGTACTGCAGGTGGTAGGAAGGGAAAGAGAGGAAGTAGAGGAAAGGTTAGTGCTCAGAATGCCTGATAGCAGCTAAATGAGTAAAATCTGTCCCTATTGAATTATACTAGTTCCATATCCGCACTGCCATCTAGAGCTGCCTGGAAACATCACCACAGGCCATAAAACTGGGGAAATTATTTTTTCCACTGTTTTAAAGATTTTTATTTTTTTACAGAGGAGATAAAAGGATGATTTTTTGGGAAATGCTGGGAGGCAGTATAAAATATTAACTCTCTTTCTGTGGTTTGATTTATTCAAGAAATTAAAGGAACAGAGATGCTGTCACCAAGAACCAATGGCATTACTAGATCCAAGTTTGTCACGCTGCTATTGGGTGTATTAGGAAGAGAAAGTAGAACAGATATTGGAATGTTTATGAAACCCCAGGGACTTTTTGATTGGGGTATTACTTTGGATTGTGACAAATTAGGCTACAAATACCTATGGCATTTGTCCCAGGATAAACCATTTATTTTCAGGAGAAAGCACAGTCATGCCCATTGTCCTGGGATAAATCCTAAAATGGTTCAAGGGATAGGGAGTGCTAAACTTTACCCCAGAACATCACAAATCTGAATGGTTGCCCAAGGACTATATTATTAAATCAATAAGAAAAGTGGCAGTGTATTTAGATGCTCACTAAATCCCGATTAGAAGGGTATCAATCCTTGGATATTTCTGTTCCAGGACAAACACAAGCCCAACCTGCACTTGTTCTAGGATAAATGCAATGGAAAAGAAGTAGCAACAACAATACTGCACCCCAGCCTTCTTTTTGCATCTATTGGGTGAGTTTTCTGTACTTCCGTACAGAAGACCTTGGGGGATATGTTCTCATATCCCCTGCAAATGACAAAATCCGTGAATAAAGCACTGTGTTCATGAACGCCATCTGCCCCCAGTGTCTGGGGGAGGGGAGAGGGACAGGGCATGGCTGCACTGGTGATGGTGTGACTGCGGTAGCGGTGGAGTGAGGCTGGTTGCAGCAGTGGGAGGCTGGTGGCAGCAGCAGGAGCCCAGTGGCAGCAAGCTCAGAGCTTCTGAGGAGCTCCTTTAAGTGTATTTAAGATGTGGGTTCGACATTCATGAATATTTGAAACCACAAATGCCAAACCCATGAATAGCGATGGTTTCCTGTATTTAAATTTAGATAAGCCAAGTTCTACTCATAGAGGAGGCTGGCCAATCTGAAGTCCAGGATTCATGACTCTCCTCGTGCACTGAGTTTACACTGATGCCAACAGAAGAATAATGTTTACAAGACTAGAAGAATATAAAGTGAGAAGAATTTGTCAAGTTGGGATCATGCATGATTTAGCATATTGTAAGAATGGTAGAGATGTCACAAATGTTCTTACAACAAAGAACAATTATTGAATATTTGCTGGTACAAGAAAACTTATCATGGTATTCTGTCCAAATACTAGAGATCCTTTGTAGTACTCTAACGTGTAGGAAGTTACATTCTTGGATGATAGTTGACTTAACCAGGGCTCAGACAAAATAAATAAACAAATAAGGTTTGAATTAATGGAGACTAATGGAAATGTTCCATTCTATCAGGTTCTAGAGTAGACTCTTGGTTTGTAAACTAAGGAGCAAATATATCTGTTTACCAAAAAACCACAGCTTTGTATACATTAAGGGTTATTTTTTCCACTTTCTGTTGGTGTGCATTTGGACTAACTTCAATTATATATTGTTTATGGCTTTGTACTACATTCCAGATACATGCTGAAAGCAAAATGCCTATTAACAAAAAATAAAAACATGACATGGAAATAATACTTTGCAATAACTTTGCCAATAGAGATTTCACATGTTAGGCAAGAGTCTGAAAGTTCAGCCTTTAAGCTAAATATACTTAATGGCAAGATATGGTGCACTGATTCAGTCTAGTCAGCCCAGTGATTTAACATTACAACAATATTACCAAGCAGCCACAGCAGTTAACGCTCAGATTTTTTTACACCTTCATTCTGTTCAGGGATTTTTTGTGGGTGATATGTTTAAGGGAGTCCTTGCTCTTTTATTAGTTTAGTTATTTGTACTAAGTAGAAGAGGAGGAAGATAAAAGCAAACTTTTGATGCTTTCAATTGAAATATTAAAAAGTGCTTTTCTGAGCTGGGCAATGCTGCTTGCAGAGAGACAGTGCATACAAAGAAAAGTACATGCACAAAAAGAAAGCAGTCAAAACTCTGTCACTGAAAGGTTACACTTTATTATTGGCAAGCTGAATCTGATTAAAAATGATTCCCCACAGGCATCTAGAAAATCATTAGTTTCAAACTATTCTAAAATGCATAGTCCCAATTAAAGACAACTCTCTAGTTTCTCACTATAATTTAGCTAACATAATTATTTAAATATTATCATTTCCTATGGCACAGTAAATATTGCTTATTTCTTGAGCAGTTGTCTAAATGCTGTGAATCAGTAGTGCATCTGAAAGCCAAAAAAAATTGAACACATAGCTGTGACAGATTCTCTAAAAGAAGAAAAACCTTTAGTTTGCAGAATGCAATAGCAAAGTCAAATGGTGACAGTATCACTATTCACTATTAATTAAAAAAAATGGATTAAAGTATAATAGGATAACAATTATCACAGGGAAAAAGTTTTGGTGGAAGAAGTTTAGCTAGGAAAAGCCTTGGAGAAAGTGGGTGCATGTACATGTGCATCCCACTGTGCAGTTGGTACTGCAGTCATTTAGTACTTACTTTAGCTTTAGTACTGTTTTAGTATTGGTGGGTATTAAATGACCACACAATATCCACCAGTACAGCACAGTCCTGGCAGTGCAAGGGTTGTTTCCAAGCCTACTGTGCAGTAGCTCATTGCAGTATTGTCACGGTCAGTGCCCGCTGGTGCTACAATGCCATAGCGACTAGCTACAATGACGTTAGATCTCATGTAGATGTGCCCACTGTGTACTTATCCAAAGCTCAGGCAAGCCTCTATAGTATTTTCCTCCCACATACTCCACATACTCAAGTTCCCTTCTTTCGACTCTACCCAGTGAGATAATTTTTTCTCTGATCCAATCCTTTCATTAAAATGTCCATATAAAAAACTCCCAATACCTTTTCAACACTTAGCATCCTGATTTCTCACATCCTTTTCCCCAGATCCTCCTCATCTCCCCCAATCATAGATCCTTTTAGCTCACTTCAAACTCCTGATTTTGTTTTTAAACAAAATAATGTAGAAATTTTAGGTCTAGCAATTCCTTTCATCTCTAGTCAAATCATGCATGATCCTTGACTTCCTGAAGTTAGAAATGTCCCAGATAACACCATATTAGCTTTCCTGGGTGTCAAGTTTTTGTGTACCAACATCTCCCATGAAGACTGATCATGAGCCATGAAGTTCATTGCCAATAAGAAAACTTCTTCTGTTTCCATTACACTCTCCCATTTTGTCTTCACACACAAGTATTTCAGGATTGGGGATTCCATATACCTACAAACAAATGGCACTGCTATGGGCACACATATGATCCTGAATATGCCAGCATATTTATTTATATTTAAAGCCTATTTCCTCTGAACTGACTTCTCATCCTTCTGATCTACCTAAGGCAGAGGTGGGCAACATACAGGCCATATTCAGTCCACCAAGGGATTCCATCTGGCCTGTGGCAGGTCCCTTGGTCCCACCAGGCACAGGCTTGACAAGCAAGAGTACCAGCCATAGTGTAAATGGCCAGTCCTGCCATCCCTGGGTGTGTGGCATGGTGGAGGTGTGTGGCATGGCTTGATGCTTCCTGGAAGCCCCTACAGTGGTAGTTCACTTAGACTGGCTGCTGCCACTGAATCCAGCCCTACTGCCCAGCCACCTTGGCCTATTTGCCCTGTATCCACTGCCAAGGGGCACTGGATGGAGCAGGTGGGGTGTATGGGTACAGTCTCCATGGAAACCAGCCTAGGACCCCTATGGGCAGGGCACAGTTGGCCATGCAGATGGGGCCGTGCAGATGGGGCTGCAGACAGGCAGGGAGCATCCAGGACTGGGACAGGTGGCCAGGGGCTAGAAAAGGAACATTTCAGGGCTGCCACCCAGGGCAAAGCCACCATCTGCTACCTGCATGTCCCTGCCTGTGGAACTGGCACCAATCACAGGGACATGTGGGGAAAGGATCATGGCTCTGCCATGGGCCCCATTCCCACAACATCAACACCCTGTGAGCCAAGCCCTGCTCACCCATCCTGTTCCTGAATGCTGCTCTCCAGCTATCCTTGGCCCCTTCCCAACAGCTGGGCTAACTGTGCTGTACCCACAGGGGTTCTGGGCTGGTCTCCATGGAGACCCCACAAGCCTGCTTCATGTGGCACCCCCCAGTGGTAGGTGCAGGGTGGACAGGCCTGGGGCAAGAATTGCCCTCCCTGTCATCATCACCCCACTGTCCAGCCAGCACCCTACCTCCAGGTAAGGTCAGCCCCTCCTTCCATCCCACAACAGATCACCAAAATTCCTTAAAGGGAATGGTGGCTTTGCCCTCCCCCAGCCCAAATAATTGCTCACTAAAAGATATATTGATTATATATTGCTACCAGTGTATTGGAAACCAAATAACCATCAAATCTGCCTTTACCACCATCTTTCATCCCAAGCACACCATAAGTTTGGCTGTAGATGATGGAACTAAATGTTATAACCATATATTTACAGTTTATAAAAAGACTTCATAGGAACAATTTATATTATAGCCACTGACCAGGATGTACCTTAAGGATGTGGACAGGTTTTTACAATTACAATACTAACCTAAAACAGTAGCCAACCAAATCACCAAACCTGATTTAGACTTCACTCTAACCTCCTACAATACCAAACCTGGGACAAGGATGACAGAGTCCCTCTGATTGTCACTTCCAGAACTAGCTTGAACATTTTAGATGTATCATTAATGACCTCTAGCCACACCTGGGAAAGGATGACAGTCTCAACATAGTCATGAGGGCCAATCCTGGCTTACAGGGAACCCCTCAATCTCAAATGAAGTCTCTCAAGCAACAAGATTCCTAATTGCCAGCCTCACTGAGGTGCTAACCCCAGCAACAGACCTAGATACCTTCCATACCACAACATGAATATTAGACCGCAACATTACTGGCCCAAATATAGAGATTATAACATCCAAGATTCGCCTACAACTACAAATGTCATGTATGCTTTCACCTGTTCACCATGCCCCTCTACTATCTACATCGGACAGATACTGTAATCCCCATGTGATAGAATGAATGAATACCGATCTCATATCAACTTTTAAAAGACCCACAGACCTGTGGATGAACACTAAAATCCCAAGACACTCCATGACTGACCTAAATGTGGCTATGTTAGCTTATAAAGTGCAAATCTACTATGCCTTCTACCTGACTTCAGACTAACATGGCTAACTACATCTTTAAGGTCCATATCCTATACAATTTTATTGTAACAGGTGGCCCAACGGAGGCTGCATCTACACATACATTTTACTGCTGAATAGACTAATTAGCTTCAGAGTAAAGCATCACCATCTACACATGCGATGGTATTAAGTTGTGCTCTATGTCAAAGAGCACTTCTCTGCAGTGAGCATTAACTTGGGGGCGACTGAGGACCAGGTGGAAGCGATTTAGGTCAGGCTGAAAGGAGGACGAGGGGAAACGGACTTAATGGTGGGTGTCTGCTATAGACCACCCAACCAGAAGGAGGAGCTGGACCTCCAATTTGCTAGCCAGCTTAAGGAGGCGGTTAGGACAAAGGATGTCATTGTCATGGGTGATTTCAATTACCCGGACATCTGCTGGGAGGAGCAGTTGGCCAAGTCTGAGA
>JAGPOW010003642.1:69420688-69447209 GCA_030014935.1 Caiman crocodilus | reverse complement strand
CCAGCACTTGTTTCCTGCCATTGGCAGGGGGTCAGACTAGATGGCCTGCTCTAGGCCCCTTCTGACCCTAGTTACTATGAAACTATGAAACTATAAGTTGCAATAAACTAATTTAAACTGGCATAAAATAGTACTGTTGGGGATAGTACAATCTTATGCTGGGGTAATTTACTGAGTTTAAATGCACATGTAGATACAGACTCTGGATTTAAATTGTATCCAGTTAGCCCAGTCACCCATGGGCTAGATGCATGCCTGCCATCTGGACACATGGCTCTGCATTTTCAGCACCCCTGTGCCCCAGCCAGCCCCTCTTCTGCCCTAAACTGCCACCCAGTGCCTGGGGCTGACTCCCCAAGACACTTCCAGCCTGAGCCTGCTCCATCCCAGTTCAAATTGCTGCTGTCCCAGGTGCTTGTATTGGAGTAGTTTACTCCGGCTCAAACTTCTCCAGAGTTTGGTGTTTCACATTAATTGCACATGTAGATGCACCCAGAGACTGCCAGACCACCTCAACAAGTTATAACAAAAGTGGAAGGTATGTTGTAGTTTACCAGTCATGTGATCTTTATTTAAATTGCCCAAGCTGTTTAAATCATAATAGTATCCATGCACTTTCAAGACCATATATTTCCACTGATACAGCAAATATCACTGATTTTTACTACATTTCCAAATTAGACATAGAGAAATTCCAGTGTTATAAAGAACATTGTTTAATTTTTCCCCTGTCATTGTTCTTTTTAGGTGGCTATTTAATACAAAGAAATAAAGAAGAAAATTACAGAAGGAGGTGCTGTTAAGATACCAGTGTCCATCAGAATTAACTTGTGCTGCTAGTTCTGAGGTAAGTTATAGGTGGGTAGAGGACCTGTTTTGAATGTAAGACTGTTCTATGAGCCCTAGAAGGTTAGACAAAAGTACTGCTCCAGCTTAAACATTGTCATGGTCCATATCAATGCATTGGCAAACAAAGCAGGAGAACAATACTTTTGACATTTAAAAAAATGGAATGAAGGCAATTTTCACCATATATTCAAAGAATCCCATCATAAGGAAAGAAAATGTTAAGGGATTTGTAAAAATATTCCTTCTCCTCAGAAGTATGAGGGGAATGTCAAAGTACATGTACCATTAATGTAGTGGCTAACCTAATGAAAGCATTAATTTCTCACAGGCAGCAAGCACCAGCCAAGTGAGAGCTTAATGATGGGATCTGGGTGGTGAAATGGGAGGCAGAGAGGCCATGGATGGGGATGGTAACTGGGACTGGATGGTCAAATGAAGAAAGTCAGATACTGAAGCCACTAAAGGATAAAATTAAAAAGTAAAAAAATATAATTTAAAAAGAAGTAAAGAGTAATCAAATTTTCATGTTTTAATACATTGGGATTGGGATTTGGAATTAGGATTGAGACTGGGATTGAGTAACCCAACATCACAGGGACACTGCCCATGCCCCAAGGGGAAGCCCCAGCTCACGGCAATCCTGTTCTCACCATCTACCTTACTCCCTTCTCCACCCACCCTAGCCTTCCCATCTAGATTGATCTGTGTCCCTACAAACTGCCCTATCAGGTCACACCCTTGGACATAGGAAAGGGAGATAGCTTGGTGCCCGTACCTTCCACTGGGCAGTAAAGTTCAGGGGGAGAGATGAAGAGGGGACACTGCATCCTGGGATGTTGGAGTACTGCAACTTGGAAAGCTTATTTCTGGGAAGTGGCCATGCATTTGTGATACACAAGCTAAATAACACATATCAAAGATAAACCTGCCCTGAAACAGCATATCTTTAAAAAGCCTAGAGGGTGTTTAAAACTAATTTACATGTCTTAATGTGTGGACAGTCCAGGGGAATAAGAGCTCCCCAAGTCACCGAAAATCAATATGTAACAAGGCCCTTAATTTCTCATGATCATATCTCAAAAATGGAGGAAGTGGAAAGAACGTGAGGGAAGAAAGAAGAAGGTGGAGAAGACACTGTGCATTGGAACTGAAGCTGCATCCTGAATCTAGATAGCAGAAACAAACAACTTATCTTCAATGTCATGGGAAAGAAATGTTCCACAACTGCTAAAAACACTAGGACTGCCAGTCTAATCTGGCCTCCAACATAGGTTAGCAGTTTTAACTCCCATGTTCTTTAAGCTTGCTCTAAACAGCTAGGGTTGAATTTTGATAAAACTGCACTGGTATTATCAACTGAAGTTTGGAATGTGCACAGGACTGCTTGAAGTCATTTTGTTCAAAATTAGAAAAAAAATTAAAGCGTTTTGGAATTTTTCACAAGTCAAATTTAAACAACTGCTTAGGAAAACTGAATTTTAATATGGAAATTTCTAAATTTAAATTATTTTAAATATATTTTAAAATTACTTCATCAATTGTCATTAAAAGTCCAGAATATTTATAGTATGAACATACTATAAATGTGAGTTCCTGCCCTTTGGGCAGGGGGCTGGACTCGATGATCTTCCGAGGTCCCTTCCAGCCCTAATGTCTATGAAATCTATGAAATATTGTGGCAGATTGCTTTTATAGTAACATTTCTGGGTTCATTGTGTTCATGTTATAATAATGTTGCAGCATGTATCAGTTTCCCATAATAGCTTGTACATAAAAAAAAAAAAAATAAGTAGTTCATTATGTTTGAAATCAGAGCTGTGGGGGTTGTAGGATGATACAATCCTAGAAAATTAGCATTGGAAAGGACCTCAGGAGGTCACCAAGTCCAACCCCCTGCTCAAAGCAGGACCATCCACAACTAAATCATTCCAGCCAGGGCTTTGTCAAGCCAGGCCTTAAAAACTTCCATGGATAGAAATTCCACCACTTCCCTGGGTAGTCTGTACCAGCACTTTACTACCCTCCTAGTGAGAAAGTTTTTTTTCCTAATATCCAACCTAAACCTCCCTTCCTGCAACTTGAAACCATTGCTCCATGTTCTACTATCTGCTACCATTGAGAAAAGTCTAGTTCCATCCTCTCTGGAACCGTCTGTGCTCAGTGATTAGAAGTGCCTCAGCACAGCAGAATTCTCAGCACAACGCGAGAACTCGGTGCAAAAGATTTCCCGATACGGTGGGAAAAACCCTTGGTGCAGTGATCAGTCCCCCGCCAAAGCATGCAGTTGCATTGTTTGCATGCATGCTACTGATTGGCTTATTGTAAATTATTCCTACCTGGCGGCTGGCAATTGGCTCACTAGCTGTATAAAAGTTAGGGCAAGTTTCTGCCCATGTTGGAGAACTCCGTGTGTACGTCAGAAGAGACTTCCACGTGCTTCTCGGAGCAAACTTGGAGGCCTGATCAACCACCAACGACTCCCCGTCACCATTCATGCCGATGTACCCCATCCCCTGCATGCTCAGAAACATCGGTAAGCCTCCCGTTTTTTTGTGTTTTGCAACTTGTACAGAGCGTACCTACACTGCTTGCATCAACGTGAGTCCCTGTACTGCAGTTTGTAAGTAAAGTTCTTTTGAATTCAACCAACAAGCTTCTGTGCCTAATTCTACTCCATTGGTGTGGCCCCATTTGGCCATTCTTGGCCCCCACAGGAACCACCCTCCAGGTAGTTAAAGGCTTCTATCAAATTTCCTCTCAGTCTTCTCTTCTCCATTTCCCTCAGCCTCTTCTCATAACTCATATGCCTAAGCCCCTGAACCATTTTTGTTGCCCTCTGCTGGACTCTCTCCAACTTGCCCATATCCTTTCTATAGTGGGGGCCCAAAACTAGACACAGTACTGCAGTTGTGGCCTCACTAATGCTGAATAGAGAAGAATAATTACTCCCCTTGATCTTCTGGCAACATTCCTACCAATACAGCCTAGTATGTTGATAGCCTTCCTGGCAACAAGGGAACACTATTGACTAATTTCCATCTTATTGTCCACTGAAACCCCTGGGTCCTTTTCTACAGAGCTGTGGCTTAGCTAGTCAGTTGCCAGGCTGTACTGCTGGTGCATGGGATTGTTCTGTCTTAAGTGCAGGACTTTGCACTTGTCCTTGTTGAACCTCATGAGATTTCTTTTGACCCAATCCTACAAATTCATCTAGGTCTCTGAATCCTAGCCCTACCCTCCAGCTAATCTACTACTCCTCATATCTTGGTGTTATCCATGAACATGCTGAGGGCACAATCCATTCCATTTTCCATATGGTTAATAAAAATCACAAACATTACAGGGACTGATTCCTGTACTGCCCCAGGGATCAATCCCTGGGGCACTACACTTGATCCTGAAAGCCAACTACACAGTGAGCCATTGATTACTAGCCATTGAGCCCAACAATCCAGCTAGCTTTCTATCCACCTTATAATCCATTCATCCAACCCAGACGTCCTGAGCTTAATTGAAAGAATGTGGTGGGAGATGGTATCAAAATGTTGCCAAAGTCAAGGTTTATCATGTCCACTGCTTTCCCTACATCCACAAAGCTAGTTATCTCATCATAGAAGGCAATTAGGTTGGTCAGGCACAACTTGCCCTTGGTGAATCAATGCCAACTGTTCCTTATCACCTTCTTCTCCTCCAAATGCTTGGAAATGGATTATTTGAGGACCTGCTTCATGATTTTTCTGGGGCTAAGGTGAGGCTGACTGGTCTGTAGTTTCCTGGATCCTCCTTTTTTCCCTTTCTTAAAGATTTGTACTATATTTGCCCTTTCCAATCATATGGGACCTCCCCTAATCACCACAAATTTTCAAAGATAATGGCCAGTGGCTCTGCAATCGCATAAGCCAACTCCCTCAACACACTTGGATGCACAACATCCAGCTCCATGGACTTGTTCATGTCCAGCTTTTCTTTTCTAAACAGTTACTAACCTGTTCTTTCACCACTGAGAGCTGATCACCTTCTTACCAAACTGTGCTGGCCAGTGCAGTAGTCTGGGAGCTGACCTTGCCTGTGAAGACTGAGATAAAACAAGGCATTGAGTACCGTATTCTCTGTCACTAGGTTGCCTCCATCATTCAGTAAGGAACCCACGCTTCCCCTGACCTTTCTCTTGTTGCTAGTGTACTTGTAGAAACCCTGCTTTTTACCCTGCACATCTGTTCCTAGCTGCAATTTCAATTGAGCTTCGGCCTTCCTGACCTTATCACTCACTGCATGCCTGAGCAAGTTCTTGTACTCCTCCAACATTGTTTGTCCAAGCTTCCACTTATTGCCAGCTTCTTTTTTCTCTTTGAGCTCACTGAAGAGTTCTTTGCTAAGCCAAGTGATCACTTGCCACATTTGCTCTTCTTCCTGCACATTGGGATAGTTTGTTTCTACACACTCAGTAAGGCTTCTTTAAAACACAACCAATTCTCCTAGAGTCCTTTCCCCCTCAGAATGGCTTCCCAGGGGATTCTTCCCATTTCCTGAGGCAGCCAAAATTTGTTTTTCTGAAGTCCTTACTCTGCTGCTCTCCTTTCTTCCTTTTATCAGGATCCTGAACTCAACCATCTCATGGTCATTGCTTCAGACTTGCCATCAACTTCTACATTCTGCACCGATTTTTCCCTGTTTATGAGCAGCAGATCAATAAGGGCATGACCCCTAGTTCATCTCTCCAACACTTCTACCAGGAAGTTGTCCCCAATACTCCCCAAAAACTTCCAGGATCACTAGGTGTATCCTATCCCTTCCTAGCAAACATTCTTCTTGGAACAACATTGCATGATCAAAGAAGCTGAAACCCTGCTGGTGACACCACCTGCACAGACATTAATTGATCTGCAGGATGTGACTGGAAGGATTGAGGAGAACTTGATCTGTGCCCCCATCCCCTTCACCCTTGTTCCCAGAGCCCTGTAGTCACTCTTGATCTGATCACAGTCACCCCTGGAAGTGTCATTGGTGCCCACATGGATCAGCAGGATGGAGTAGTAGTCAGAGGGTCAGCCGAGTCTCAGTAATCTTGCTGTGATACCTCGGCTCCAGGCTCCAAGAAAGCAGCAGACTTCCTGGGACAGAAGGGTGTTTCCAATCATCACAGCCCATTACTTCCTCTTCATGGCAGTGATCCCAATCCTCCCCACCTTAGAGATTCCTGGCCACCAATGGGATGTACTACTCCTCCTCTATTGCTAGCACTGCATATCAGTCCTCCAGGTAAACCACTGTGTGTGGGGATGACAATTTCTTCTTACTTCCAGAAGATACATACTTCCAGCTTTCACCTATCTGGGAGTCTGTGCCCTCCTACTTTTCTAGCACCACCTCTGGCAGTCCTTCCTCCACAGTCCTAGAGGTTTCCTCCAGCATGGAATCAATTAAGTCCTCATGGCAGATGATACTTTGGAGCCTTGCTACCTCCTTCTGTAGCTCTCTTGCCTTCTTCCTGAGAGACACCACCAGAAGGCACTGCTCATATCACAGGCACTCCACCACTTGCCTGATACTGAATGGAAGCTGCAGTCTGCATAGCACCAAACCAGGACCTGGGTAGAAGCCTCAACCATTTGTGGTCCTGCCTGGACAGACCTCACAAGTGGAAGCAGAGAAAGTGCTGGAAGTGGCAGTGGCTCTGGATTGTAGCATCCTCCAGCCATGTCTCTGGATCTTCTAATCCACTGCCTCTCACTTCCTGCCTCTCTTTCCAAGCAAACCTTCTCTAGAAAACTCCTCTGTAGTTGCCCTGCTTGGTGTTCCTTGATCTGAAGGGTTACCTTTTCCCTGCAACCTCTTTCCTCTCATCAAGCTTACAGTGAAGGAATATGAGACAGTTTCCAAGAAAACTCCTTGAATGTTCTTCATGGTCCCTGTAACAGAGTCCTGGCTATGTCTCTGTTACTTAGAAGGAGTAACGGCTGAGGAGAAGCAGCACAGTGGGGAAACTAGAAATAACTAACCCCAGGGAACCAAGAGGCACCCAGAAGGAAGAATAAGAGGGAAGGAAGATGGCCCAGAGTTGCCTTTGGGCATGGACTAAGAGGAAAGACAGACCAAAAAGGTTGATCAGAAGAAACTGAGAAGCCCCAAAAGGGGCAGAGATTACTATCCTCTCTGCAGACCAGAAACCGGGATCACTATGGCTTGACAGATCGCTGCCTACCTGAAGGACTCGTTCCACTGGTGAGTCACAAGGACACAGGAGGGAAGAGGCAACAGACAGCGGTCCGGAGAGGATCAAGATTGGCAGAGAAAAGAGAGCTAAAAACGGAGCTAGTGGAGAGCTCTGGAGAAAAGATGCTCCATTTGTGAGCTCAAACCACAGCTAAGGGGGACTCCCCGGTTCCGGAGTTAATTGACTGCTAACAAAATAAGTGGCAGCAGACGGTCAATTAAATGCTAGCCTACACTCTGTATCCAACCTAAGTAATTGCTGGATGTCTCCTGGTAATTGGTCCTTGGGTAGGGCATTCAGGGACAGAGTGAAACTGCTCTAAGCAATAAACAGGCTCGTTAACCCTAGAACGAGCCAGCGTGTTTCTTTCCGTGGGTACCAGCTCTTAAAATCTCTTCCTCCCCAGAAATTATTAAAGATTGAAGTCGTGGCAGGCAGGAATTGTGGGAAAAGCCAGTCCCAAGGACAGACATGCTGACAGTCCCCTTCCTTAGATCACTTAAGTGTACTTAGCAACTACTTCTTGTCCTTGAAGTGAGATAGCATACATGCAACCCTTGTTCTCCCTGTTTTACTCATGACAAATTGTGGTGTTTTTCACAATTTGGGCATTGTGCCCACTAGTTATGACTGTTTTTCACAACATTTTAAAAAATAAGTTAGACAATACTTGCTGAGAATGATTTAGACAAGAATAATCTTGCCCTTAGCAGGATTTGGAGTAGGTCAGACATTTCAATTCACCCCATGTTTTGAGTTAGACATAAACTGTGAGACCCCTCCTACATCAGATCTACAGGACCAGTGGCAGAAGAAAAAGCATCGGGGCTAACAGTAGAGGTGATTGGGCAAGTGGCCACTTGCCATGGCTGAGGCAGCAGGTCCAGTAGCTGCAGGATGGGAGGGGTTCCATCAGCACAACCTTTACTCCCCCCCTCAGGTATGATAACCATATCCAATAGGGGTCTGGGACGTGGATTCTGTGAACAGCCCTGTGCCCTCCTAGTTATAACCCCAAATTATCTAGCCTACCAGTAGCCTACTGGGCCAAGTGGAGAGGCTCCATGGATAATATTCAGCCCACAGGCCATATGTTTGATATTCTTAAACTAGACAATCTGCTCAGGTCCCTTCCAGTCTTAGTTTTCAATGATTTTAAGTGTTCTGTTACTGGACAATGGGCCCTCAAGCATCAAAGAGCAAATTAGCATATTCTGGCATATCAAATGGACCCCAGCCTAGCACCTGAAGAAACATCCTGTTACTTCTGCTGCCAGGAAGGCAAAAAAAGGACAGTGCAAAGAGAAAATCTTGTAAAAGGAGAGACCCAGAGACAAGGAGGAGACAGTGAAAAGCAGGAAGAGAGAGTCTTGAGAGAAAACAGCACAGGTGTGACCTTAGAGATACTGCTGAGGAGTTTGTCTGAAACTTGGAGCCAAAGGACTCTGACTGTGGTACTGCTGTTGACCAATAAAGGTCGCTTTTTGTCTTAAGAATTTCCCACTTTGCTGCATGCGACTATAAGTGCACTTTGTCCTCTTGAAGAGGTAAGGTCCTCTCCAGGAGATGAGCCAGAACTTTGGGTCCTGGAGTCCAAGAAGCCAGGGGCTTCCCCTTTCAGAAATTACATTTGGTTTCCTGAAAGAGCCTACACACAGCTGGGGCTCCCAAGCCAGTGCTCCCCTAGAGAATCTATGATTAGGACATCCAATAAGAATGTATGTATACTTTAATTGTATACATTTTTCATGGTTAAGGACAAGACTCAGTACTTCTTTATATTAATTGAAAGATTCAAATTGTTTATTACTTCACTAACAGTATTCTCTACTAAGGAATAAGAATAAGCTTAGTCAATCCATACTAGAACTTCCTTTCATTAGTAAAAAATAATGAAATAAGACATGAAACTAGGTACAATAATATGAAAAATAAGTCAACATGAAATTTCAAATTTTTCCAAAATAAATTGTTTCTTAAGACAAATTCTGAGGAAACTTAACTGAAATCAATATAATTTCATTAAATGGTTTAGTCAATTTTTTTTTTTTCTGGTGCAGAATGATTCTGATCAAGATGACTGCAAGTCAAAGGCAGAAGCTCCAAACCTGTTTTGTTAACTGATATCTAGACTGTTTCCTCAGCCAGCTTGAATTATTTGGTTGTATTGTGCCTATCATTGTGGTATCTGCATAACTCTAATGCTCGCAGAACAAAATGAAAACAAGTGTAGTTTCAATGCATCTCTTAGAAAGGTTTGTACTGAAATTGAAAAATTAAAAGAAATAAATCAAGAAGTGCTGACATTTAAGTGTAGATGTTCATATTTAAAGTGCTATAGACCAGGTACAGACATTATACTTTTACTGGTACAAGTGGATCCTATGACCCCACATGACCCCAGCTGACTTACTGCCCTTTGTCCAGGGGGCTGGACTTGATGATCTTCCAAGGTCCCTTTCAGACCTAATGTCTATGACATCTATGCAAGTGATCGGAAACCAGCCTATACCCATAAGAAAACAGAAATTTGGCACACAAAATTGGTCCATACCTATAACAGAACAGACCTTCAGAACATATATACTGGTTTAAAAATGGCAGAACCTAGTCTAAGATTTGCACCCCCCTTCCACACTCCCACGCACACCAAAGGGTGAATGTTTACCACCAATCTAAACTACACCACTTACAGAAAAGATTAATTCTGCCTCTGGCTTTTTTAATGTCTGTACCTATCCTTAATGCTAAAATGTCATATGAATTAGTAGTAGTTATTTAGGAACTATTTGTATATCTTTACAGCCAACAGTGAATGATTAAAGTACTAAGGAAGTGTTTCTATAGCAACTCCCTTCATGTTCCAGCATAACATGTGTTATTAATACAAATACACACTCATTTCTAAAATGTGGACCTGATCCTTTTGGGAACATTATTGACATCTAAAAGGTTACACCAAGACTTCAATAGGAAAAGCATTTAAACAGAGTAGAAGCTGTCCTGTTTGCTCTATAACATGTTATTCTTTTGCTGTATGGCAGTGGTTCCCAAACTCTGACAGATTGCGTATCACCAATTTAAAAGGATCAACCTTAAGTACCTCCAGAGGTGTGTGTGTGTATGGTAAGGTGTGTGAGGGATTTGTGAGGTGGTGTGGCTGTGTGTGGGGGGAACATAGGGTATGTTGGGGGGTTGTGTATATATGGTGGTTGTGGGAGCAGGGTGTGGGTGTGTGGGGTTTGTGGGGTAAGGGACATGGGGACCCCCTGACTCCCCCCATGATGCAGCAGCAGGCAGGGGTGCTCAGGGCACTCAGGGCTCCCAGTGAGGCCTGCCTCCGGCCAGCACTGCACATCAGTGAGGGGTGCATCCTCTGCTGGGCCATCTGTATCACTGGAGCTCCACACACTCCCTGAGCATGGGAGGGAAGCCCCATGCACTGGAGCCAGCTGCCTTCCCCATTGCCCAGGGGAAAGCACCTGAGGATTCCCTCCCACACTGTACAGCACTGGTGGGGAAGACAGCCAGCTCCAGAATGTGGGGGTTTCCTCCCATGCTAGGTGAGTGCAAGATCTGCATGCGCATGCAAGGAACACTGGAGATACAGATGGCCTGGCAGAGGCTGTGCCCCTCACTGCGATGTTCAGTGCACACCAGAGCCATGCCCCTCCAGGTGCCTGTGCCAGGCACAAGGGCCCTGATAAGAGAGTTGGCTTATTTTACTTTAACCTTCTCTCACTGAGAATGAAGGAAATCAACAAGAATAATCACCTAAGTGACCATCTACTTTCCACATTGATTTCAGCGTACATTCCTCCGTACAATGCTTTTATAAATGTAGTGTTCTGTGTTGGCTGCATGTCAAGGTTGCATGCAGGGGTGTTTAAATATTACTCTTATCCTCTTTAAATGGCTCATTACAAGTTTTTGTTTTTAACTTTGTTATTACTACATGGATTGTAATAGTCTTTGCAATTTCATTTGAACACGTAAATGCAGGTTTATAATGTCTTGATAAAACATTACTACCCTTTTCTTAAGGCTGAAAAAACAGAATGAATAGATGTAAGTGGTCATTCCAGAAAAGATTAGAAAATATAGGTTTAATAGTTCAGCAGTAATACCAATGGAATGGCAAAAATGATTAATTCCTGTATTTGCATGGTAACTGTGACACTGGCAGTAGGAGTCAAATGAATCCTTGCCTGAGATGAGCAAGATATTGCTTAGAATTGATTCAGTTGATGTAGGGAAACATTTGTGATTATTTTGACCAAAACACAAACAAACAAAAAAGGAATAAGAATCCCAGGCTGAGTATTTGGTTTATTTGATTCACAGTCCTGTGAATTTAAATAGTCCATTGAACTTTTTTATGTTCTCTTTAGTCTCTCTTCTAGATCTGTGCATATTGACCTCACTCTTTTCAACCGAAGAATACAGCCATCATTCCACTGACTTCAGTGTAAGTCCGAACATGTCCCTTACCTCAAGATTTGCTAAACTGTTGAGAAATAAAAATTACTTTAGGTAAATAAACAGGAATGTCTTGTCCCCATTTTGTATTTCAATGTTTCTGCTAAAAAAAAAAAATATTAACTTTGGAGCTAATGCTGACAGCATAACATGGAGTATTTACCCCCAAAATATATCTACCTGAGTACTAAGGAAAATTAGTTATACAAGCATTTTGCTTTTGTTTAAGCAATTGCTATGATCACACTTCTAATTAAAATGCACTTCCTGTATGCATTTCTATTTTGTATATTTGTTTAGACTTAAGTAAAGCTGCAGAGGCAATGGGATGCTTAGTCTGTTTATAAGCAATACTTTTCAGACTGTTTATGTAGTGTGGAGAGAAGCAACTATTATTTAAAATTAACTTATTTATAATTAACTTTTTATCTTTGTCTCAGGATAAAACTGCTGTGTTTCAAATGGACTCCATTTATCATTTCATTTTGATTTCTGTAATGATTGCTTTTCATAAAGGGAATGTTTATTCTTTCATTTCACTTTCACTTCCCACATATTTTTCAGCTTCCACAAAGTTTAAGGGCACAAGAATTGCAGTATGTAATCAAATTCAAACACTTATCTCCTTATGTAGAAATAGGAAAGATGCAGGAACATCCTCAAAAGACATGAGTTAATAAGTCTTCCCTTTGTAAACATTTAAGTATGATTACCTGTATGTTCACATCAGTGGGACTACTCGTTTCACATACATCAAGTTAAACACAGAAATAATTGCAGCATTGGAATTAATGTTTGGGCCATCTAATATTTTGTAAATGATTTCCCTGACCAAAGCAATATAAATTTGTATGTGTTACACAGCTATTAAAAGAAATGTACTATTACTTGGCATAACAGTTTTATTTATGATTTTTGAAGGATAATCTTAGGTTTTCAAAAATATTGCTGTTCTGGCAGCCTCAGATTTCAACCTTTAGAAACATAAGAAAATAAAATTCCTAAATGTATTTCTGTGCTAGCTATCTAGCAAAGATTAGGCTTTTGAGGAAATAGCAATGCTGCTTCTTTTGCAGCTGAGGGTGGGTTGGCAGGTGTTAGAAACCTAGTTTGTGTAAGTGATCTTGGAGACCTTGAGAACCTCCAATGTGCTGTATTTAAAGGGACCATTACAGGAAAAAAAGCACATTTTGACTCTTTCCTATCTGACTGCAAACATGTTTCTTCCTATCTCGCTGAAATATACATAATACAAAGGCAAATGATATTTTAAATAAAATAAAACCTCTCATAAATATTTAGATGTACTTAGCTTGAGTAGTGTGGGGGGAAGTAAAATGTGCCACATTTATGGTTTCACTACTCCATATAGTAAATATCCTTGAGTAAAAAAAAAAAAAAAAATGAAAACCCCCACAAAATTACAAAGATAAAGCCTTTTTAGCAAAAGTGATGGATATATTTAAAGAAACATTTTTCTCTGTGAGACAAAAGATTCAATGCATTCCATATGAAACTTGGGGATATGCAACCCCACTTCTGGAACCACAGAATGCGTAGACAGTTAATTTCCTATCTTTGTAGCAAAACACTCTATGAAACTTTATGGGTGGCATTACACTTACTCTTAAGCATCTACCTCATTTGCAATGATTCCTACCTTTCATATCAGTAAGATATTGAGGTCATGCTAACACCAACCTGATATAAGATATAATTTCAAGCGGTCACTGGTTGTCATGTCTTCTCTTAAGCAACACAGGTCTTCCAGAGGTAGACAAAATGAATGTATTAATTTGCTAAGAACAGGTTCCTACTAACAGGTTCTTGCAGCCATGCCTTCCCTGTACAAACTGAGGCTCCACTTCCTTGAGAGACTTCCTTAACCAAGTTTGTCAATCTCCTGAAATGACTTGACCTTATTTCTACATTTAGCAGACATTGGATGTTGTTATAAATTCAGCTAAAATAAAATAAAACAACATATCTTTTAACAGAAAGCCCTGTTCTGTCCTGTACTTCACTCAACACTGAAGTTTCATTAGCAGAACTAATATCTTAGTGTTAATTTGCTATTTTCTTTAAACTACTTAGGTTGCATTTCTTCCACAAAAAATAGAAGCATTCTGAATATTATTTATCTGCAGAATCTGGATCATAATCTGAAGAAGTATTTTTAAATTGTTGGAAGAACCAATGCTTGTTATTAAAATTAAGAATGGAAGAAGGAAAGAAATATCATATGGTTAAGTTATTATCCAGAAACTATAGAGGCCCAAGCTCACTTCCCATTTTTGCCACATACTACCTGCATAACTTTGGGTAAAACCCATAATCCATCTGGCACAATTTCCTAATGGTAACACCACTTCCTTTCTGAAAATCTTTGGATTGAAGTCTTCTCAGGGCAGGGGCTGACTCCCACTATGTGCAAGCACCATATCTAGCATTATGAAAACCTGACTATGGCAAAAGACTGTAAGGGACCGTTGTGCTACAACTAAATAGTGTTTGTAATAGGATTCAATGCACTGGTCACATTGCTGAGACTCTAAGGACTTGTTGTGTTTCAAAGCCAATAGTGCTCACATGAGCATAGTTTTGAAAAATACTCTAATGTTGTATAACTTGGGAATTTTAGTTCTCCACACTGTTAAGACCATGTCAGCATTTCTGTTATCTCATTTTTCACAGGGCTATAATTAGCACGTACAAAATTCGCTTGAGGCTTAAACTTAGCATACAAGGTCTCTTCCCTAAGCAAAACTGTTTGCCAATTTGTAAAGAAACAGCTTAAATTAAGGTTTACCGGTGCAAAAACAAGAAGTTGATTACTGTTCTGATTTGTCCTTATTCAATAGGATCCTCTAATTTGGCAAACTCTGGTGGAAAGAATTGCTGGGAGGAGCAGGATGGGCAGAGCTGCTGGGAAAAGAAACTTGTCTGACTGACCTCATATGCTGTATCCTCATGTCTAATAGAGCAGAAGACAGTGCTGTGCAAAGATATCAGTCAGCTTTCAGGCACACTGGAAGTAAATATAGGTTTATTAGCCTAGCAGAAGACCTGGGTTAAAAAGCCATGCTGCTTAGAGCTAAATACCACCAGTGCAGGACCACACTAGAAACCTGTGCTGCTTCCCGGTCCAGTAGCAGGGCTAGCCTGCAATAGGCACGCCCCGCCTATTGTCCTGAAAGCCCCTTGTAAAAATCCACCGCTTTTACCTATTTTAAATTTAATCAGCACACTTTTTATAATCTTACACAAACTAAGCAAATATGTACAAACATGTTGTAAGTACAAGGTTGCATGCCCAGGCCTCCTACACAATCTTGTTCTCTTCAACTGTTTTCTTACCTCTTTTGCTTTGCTTTCCCTAAGGGCTATCCCCTTCTACTGTCCCATAAAGCCCCTTATTCTACAGAAGACCATGGAAATACTTAACTTTGCCTGCTCAGTATTTCACAAATTTTGTCCCACTAACTCCAAAGGGTCTACTTGCATAGCAAAAAATACACACTTGCATAAGTTCTTATTGTCAGGGGGCTTTATTTTTTAAATATTTTTTTATGGGAAGGCTTGTTCCACAATGGGCTACATACATCTTATTGTACATACAGTTACAGTAACTACTTTAAACTTCTTTTTAAGCTATGGATCATATATTGCCATGGGGAACTTTGAACACTATTTGCTTGAAAGCCCTTTACAAGTTCTAGAAGGCACTACTATATTATCTGGCCAACAAGTGAATTACCATTCCAACACTGAACAGAAAAACTAAATGGGGAATCTAAGTAAAACTTTTTTTTTGGTAATTTGTCCGAATACAGTAGTTTGCAGAAAATTGTAACATTTTTCTGGAAAGGTCAGAAACTGAGGGACCTGCAAAAGAAGCTTATTTCAGTTAGCTTTTGGAAGCATGGCTACATTAAACCCCACCAGTAATTAGGGTCAGGATAATAACCTGATTATGCCTCAGGTGAGACCAACATTCTGAAACAGATTGACCTTACCCAGCTGATTTAAAGACATAAATGCAGTTGTGCCACAGGAGTATATAGATCTGGACCCTGAAATGCAACAAGAGTATCTGATTTTTGTCATCCTGTACTTACATCCTATCATCAAATGACTGGAGCACAGGAAAAAAAGTGCAAATTCTTCTGTGCTGGACCATATTTCAGTAAAATGTTAAAGAAAATTAGGAAATACCTATTGCCAAAAAAAAAAAAAAATGTATATAGCACATGGTGTTTGCTTCAAGATGTCTTATTTCTAAGACTTCTTTCCAAACAGAACAATTAATAAACTTAGGCAGAAAAATGGCATCAGGTGGTTTCTGGGAGATAAGAAATAAGATTTTGGAAAAATCACTGAAGTTTACTCATGTTTCTGAACCACTCTATTGTGAATAAGAACTATGAACCAGACCTATGAAAGGATATCAGCATTTAAAATAGGACTTATGTGGAATTTTGCTGCCTAAAACACAAGGAACATGAGCCACAAACTCTTTCTTAACTGCTTATATACCTAGAGGAGCTCAGGCTTCTTGCACATGCACAGAACCTGCAAAATGTTAGAGGATGGCATAACCTAGACCTTCTCATATGCAATCCAATCAGATCTAGCTTGAGGATTATCCTGAATATAAATCTATTGACCAAAAAGCATGCTCAAACCAGGCCTCTCATAGACCAACAGTGCTGAAATCATCATGTAACAGGTTCCAGTGGTGTTGCCAACACTGCCCACCTTTATTATAATAGCTTAGTTATTAAAGCATTTGCTTAACCAGACTTTAAGTAAGGGAATGTGAGGGGGGGGGGGGTTGTTCTTCACCCTTTCTGTTGAAGCTGGATCAGTAAACAGTAACAAGTTAAAGATTCACTAAGGTAAAGAAGGTGCAAGCATAAGCTTGGCTCTGTTGCTGATTGATTAGGGAACTCACTTTTCAGAGAGCATTTTTGATTCCTGTACCTGCTATCAATACCTTTTATGCATTGATCATTAGACCAAGTACAATAATAATCCCTGGAGCATGAACCTGCAGATGCTGCTCCCACTTCCAGGTGAATGCTTCAATCATTAGGATCTACAGTCATGTAAAAGTTTGTCTTTGGTCATAAGGAATCTTTTAAATGAACACCGTACAGCAAATAATTCAACAAAAATTCAACACCAACACACCTGCCTACATTAGAGCTAGGTTTTCAAACACAGTTCTGGAAAACAGGAAAAGTAGATTTGAACCTTTCTATGTTGAAGAACAGATTGAATCAAAGGACTCTGACTTTGTAACTAAGTCCTTATATAAAAGGTGGATGGCTGTAGAAATACCCTCCTCTCCCAATTTTCAAATAAAAGAAAAAAGTGGCTCTCTTCAAAAGTGATAATATGGGTAGCTAAATGTAAAGGAAAGGTGGGAGGGGTTATGCCTGTGAATCTCAATCTCTGCCTTGGAGAATAAATATTTTTACTCCCCAATATTGACCACTTTAGGAACTCTCATACAGGCTACATACAATTGTTATTTTTAGATTGATTTAACCAATGTTAAGACAATCTAAATGCCCTATCGTGCAGGCATTTCCCGTGATTAAATCATCCAAAACTGGTGCATATGATCTAAATTAGTTCACCTCAAGAGGTGAATGAAGTTTAGCTGAATAAAGGGCAAACCCAATTTATGAAGAGTTAACCTGACCTAGTGAATGCCTGCAAATGGTCACATCACAGCCCAAGGGCTGGGAAAGCCCAGCCACTCACTCCAGCCCTAGAGCTGTGCTGTTCATATCCCTTCATCAACCTAGATTGGGATATTAGGCCCCCTGCCTATCTCCCCACCACAACTTCCAGGGCTAGGCAAACTCTCTCCCAGACCTTTCAACCCTGCCCCCAAGGACCCACAAGTCCCCCCTGAACCCACCAGTCATTCCCACACTCCTGGCAGAGATGAATGCCTACATGTCAAACTCCTGGGTTAGGTTTGGGCAGCTTAAAGTAAGCTTGTTTGCATGCTCAGTTTTCTAGCTAATGTAAATCTTATTCTGAGGTATAGGACTCTCCCACTGCATTGCGTAGTAAGTTTAGGGTTTACACTCATAGCCATTAATTCCATTTCAGGAATCATGCACCTGGAAGTTTGGTTCACACAAGCTTATGCTATATATATATCTCTATAGATATATAGATATAGATCTAATCTGATTTTGGTAGTCTATAAGGTGCATATCTACCAAATCTACTGTGCCTTCTGCAGTTCTAATATTGTCATGCTTAACCCAATTTTTGATGTACCCCCATGGTTCTTAACATCCTTGTTGAACTCTGAGTATACCAACATAAAGAAAGAGAGAGACTTTTTCTTCTTTAGGTATCTAAAACCAAGGAAAAGGGATAAGGGAAAAAAATCCAAATTTTTCTGAACTCTTCCCATGAGTGCAGCATCTCTTTTGAATATATATTATATACTTTCTTACAGCAAGCTTGTGTAGACAGCAGCCATTGCTTACAATGACTTCAGTAACTTAAAAAAAAAGTCACCATTAATAGTTAAACTGACATTAATAGTTAAAGATTTGGGACCATGACAATACATTTTATTTATTTTCCTCTCTTTCAATAGCAAAAAAAACCACAAATGGGGTGCTAATTTCAGAATAGCTCAGTTTTGATCTAATGGCTTAATTGTAAAGCCACTTATACACCAATATATAGAAGAAAAAGGGGCAAAAGTCCTGAATGAATTAGAGCCTCATGGATAGGCAGACATTTTAAATATCAAACAAGTAATGCATTCCTAGTGAAGTTCAGACTGGGTAAAATGAATGAGTTTAGGAACATTTTTTTTAAATGTGCTAATGGTTAACTCCAAGAAAAAACAGCAGTTATAATGGTTATTTTAAATTTTACGTGCCAAAGAATTTTTATATTCAACTACCTCCTTTGGTGCATACTTACAAGTGTCTCCATATATATAATCTACCTTCACATTGTAAATTTTGTAATATGTTTTGATATTACGGTGAATACTGTGAATAATTTAGTAAATCCCAAATGACCAGAGGGGTAAAAGTTTAGTTATTTGTGTTTATTGATACCAGGCCTGAACATGTGAATTACTTAAGCATTCATGTAACTTCAAGCATAATCTTTAATGTCATTTATTCATCAGGTTTTAGAATGTACTTAAACCTAAGCATGTGCTTAACTTTTACTTAAATAGCAGCAGAAACAGGAATAAATTATTCTTCCTGGTGTAAATGGAAAAATATATTCTAGTGATAGAATCATAAATGCTAGAGGACAGTATGATAGAAAGCATGGGTGACTGGTGTGTCTGGAGTTGGGGGGGGCACATGTCCCCCCTGACACCAGTCAGCAATTGGGAGGAAGGGGTCCCCCATGGTCAATAGTGCTGACATGGGGGGAGTGAGGGGAGGTCCCCTGTGGCCAATCTCACTCACCAAAGAGTGACTGCACCACTTCTGGAAGTCCTGCAGCCGCTCCCCAGCCAGTGCTTGCAGCAGGGGCATCAGCACTCCTGCCTGCCCCCTGCCCATCACTTAAACAGAGAGCATGGCCTGACAGGAGGTGCACCCGTGCTCTCAGGGGGTGCACATGAACCCCTGTGCACCCCCTATGCACTGACACTGATAGATATAGCTAAACTGGTACATAAAGCTGAAGCTTTTTTTTTTTTTTGGTTTAGTTCAAGGAGCTCTGCATTATAAGAATATATGATAAATATATATATATAGTTAAAATTAAGATTGGTTTAAAAAATGACCAAAATACATTTATCAAGAAAGACTATCAAAATCAGAAGTTTTCTGCTGGGAAAGATATGTTGCTGTGGAATTTCTGTCATGAAAGTTTTGGGGTCATTCAAAACTGATCTGCATTCACTCAAGCCATAGAGCCTCAAGGGATTTTAAATTTCCAAAGCACATGATTCTATTCTCCCTTGTGGACCCAGTTCCTGGAATTAGTTCACACCTCTCATTATTCATTGCAACCCCAGAAATTCTAGCCACTATGAAATTTGAATAATAGGATAAGTAGTGACAAAGAAACAGAGGAAAAGCTGAGATAATAACAAAATATCAACATCACAGCACTTTCCAGAAAGAAATTCATCTTTCTATCTTTAGCATAGCCACTATCATAGCCCTTATGACCATAAGGTCTAGGTAATCTAGGCCTGACTTTAAAGCACCACAAATGTCTAAGTCTTATTCATTTCGATTTAAGCACATAAAGTAGTAAGCATTAAATATATAATGAACCAATGCTCTAAATAGTTGTATTTGGTCTGAAAGATCTGTTATTAGAAACCAAGACAGAAAAAAGATCTATTGAGGAATTTAAAAGGCATCCATAAAGCTTTGATACAAGTGTAAAATAGGTATTAAAAAAAAAACAACAAACCCTTAAAGTTCTAAAAAATAACAATTTGGGACCCTAATAGTAATTAAAGAATAGAGGAAATGTTCTATACCAGCCAATGTGTTCTCAGTTAACTGCTGTAACTGCAATGTCAGATTCAGAATTTCATTCTGTACAGCTCTAGTGCCTTTATAATTCAAAGAAGCATCAAAAATATTAGAAAACTGCTTTTCCAGTCACTCAGCATTGAGAATTCTTTATAAGATGTATATAAAAAAATGTAATGAGCTTTAATTTGCTATATATTAAAATAAAAAAATGTATTAGATAAAAATAAGCCTGTGTAATTTGAGAGCACATTTGAACAGGTCAACAGAGGAATATTTGACCTTGAAGTGTATAAACTGTAGAAGGATTCTTTGCTTTAGAATAATCAAATGTTCAATGGCTTATAAAACCTCATATGACTTTTGTGATCTCCTGTGGGTTGCAACTGGCCAGTTGAGAAATTGCTTTAGAGGGTACAAAATTAGGACACAGTAGGCACATCTTCAAGAGACATGTTAATGTGCCTTAGCCTAGTTTACTGCACAGTAAGGGCACATATCTAAAATGGCTAATCATGACCAATGCCACATTCTCCTGGGTTCTGGGAGCTGGGGGGGGGGGGCAGTGGGCTACTGGGACCATCAGGGGCAGCAGCATGGATAGCAGGAGAATTCGGCATTGGTCATCACTGGCAGGACTGGAACAGCAGAGTGCTGGATGTCGCCCGCAGGGGTAGGGGCTGGAGCAGCCATGGTGTGAGGAGGCAGGGTGGGGCAAGGAAGAAGTTGCTATGCCTGTGCTGAGCCACAGATCCTGGGCAGGGAAGGGGCTGGCCAGGGATCAAGGGCAGGGTTTTGTATACAAGATACACAGGTGCTGGCAGCAGGTTTTGACCCCTAAAGATGGCTGCCAAGTGCTAGCCACTAGGGCCACACCCTGAAGCTCCCCCCAGTGGCCACAGGGGCACATGGTAGGGATGGAGGGACTTGGCATTAAATTTAGGATCAAGTCCCTGCACATGTAGACACCTGCCAAAAATAGCTTACTGAGAAATGGCCAAATGCACAGTAAATTTAGCCATGTCTAATTGCATGTGTAGACATGCCCAGTGGCTGTGTCTGCATGGGATGCTATATCACTGTAGCAATGCACTATGGTGACATAGCATCAGTAGGCAGAAACTGTTATGCCACAGCTATGTCTCCATAATGATGCATGTCCTCGCTATAGTGCATCACTATGGTGATGTAGCAGCTAAAAATAACTATTAGCCGTCAACACAGTGCAGTAACAGCTGTTACTGAGCTGTCATTTAGTGCAGGGACAATGGTGCTATAGGGGCATGTGTAGACATGCTGAATGGATGCATCTACACAAGACAATTACTGTGCAGTTGACTAATTAGTGGTGTACTTGTAAATACAAGTACTAGCCTGCTACAGAGTTTTTTAGTCTGCAGCAGCACTCGTGTAGACACTGCTATAGCTGGCTGAGGCATTACAGTGTTTCAATGCAGGGTCTGCCTGCTGACTAGTTTTGCACTGAAACAGCCTTGTGCCTCAGCCAGCATCTATGCAGCATGCTGAGCTGGTGGGAGCACCCCTAGGCTGGCAGGCTAACCTTCCAGGCCCCCTGATAGCTGGGGCTGCTCCAGCCCGGATCAACATACTGAGCATGAATAAACCTTAGAGCTTATTGCTCTGGAGTTAATTGCTCCTCAGCACATGTTCAGACAGAGTGCCTGGGAGCAATTAACTCTGGAGCAATAAAACTTGTTCTTGTGCATTAATAGCGTGTGTAGACATGTCCAGTTTTACAACACTTTGTGCCTGGTACTTACTGAAAATCAATATTATTATAATAAGCCTCCTATCTCATATTCAATATCTAAAAGATTGAGCCTCTGACCTGGAGAGTCCACTAACCAGACTTTTGAGGAGGTTTTTCTACTTTGTTTCCTGTTTCTGTTCAGAATAAAAATACTATAGTAGAAATATCAAACCCTCTGAAAACTTTGGAAGTTTTCATTCACTTCCATGGGTATAATATTGCAGCTTATAGGAACAGCCTTACCCAAAGTATCTGACATTTTCACTCTCATTCCCAACAACTGTATAGGCAGATTAAGAAAAAAAATTCTGAAAAATGTATCCAGGATACTTTGCACTTGAAAGACATTTTGGCCTATTTTTAGATTAGCTCAGTATTTGTGGGTTGTTATTGTATCTGAATCTTGTTATGTACAATAATTAAATTGTGTTCATAATGTGCTTGAACATATAGAACATTACATATCCTGGATATTGCTAACATATTATAAATAAATGGAGGCCAATCTTTTTGGCAGGCATGCCACAAAATAAGCCTCACAAGATCCTCTAGTGCTAGTTTGATCCCTTTCCCCTGCTTGATCTGCTGCTATGCTTTCTGTGACATGTGACACTGTGTTGCCTGCCCTTCCCTAAATCGCCATGTGCCACACACAGAAGCTGCCTGTGCTGGTACTCATGCTGCAGGTTGGCTACCTCTGTTATAAAGATAAGATCAATGCTAATTTAAAAGCAAAATAATTTGGTCTGTTTCTAATAAGTTATTTTCTAGAAGGATACAAGTAATTAGTGCCTCACTATCTTGCCCTTCAACTTCTTGAACGGCCATGAAGCTAGCATCTACAAAAAAGCCTTTAAAGGTGAGACAAGTTGAAAGTTGCTCCTATGATTTTTAACAAAGCAGTAGGAGAGGCCCTGAAAATGAAGCATAATGGTTAAATGACTGCAATTAAGTATGCTTTTATCTTTTTTGCTGTCCTAGAATATACACATACCTAATGGAGAATTTTCACACTCTAGACACTTAGACTGAATTAACACAAATAATGAAATCTAAAGAAAATCAAAAAAGTAGAGTGATAATTTTTCAGGTTTTTTATCTGCCATTCTCAACTGTTTCTAAGCTCTGAACTTTTTCTGCCTGTATGCTTTTCTATACAGAAGTTTATTCTTTAATACTACAAAAATATAATATTAAATTAAACAAATATTACTAGTGTCAAACAGGCATATGCAAGATGTTGGGGAAACTATATACACAGTAGATTTGGCAATGGCACATAATCATGCAAATAAAGGATTGTGTTGTAGTCAGTACAACAAGAAGTGAGTTAAGACTACTGTTCATGCAGTCTTAATGCATGAATCCATGCACTCTTTGAGTTTGAGCATTCAATCAGTATCATTTTCATGGAGTTTCTTAGGTTTCTTTTGTCTGTTTGTTTTATTCAAAGCATAAGAAAGGAATCACTGTGTGGAAGTACTTAGTGAGATACCACTGTAATAACCAAGCCTTTTACCTTACAACACGCACAGGAATGACACCACTGTCCCAGCTTGCAAGAATAGACAGAAATTGAGGAATACATCTACATTGATTAGACTATAAAAGCAATAATGAGTGAGGTACAGCTCCCAAGGAACTGTTATTTCATTGACTATGTGACTGGATGTACATAAAAAGTGAAGCTCACACTAGCTAGCTTAAATTATATGGAAGTTACCACTTAAGTCTTATTTTCTGTGCTTGAGTTGATCAGAAGCCTACTAGTGGTTCTCTGCACAAAAATGAATGTTGTTTACACAAAGGCCTCTGCAAAACATTACTTCCCATACCTCTTAGTTAGTACACACTTTAGTAGAGCTTCCTAGCAGAGCATTCCTTCTTTCAATACTGTGTGCTCTTAAAAATATTGCATTTAAAAATGCACTGTGCATGAATTAAGAGGTTTCAGACAATAACTTTCCAAATATGATTTTCCAAAACAACTGAGCAATTATACCACACAGGGCATCAAGTATATAATGCCTCAGACATCAGAGTTTGAAGCAATCTCAATAGGTCAGAAATTCTGCTGTTCCTTTCTCCTCTGCTCAAATAAGAACAGAAACTGCCCAATGGAATCATCTCCAGAAACATGGACATTGCTATTTATTTCTTTTTGTAGCCTTGAAAAGTACTTCAGCAATTCAAAACCGAGAGAAAAAAATTGCAAGTAGATACCTAGTCAGAAAAATGAATCTTGAATAGTAAAATGAAAGAATAAGACATGATTCTTGCAAAGTATGAGTGGCCTAAAGGAAACCTATGAGGAGAGATGTATCCAGAGGAGGTGAAGTGGCATGTTTCACTCCTGCTTTGGCTGTGCTTCATTGCAAGATCTGGTTGCAACATCTGCTTTTGTGTGGCTCCAGAGCTCAGAAAGTAAGAACTGCCACCACTGCTCATCTCCTCTATACACCTTCTGATTTCAGTAGAGAAGAAGGGGAAGCAGGAGGGCAAGTACAACCTGGGCTCTAAAGCTATGAAAAATTAGGGGCTCCTACTTGATCCAAGTAATGATCAGCTAAAGAGTTCAGACCTTTACTCACGTAGAACTCCAGCAGGAGCCTACACTGACCAAGAAGTAAGCTCAGCGCACACTCTGTATGTGCGGCACATCCAAAGTGCTGGGGGGGGGAAGGGTACCTCCCCTTGCCCCGTTTTTGGTTCTGATACCAGCTATGAGTAAGTATCTCCATAAAACAAAAATTTAGTGATTAACCAGCCAGAATGTAATAGTCACATACAAAAAATGCATTAAGACAAGTTGGTTCCTCACAAAGATTTTGCTCTCCGCCACCGTCTAAGGACAACATTAAAAAAATTACCTTTTCTATAGAAATTCAATTGGGATCTCACCAATTTAACTTGTTGATACTTTTCAACAATCGTTTTAGAAAAAAACATTTTTTTCTTTAGAAAAAAAATTACCACTAGCGTGTTTCAGTGCAGGGACTGATCATGGCCCCAGCCAGCCACTCTGCATCATGTGGAGCCTGGTTGGAGCAGCCCTGGGTCTGCAGGCTAACCCCCAGGGCCCCTGCCAGCCTGGACTGGACTGGACTGTTCTGACCAAGATTCACATGCTACAGAGGGGCTGCCTAGGGCATGAGGGTACTTCAGTATAAGCACACTCATGCCCCAGCAAGCCCTGTCATACCATCTACATCATCACCATCTACCCTGTTGTGGCACATGAAACAACACCACCTCAGGACAGTACTTTTGTTTAGACTGGGGTGTCCAACCTTTCTGAATGTGGGACCAGATCACAAACTTTTTATCACCCAGTGGGCCAGCTAGCCATATTCAAAGACCTCACAGGAAGCAATATCACATCACCCATCCCCCTCCCCCCAAAATGAAAGTACAGTGTTTATTTTCATTTCCTATTACAGCACCTCAGACCTCAGAAAACAGCTTGGAGGGTCACATGTTGGACAAGCCTGGTTTAGACAGACTACCCTGTGGCTACATTTATTAGTCTACTGCAACCTCACACGTGAAGATGGTGACATTTACTACAGAGCTAATGAGACAGCTCCACAGTAAACATGTCATGTAGATGAGCCCCATAAGAAGTAACAACATAATAGTTACAGCACATTTGAATCTTAACTGCTCTCAAATAATTTGGAGGCATCATGGAAAAAGAAAATTTTAAGGAGAGATTTTGAGGAAGAAAATGAGATAGTGTTAACAGAGAAGGTCTTGGATGCGTGAAAGAAAAAAGCATGAAGGGACTTGTTTGAAAATTAAAAAGCAGCAGCCACAGAGGTTGTCATAACTGGCAGAAACCACATGATATTGCAGGTAGGCATAGGCTACAAATGGCTTTGAAAGTGAATACAGGTATCTTCTGCTTGAAGCAGCAGAAAAGGGGGATCCAATAGATGGATGAATAGACTGGCAACATGGTTAAGGAAAAGAGGCTAGGAAAATGAAATTTGCAGCAGCATTTTAGATGGATATCAGTGTGCTAAAGTTGTTTTGTCAAAGATGAAGACAAACAGGCTTTTGCAGTGACAAAATGTGACATGATGAGAGTCATCAGGTAACTTGGGAGCCTGCCAATTTTTTTTCCTGTTATGCATACATTGTCTCCTGTCAAAGAAACACCCTGAATAACACATTCTAGAGAGGTCTGAATCAAAATAAAGACAATATTACAAACCTCACTCACTACTTTGTACTTTGCTGTAATTCAACTGGTATCATTTGATAAATTCTTGATTTACAGCACCATATAAAGAACTGAGCTATCAAAAGTTTTTTAACTTAATGAAGTAGTACAGTCTCATCTCATAACTGGTTTGATCCCTTCAAAGGGTTTTTACAGTTTCATGAGACAAACTTGGTTGAAAGATCCCCACAAATTCAGAAGATGGCGGCTACTGGTAGGCAAATCCTTTAACATGTAGAGATTAGTACTATAACTCATGTTCACTAATTTAACTTTAGGCACATCTTTCTAAGCTAGAGAAGTCCTAACTGAACAAATATATTTAATTTTGTTCAAATCTTGACTTTGAGGCAATCCAGCACCAAATGTGGATGATTTTAGTAACTATTATCATAGTATCATAGTATCATAGTGTCTAGAGTCGGAAGGGACCTGGGCAGATCATCTAGTCCGACCCCCTGCCTTGGCAGGAAAGAGCACCG
>JAGPOW010003642.1:69400772-69417246 GCA_030014935.1 Caiman crocodilus | reverse complement strand
GCGCCCCCGCGCCCCACCCGACCACCGCCCCCCCCCCCCCCCCCACCCCCCCCCCCCCCGCCCCCCCCCCCCCCACCGCCCCGCCCCCCCCGGCCGCCCGCCCGCCGCGGGCCCCCCCCCCCCCCCCCCCCCACGGAGCTCTTGTTTCCAGTGTTGTATGTGCATTTTGCATTACAGAGTAATTAGAATTTGTTTATATAAATAAGCAGTGGATGCAGATAGCTGTTTTTTTCACATGACATGCCTTCCCAGGGAGCTGAAGTAAATACCTATACTGTGCTATTTAGAAAGTCTTGTAATGGCAAGCATCATTATACTACTTCTTTATGCAATGGTGTTAGATGACATTACCCAGAATACTCAGCATGAGTAAGTATACACTTGGAAGTAGAGAAAGGAAAATAAACCCTCATGGCTTGTTAGTCACAATCCTCAAAGTGTCTTAGTTTTCTTTAGGGGAAAAAATAAGCTATTATATATACACATTCTCCAGTCTTCTGTCACCAGACCACTTCCTCTTTTGGGATCGCAATTCACTTTCTCCCCTGGGCCAGTTTACAAGCCTGCATGCAGGTTCCTAATTTACACAGAAGTGCGGGTGAGAATACTAAGGATTAATAATCCATTCTTTTACAAATCTCCCTTTTCAATGCAGGCCAGGGTTCCCTGCTTCAGTTGCAATGGTAAAACTCCATTAGGCCAGATCATGTCAACTGTCACTAAACTGTAAGCCCAAATAGCTTACAATAGTATTACTCCAGATTTACCTCAGTGTAAATGGTGCCTTTATGATTGAAAAGATATAGGGTAAAATGCAGTAACAGCACTAGGAGCAGGGGCCAGAATCCAGGCTAGTCCTGGTGATTTTACCTTCCTCTTCGTGCAATGTTGCCTTCCTGGCTGCTCTTTTTCTGGCCCCATGACTCTTTCTCTTTATAGCTGGCAATGGGCCAGATTCAATAAGGGATATGAGAAGTCATTTTGGCCCTGCCTGCCCCACAGACTTATGGCTACAGCACTATGTTGGGATATAGGATACGTGGGTTTAAACATAACCCTAATGGCTGAGAGAAGCTTAGGACCTAGCCTCCCATGTTCTTGCAAGTGCTCTAACTACTATGAAGGATCATTATATTGAAATCAACGCTATCTATTATGTAGACTCATTTGGCCAAGCTGACATCTTGCTGATTGGGCCGTACGTCCCCTCAAGATGTCTGTGTCTTATGAAGTTAGAAGGATAAGAAACAGATGGAGACATATTAGCAAAGATGAAAAATCTCTGTTGAGAGAATGAAGAGCTAAGGTGGGTGGAAAAGAATCCTTGGAGGTATCTATTTGTTGTCTCTTGAACCGAGTGAAAGAGCTATATCATTCTTCCTAGCAAAATAGACTGCACCTCCAAAAACACTAACGCACCATTGCAAATAGAGGAGAATAACCAGTCTACCCAGGAAAAAGTAGAATATATCTATTGCTTGAGGAAAACAAAGAAAAGAAAAAAAGACAAACAAAAAAAACAGGAGGCAGAAGAAGCTTAAGCAGAGAAATTGGATTTAGCCTGAAGGCCATATCTACACTTTAGCAGCAGTATGTCCTAGCATAGATATACCAGAGGACATGCTGGCTAGACGTGTACAAAGCAGACCCTATTTAATTCAGATTCAGCCTGAATCAAGGATTGTTATTCAATTTGTTGATTCGGATCGCTGTCCCTGATTCAATTTGGCCAAATTTGAATTTGAAGATTCAATGCTGATTCGGAGAAGCACTGATTTGGACACAGACACAGCTTTAAATGTTTTTTCTACATACGTCAAGGTACCAGTGCAGCTTATGAATGCTGTGATGCTGGGGCACGTGGAGCGTCCCACAGAAATCCAGGGGAGCCCTCCACGTGCTCGGTGGTGAACCTGGAAGTACTTCTGGTCCACTTCCAGGTCCATCAGGGAGCACTCCAGGGGTCCCCACCATGCTTCTCCAGCTCAATAATCAGCCATGGGGAGCCTCTGGTTGCCCCCCAGACTCAGGAGGCACCAGTTGCCAAGCTGGGGGAGTGCAAGGGGGCCCCCAGCATGCTTCCTTGTGGACCCGGAAGCAGACCAGAAGTGCTTCTGGTCCACTTCCAGGTCTGCTACCAAGTGAGCTGGGTACCCCTTTGTGCTTCTGTGGGATATGCCATGTGCCCAAGGATTGCAATGTTCATGAGCCACCTGCTAACTAGAGGTATGTAGAAAAAACATTTAAAGCTGTGTCTATGGCTGAATTGCTGAATAGTTTTGAATCTCTTCAAATCGATTTGGAGGGTTCTGATTTGATTCAGAGACATTAAAGGGTTCTCTGATTCAATTCAGATTCAGAGATTTATCTACCGAATCAGGCCGAATCTCCACCAGATTGAATCAGGGACTGAAGTTTCGTACAGCCCTAATGCTAGCCAATCCCTTCTTCTGAATGCTCCAAATATAAAATATTTTTGGAAGACAATTCTTGGGATTCCTAGAAGAAATGGTTTCAAGCATGCTAGAATGAGGACTTTAGAGTGACACACTGGACGCTCCATGAGTGACCTTATTGACAAATGTGAGTGGAAGTAGATTGGCAGAGTATGTTCAAGGCCATTCATGCCAGAATACGCTGCCACTGTGATAAAGACTTTGACAGGGGGCTGTCCTGGGGCCAGTCACCTTATTGGCCCACCCACCTATCTAAGGTAGCACGCCAATTTGTTTACCACACTTTTATATATTAATACTAGATGTGGGAGGTGGGGGCTGCCTATTTAATGCCCTGATACCCAAGGCAGTATACAGAGCTCCAACCTCCCCTTTACTAGGTCCCATGCTTTGCAGATGGAATCCAAATTACTCCTAACTCCCCCAAGTCCCATTGCGAGGCTGAACTAGGCCACTGGCCCAAGATATCCACTATTACTACCCTGGTCCCATTGCGAGGCCATACTTGGCCTCTGGCCCAAACTTAGCCTCAGGCATCTGGAGACTTATTGTGGGCACATGCCCCCACACTAGGGCTTCTGGGCTTTCTGCTGTTTGGACCTCAAGTGTATGTCAATGTGCCTGGATGCCACTCTCAGCCTACAGCCCAATCAGGCAAATTACCTAGGCAAATTACCTAGACCTTACTCTTCTTCAGGCCTCTTTCAAAGCAACACTCTCCTTCAGACCTTGAGCTTCAGGACCTCCTGGCCTCCATGACCTTTCCTAAGCCTGTTGCTTTTCTGTTTAGGGTGTTCTCCCTTAGCCTTTCCTATCCACAAGGTCACCCACAAGGCAGAGGGGGCTGAGGCTTTCTGGTACCACATACTCACCATTCACTAGGGAGCCACTGGTGTGGCATTTCCTAAAGACTGCTCTGCTGCTAGCAGCTCCACCACACCACACCATTCCTCAGGACCAGTGCAAGCCTAAATGCAGGTCTTTCTTCCCTCACTGGGCTCCTGGATGTTCTACCTGGGCTCCTCTCTCTCCTGGGCCCTCTGTTGCAGCCTCCATCTCAAGGCTCCCTTTCACTGGCTCCAACTCACTTACACCTCTCATCAGATGCATCCCAACAGGAGAATGTGCTTCAACCTTTGTCATAACAGCTTGCTATCCCACTGACTGCCTGTCCTCTCTTAGTGATGCCCTCCCCCACCCCCATCAATGGGACCTTCAGTCTTTTTAGGCTCTAGCCCCATCTCCAGTTCAGTCAGGGTGGGCTTAATTGCCCTTTGGCCTTTTAGCCCTGGCCCCTTTGCTTTGACTAGTCAAGATTCTCTGGCATCATGTAGCATAAGATGACCTCTCTGGACAGCAGGGGTCCCCCTCTGAGACCTACCATAAAGACATTCTTTTCTGGGTTATCCTGATATCCCAGAGATCTTATATGAGGGAGTCTTTTGCTCAGCTGGGCTCAACTGAGCCCCTGGCCTCATCGCTGCCAGTTCTAATCAGGGGCTTGCTAAGACCCTTTTGCAAGGCTAGCCTCCCTCTTCTCTAGGCCCAAAGCCTTCTTCCCAGAGTTTGGAACCCTCCTGGGTCCCTAGGAACCTCCTTCTTCCCCATAACTCCTACTCTGAACTTCTAGATGTACCTGGGAGCAGCAGATCTCAAATTGGTGATGTTATCCCAGCAGCCTCCCAATAGCAACTGCTCTTATCCCAAGAATCCTCAGCCCAGCTCCAACCAGGTGGCCTGCTGGCTGACAAGTGACTGCCTCATTGGCTCTGCAGTCACCTGCAGACTGCCTCACAGCTTGCTCAGGCTCTTAAAGTAGCAAGCACTCACAGGTGCACTGTCACATGCCTCCCCCCTTAAAATCCTCCAGGGGAGAGAAGGCATCTCTACCGCTCCCCTCGCAGGCTCCTCTACAACCTGAAGAAGCCCTCAAAGTGGTAAGCCCTCCAATGATGCTCCACCACACACCTTGCCCATCAAAATCATTCCCAGGGGATGGTGTCACTTCACCTGGGTGGTAAAATTACTGAGTTCCCAGCTAAGGCACCACTGTGACACAGACAAACCCTAAGTCTATAAATACAATTCCATTCCATTCTTGGGAAACCATAGACACGGCTCCTTTTGCAGCATACCTTCATAATAACCTTAGCTGCTTAAATCAGGAAAGGCAACCCACCTTTTGTGCACTTGACTAATGGTTAGGACACTTGCCCAAGAAATGAGCAACCTAGGCACTTTTATATGTGCTCTTGAAGTGTGTGTGTGTGTGTGGGGGGCAACTCTTTAATTAGAATGATTCCAAGAGCTGCTCTAATTCAAGCACTGCAGTGTCTCATGTATCAGCATCCTTGTACTTAAAAATGGTGGTGGGGATGCTTGAACTAAAGCTTGTTTGATGAGCTTTACTTCAAGAACCCCCACTCCCATTTTTAACTGCAGGGGTGCTGATATATGAGACACAGGAGGCTACTGGAATACAGTAATTAGAACTCTCTAGCAAACTCAGTTAAATAAGTTTGCTCCAACATGCTGTAATTCCAACATGTCGGAACAGCCTCTGCACTCATGTACAGGCACCCCTAAAGTTTAGGCCCTGCTTTATCCCAAGCCTCCCTAATTCTATAGGCCCCTCATCAGGGCTAGAGAGAAGGGGCCCTGGATTCTGACTGCTGTTCTCAAAGGTGTTTATACATTTTATCCAGTCATTATTTAATGCAAAATACCTAAACAGTATTGGCAATAGAAGGCAGTGGAGTGCCCTTTACACTGGACTACAGAGTAAAGCTTTATCTTGCTTCCACCCTTCAGACTGTATAAATCTTGCTTTCCTTCCTGCCCAGTGGCCTAGCTCCAACAAGAGGGATGGATTATGCACTCAGTAGTCCATAGTCTTGTGGTTCAGCACTTTTGTGAGGAATAGGAATAGGATGCAGCTTTAACTTGTTTTAGGCTGAGGTCCTCCCCTTCCTCTTCAGGTAATTTAGATTTAAGACAGTGAAGGCATGTAAAAACTTGACCTCACCTATTATCCTCATCCTAGCATTTCCTAATAACTGCCTGTAGATAATTCACTGTTCAATGATTAAGTATTCTGGAGATATTTAAGGTTGCCTAAGGGGAACTATATGCCTCCTTATTTATCTAAGTTTTCCTGAGAATTTTACCCAGAGGTCTTTAGTTGGTTCAGTAATGGTCAATAGAATTTAAAATGCCTGGATTAGGATGACCTCTGTTATAATTTCCTGAGTTGACAATGCTTCAGTTAGGTCTCCCTGGATCTAATCCTTCTCAGCATGATACAAATAACCTCCATTAAAGGCAATGGAATTTACTGATAACCTGTGGGGAAGAACAGTGCCTTGAAACTGGGAATTTTCAGTCAATAGCACTTCAGTTAAACTTGTTCTGTTTCAGAAGTGCCACTCAAAGGTGGATGCTAAAGTGATTTAGGAGCACAAAGGTGATACTTTAGACATTTGTAGTAATAGTCAAGATATGGAGCTAAAGCATTTTAGCAGCTGTGAGGCACTTTTAAAGTGATTTAACAGTGGGAGAAATTTTCATGTTTTTTGTTTCTCTCTCCTTGTCCTTCACCCCTTTTATTTTAACTTCGATTTGTATGCTGTCTAAACAAGATCAGAAAATAAGGATTTACAGTGCAACTGAGCTATGCCTGACAGACATTTTAAAGATCTATTGTGCCCATAGGCAAAGCTCTTACAGGAAGCTCACCCTGGGGATATCTCTGCATGTTAGGGGATTGTCACTCCTGCTCCCTTGCTCCAGAAGTTAGTATTTCACTGGTGTGTAATATCAGAAGTAAATATACCAACTGCCCGGTCGCTTCATTCAGTTAAGCTGGCCAATGGGTGAGGAACAAAGTACCAAATTCTGAGGATCTTTCCTTCTGTGCATCTAAATTACAATTTTCTAGAAGCATAAGAGATGTTGGGGGTCTCACAGGGGTGCTATTTATTCAACTTCTCCTGAAAGATGGACATGCACACATAGACTGAGTATGCACAGTAGGTTATGTGCTGGCCATGAAGATATGGCTATATACATGAAAATAGTACAGATGATTATTTATGAAAACATAGCCAGCCAGAAACCCATGGCTAGTGGATGAGAGGAGGGAAGTCTCTTGTATTATAGCCCCAGTAGCTGAGCAGTTAGGCTAGTTGTCCTGGAAGTGGGACATCCAGGTTCTAAGCCTGCCTTACACATAGCTTCAAAAGTAAGTGGGGGGACTAGATAGTAGGGCTGTATGAAGCTTCAGTCACTGATTTGATTTGGCCTAATTCAGTGGCTGAATCTCGGAAAATTGGGTCCAAATTGAATCAGAGGACCCTATAATTTCTCTGAATTGAATCAGAACCCTCCAATTTGATTCGGACATAGACACAGCTTTAAAATGTTTTTTCTGCATACCTCTAGGTACCAGGTGGCTCATCAGTGCTGCGATGCTGGGGCATATGGAGGGTCCCACAAAAGCACAAGGGACTCCCCAGCATGTTCCACAGCAGACCTGGAAGTGGACCAGAAGCAGTTCTAGTCCACTTCTGGCTTCACTGGGGACCATGCTGGGGCATGCTTCCTGGTGGACCCAGAAGTGGACCAGAAGTACTTCCGGTCCACTTCCGTGTTCACCGCAAAGCATGTGGAGCCCCCCACCTCCCACACTCCTGTGGGACACTCCATGCACCCCAGCATTGCAGTTTTCACAAGTTGTGCTGGTACCCCAACATATGTAGAAAAAACATTTAAAGCAGTGTCTGTGTCTGAATCGCTGACTCTTCGAATCAGCAACGAATTTTCAGATTCGTCCGAATCAAATTAGGGGCAGTGATCCAAATCAATTAATCAAATCACTGCCCCTGATTTAGGTCAAATCTGAATCCAAATTGAATAGGGCCTGCTTCACACATCCCTACTAGATAGTGGGAAAGGGACTACATAATATCTAACCTGTGCCATGAAGGCTGCAGCATAATCCTGGGATATTGAAGAAATGCAGTTTCAAACTTCTTCTGGACAATAGGGACCTATAATCTAGGTCTCTTACTTTCTGGGCTAGTGCCTTAAGCGCTTAGCTATTGGGGTTTAAAAATGGGAGGTCACTCTTTTTCTCAGCTGGTTTCCTACTGTGCATGTGCTATTGACACATGCATGTGCATGCATCCACAATGTGGGTGTATGAGCTAGTGGCATAACTAGTGGTGAGTGACAGTGATCGGGGCACTAGCCATGTGCACTTAAAGGGGGCACAAGAATGACAGACATCGCTGCTACAGGCCTAGCTGCCACAGCTGTTGCAACCAACCTAGTGCAACTATCACATAGGGAATAGCCCCTGGCTGTTACATCTTTGGGAGGACCAAAACACCCAAACACCTAGCTAGGAAACTACCAACTAAATTCACAGTAGGAAACAGAATTCCACCCAAATTTAACCTTTCACGTCCTTTGCTTTGAGGAAATGATAACCAGCCATGTAAACTCACTTTCTCCTGTGTCTAATATCCAGAAAGCTCACATAAGGCATTACAAGGTATTTTAACCCAGTTTTAGTCCAAGTCAGTTCGTATCTTCACCACTTACTGCTAGTGTTATTTTAAGGTTTTAAGTACTTAAGAAACACATTTTTTTAAGTTTATTCCTTCATTTCAAACAACTGATGTTAAAACACATATTTTTATTTAGCAGTGGCAACATTTAAAGAAAAGTGAAAAGTTTTTCTACTGAAAAACAATTGCTAAATCTAAAAGCAGACAAGGAAGGATCAATGGCCACCATACCAAATATTTTAGTAAGCTGTCAATTTGGCTTGAATGAAACTTAGTTTACTTGATTCAGTAAATACTTGGTTTTCCTAGGTGCTACCCTAAGGCGATAGGAACAGAGAAGGTTAAGGATGATCATGTCAGAATCATCAACTATGATAAACTCATTCAGGTAAGCGTTTGTCATGCTACAGGATGACACATGCCAAGCACAATGTCAGCTGTTCCTAGATTACAGAAATAAGAACTGCTTAATTCTTTCATTTTAAATCTCAGTCACTCTCAAACCCTGTGTGGACAAGGAAACTAGGTTGTGTTTGAAAACTTGTTAAACAGCATGTTTTAAGAATGCTTTTGTACCTCCCATGGACATAGCTTAATACTTTTTAAAATACTCTTCTCCTGAGGGTAGAACCCAGGATCAATTCAGTAGCATAACTAGGGGTGGGAGAGCCTCAACCCTGGTCACTAACTTAGAAGGGACGCAAAATTGAGCACCACTGCTGCTGACATGGCCATCCATAGCATGAAGGGTGCAAAAACTGCTTGTGAGCCCTTTGAATTGACTGACACCTGCTAATGCAATTTTAATAATCATGTTAGCTAATTCATTTCAGTAAAAACTTCATTCCTAGCCTAGAGTGCGATAGTGTTTAAAAGTATGATGTACCAGTGGGTTGCACTCACAGTCCAATATTAACCAGTGAAACTTTTCATCCAAACACAAATTTAGAAAAATTGCATGCTAACAGGATTTGCAAAATGATAAACAATCACTGTATGCAAAATAAACACAAATTGCATTTGCATATTCAGCAACTCTGAGGTTCATCAAAAATGGAAGGCCATGCAACCTTTATTATATTACATCACTGACAAATGCAGCAAAATAAATTGGAAATCTTATGCAGAGGAGAATGCCACCTATATCCTGAGAACAAGAGAATAACATTCACAAAGAAACCCATTATGAAGAAGTCAGAAACCTAAGCAAAGTTTTTAAAAGACCTTGTTTGTACTAAAAAGAATTGGAGACCATGCTCATTTTGAATTCTGGAATTTTGCAACAAATAACTGAGGAGATTCAAAAACAGATTCTATATATTATTGCTGGGGCCTTATAAATAAGACAAGCAAAACATACATAGGTGACATTTTATCTCCCATTAAGCAATATGAGTAGAGAATACAGGCTAAGAAATAGACCAAGTGAAAATGAATAGGTAGTTAATCAAAGAGTGAATATTCATATAACAGAGCAGAAGCAAAATAAAACAGCATTTAGAAGTTATTCATAAAGAGGACATATTGCCCTCTCTGCACCAGGACACTGGAATCCCTTGTGGGGAGCTAATCGTCTCTTTTTCCACATACAAAAAAAAAAAATCAAACTCAATCATAAAATAAAGAAATCAGAAAACATTGTTACAAAATCAAAAAATATTATAACAGCTTTTAAGTGTTTAGAAAGTTTCAATATAAGGAGGCAAATATATGGATCAGGATGGAGTACAGATAAAGGTATTAATTACTTGATTTTTTTTTACTCTCGTGATAGTGAGTCATATTCTTTATTCATGACTTATAGTGACGTAAACGGAGCTTCATCAGTGTGAAACTGGGAGTAAAGGAAAGCCAGATAAATTCTACTATGAACAGGTCCTTCAAAATATCATTTTAAGTAAAGATGCATTTACATTAGCCTAACCTACACAGCTTAGGTCTATATAACCAAAATATGCAGCCTGAACAAATCTCATTACTATATTTTAAATTTCACAATAAAAAGAAAGACGATACCAGGAGAAAAAGAGTAAAAGGAATGCCTGCAGTAACTACACAAAAATCACTAAAGAAGGATCAATTATACAGTCGTACATCTATTAAAGAATGCTCAGAAATGTACAAATGAACCCAAATTCCTGGTACAAATAACAGGATAAATGAACAGGTAATAAACAAATGTAATTTGTGGAAATACTCACAGCTTTTAAAAAAACCTCCAAAGTAGGCAGTCCTTTAAACCAGATGGTCTGATCATAGATTTCTATAAGACCATGGAAATTAATTTAGAATAGTCTATGATAAATATATAAAAAGCAATGAAAGAAGTGCTATGATCCCACAGCTAAGTAGCAATTTTCTCCTTTAGAAGCATGTGAGTAAATTTTGGTAAGCAAAAATGATGACCAAAATGAGCTATCAGAGCTTTCATGTCAGAATTTATACACTATGTAGCTTCTGAAGAGCAGAACAGCAATCATTTTCTGAAACAACCCAGAGGTGCTCAAAAGCAGCAGCTCAGAAAGGCATCAGCCCAGGAATGATTGGCATCAGCCATGACTCTTTGTTCTCTGAGAGATTCAAATTGATGGCAAATGAATTGCGATCAATTTCAAGTGATTCATCCCATCTCATTGATTCCAAATACTTGACAGGATAACAAGTCAGTGTTTATTCTTGTCTACATATGACTTTGAGCAGAGCTCTCATTAATATAAGCAAGGCTGACACTGACTGAAATCACAGCAGTGCCCAGCACCGATACCATCCTTAAAGGTCTATCAAACTTTCATCATGGCTTTTGCTTTCCTGGAATCTATCAATAATAAAATTTATAACAACTGCAAGCTTTAAGTAGTATACAAGAAGGATGGAAGGAATTTTGACTTTTTAACTACTTTATTCAGGGATTCGGGGTACAAAAATTTGGTCCCTCCAGGGTCCCGGTCCAATATACAAAGCAAAGACAAACAAATTACCATCAAACCAAGAGCACCATGTCATTACATTCATAACATCACACTGTGACGAACACCTTCAGTGCATTACACGATGTGCCTCACATATCGTTATGCAGTCGGGACACTGGCCACATGGACACCTAGACAAAAGCTCTATATAACCAAATGATTCCTACCCTACTCTACCCAGTCATACACATGACAATACCTACAACATCCCACACAAAGAAAAAAGTAAAAAGCAGCTTAGTGAGAGCACATGGCGTGGCATGAGCTGGGATTCATAGTCTGACACTGACCCTGCCCAGTTGCCTTGACCAGCCATGACATCAGAGCACATACTGAAGACAGCCATTCTCTACATGGCACTGTGCTCCCTCAAGGGCCGAGTGTACTAGAACTCCAGTGAGAGGCATGCCTGCAGCAGGAGGCCAAAAAGCTGCAGGGCATCATCTGAGCCAGTCCCAGCAAGCTGGTTGCAGTGGCTTTTGAGAACAGACATCTTGGCCTGACCCAGTAGAAAGTTGGCCAGGCAGATGGCACCCAGCTCAGCCACCCAGTATGGGTAGAAGCACATATAGGTAGTCTCCAAGAGGCTTCTGCCCAGTGCCTGCAGCAGTGGTTCAAGGGTGACAAGGAGCGGCCGCAGGCAGGGATAGTTGAGGAAGGAGTGAAAGAGGTTCTCATCAATGCCCCTGGGGCAGAAGGGGCAAGCTGTCAACTGGCTGGGTCAAAGAAAGACACAAATGTGCCAGTTGTTAGGATGCCATTCAGCAACTGCCACTGCAGATCACTAGTCTTCTTGGTGGTTGGCGGCTTATACAATGTCCACAAAGCTGGGTGGGCCAGTGCAGAATCTGGTGGCCCCAGGCTCTGTTGCCATGGTAAATCGGGTTGGCCCACCAGCACCTGGCCATGGCAGATGTGAACCGCCCAGGCATATAGGCTTCTATGTGATAGAAAAACAAAGGGGCAACCCATGCAACTGTCAGGAGGCACAGGGAGCATCAGCAGGGTGCTAGTCCCACCAGGCAGCTCACTAGCCACAGCCCAGGTGACTGGAAGCATGGAAAAGCTTCACTCGGGGCATCCTTGGCACAGGGGACCTGACATGCCCAGAGGCGGTCATCTAGTTGGAGGGCACCCTGGATGTCACACAGGAGATGGCCCACACCACAGACAAAGCACATGCCTAGCTGGGTGATCAGGGCCTTGGGCAAGAGCCAGGCTGACTGAGTGGGGTCAAGGAGATGGCTCAGGCAGAAGACATGCACCTGGATAAGGGTGGCCATGAGACTGGCAGAGGCCAGGCTAGGCACGGGGCACCTCAGGGCTGGGTTGTGCACCAGGGGCTCTCTCAGCAGCTGCAGGAGCTGCAGGTGCTGGGCCCAAGGGTGGAAGTAGAAGGTGGCCTGCCAGGCTCATACCATACCATGGCAAAAAGCCGGAAGCACAGCCCAATTCAGGAACATGAGGTCCAACAGGAAGAGCTCCCAGGTGAAGATGAGTACCCCCGCCCCCTGCAGGAACTGGCACACCAGCTGTTGCCAGGATAGGCACTCCTCACCATAGAGGAGTCACTGAAGGGCTTGCAGGTGGAAGGCAGTCACCTTACTCGTGAGGTCAACCAAGCTCTGCCTCCCCCTCCTCCCCAATCAACAGGTAGGTAAAGGACAGCTCATGGGAGCCAGTGGCACCCATCCCAGAAAAAATCTACCAGGAGGCACTGGAGCCTCTTGAGTAGGTACTGTGGTGGGTCAAGTATGGCACACTTGTGCCACAGGGTCACTGCCACCAGCTTGTTCATGATGAGGTCACATCCATGATAGGAGATGCTGGATAGGTGCCAGGGCCACCATTGTAGGCAGGCCTCTACCCCTTCCTCAAGACCATCCCAGTTGCACCATGAAGGTCAGTGGCCCTAGGAACACACCCAGGACCTTGAGTCCCTCTCAACACCAGGTGAGGCCCCCTGGCAAATCCAGGAGGGTTGTGCTAATCCATGTGCCAAGCAGCAGGGTATCACTCTTGGCCCAGTTGATATGGGCAAGAAGGATCGTTCACACACTTGCTGGCAGTCTGTCATGGCCCACACATCTTGGGCGTTAAGGAAGATGGTCAGGTGATCTACATACACCAACAGCCAGAGCAGAAGGCCAATGCATATGTCCGTGGCTGATGGCAAGGGCATACCACTCAGGCAGTGTTTCAGTGTCTGCAGCAGCAGCACAATGACCAGGGCATAGAGCATGCCTGACAGGGGGCAGCCCTTATGGATGCCTCTGTGCATGGGGAATGGGGTACAGAGCACATCGTTCACCTTGAGCAGTCTGAAGATGTCTTGATACAAGACCCTGAGGGCCCTGGTGAAGAGAGGCCCAAAGTCAAAGGCCTCCAGGGCCTGGAAGAGGTAGGCATGGCCCACCCAGTTGAAGGCTTTCTCCTAATCCAGAGAGATGAGTCTGATGTCTAGGCCAAAGAGTTCTCTGGCTGTGAGTAGGCTGTGCAGCAGAAACAGGCTGTTTTGGATGGTGCTGCCCAACAGGCAGTAGCTCTGCTCAGGCCCAGTGACGGAGACCATGACAGTTCAGAAGTGGATCACCAGCACTTTGGCCAGAATCTTGTAGTCTATGCACAGTAGGGAGACTAGCAGCCAGTTCTTAATGCAGCCAAGGTCTCCCTTCTTGGGCATCAGCGTGAGCACTGCTCAGTGACAGTTGATCAGCAGGACCTTGTCAGCAAGTCTCTCCTGGAAAATGCACAGAAGAGAGGGGCTGAGGAGAGGCCAGGTGGTCTTGTAGAACTCTGTAGGTAACCTGTTGAAGCCTGGGGCTTTGCTAGAGGCAAGGCTAGCTGCAGCAGCTGCCAGCTCCTCTAGAGATAATTCCCACTCAAGCTCATTGGCCTCCAGGACACAGAGATGTGGCAGTTCCTTGTGGAATTCCCACGTGGCATTGGGGCAGGATGACTCAGCTGCAAATAGAAGGTGACGGAATACTCATGTACTTCGCCAGGGTCCATGATTACTTGGCCTCAGGGTCTTGAGGTGATCTAAGACTTTGTTCACTGCCCACCATCACTCCAGGTTGATGAAGAAGCAGGTTGAGGCATCTGTTTCTGCCATCTTTCAGCAGTGAGTGCAGATCCTCACTCCATAGGCTACATCTTCTGCAAGTCAGAAGGCATTCCCTGTGGAACCGGAGGCTCTCACGCAGCACTGCATTACTGCCAGCAGCCAGCAGGGTGGCCTCCAGCACTTCCACATCTTCCTCCAGCTTTCAGATATGGTGATGCAGTTCATTTGTGGCCAGTTGAGTGTACTGCTGGCAAAAAGCCTGGATTTGTACCTTTCCCACATCCCTGCATATTTTCCAGGAGGAGTAGCTCAGTCTTGTGGCCTCCCAGCCCCACCAAAAATGGGCAAAACAGTCCCAGAAGTAGGAGTCTTGCAGCAGGATTACTTTGAAGCACTGATAGGGTTCCCACATGCAGGTTCTCCCTGGCAGGCTCAGTTCAGAGCAGGCCAGGCCATGACCTGACAGGCCCAAGGGAATGATGCATCCATTGTGCAGGAGTGGCAGATGGTGCCTGGTGACATAAAAGTAGTCAAAGTGGGCCATGGTGAGACCACCAGCACCCATCCTGGCCCAGGTGTACTAGCACATGTCAGGATGCAGGGTTCACCAGATGTCAATGAGGCCTGCAGTCTCCAGGGCAGACTGCAGCTTGTGGGCTAAGGGCAGGTGAGGCTTAGGTCCCATGCAGTCAACCAAGGCATCAATGGTGCAATGAAAGTTCCCGCCTACAAGGAGTAGGTCATCACCACCATCCCCCACCCCCCACAAATCCAGAGCTCCACTTGCCCGGGAGTAACTTGGAGTCAGTGGCGCATCCACTGCGCATGCATGTAGCTTAAAAGGGCCCACCAACAGAAAAGAAAAAAAAAAGAAAGTCTCTGAGAGTGGCACGAGACTTGTGGGTGAAAGCCTGTTGTGCCTCCGCACCCTGAAGCTCCCCAGCAATCCCCCAACTGCCACAGAGTGCACTCACCAATGCCCAGCAGCAGCCAGAGGTAAGCAGGGCCCCTCGTGGGAGAGACTAACCACAACCTAGCCAGGGGGAGGTGGCTAAGCTGGAACCCAAGAGGGTCTCGCCTCACCCTGGCTCAGGGTGGAATAGGACCCATACTAAATGGGCAGAAGCAATTGGTGACAGACAGGGGAACAAAGTTGAACTCCTCAATGAGTTCTTTGCCTCGGTGTTCCTAAGCGAGGGGCAAGACAAGTCTCTCACTGGGATTGTAGAGAAGCAGCAGCAGGGTGCCGACTACCATACATAGACCCTGGATGGTGCAGAGTCACTTGGAGGAACTGGATGCATTTAAGTTGGCAGACCTGGATGCGCTCCATCCAAGGGTACTGAAGGCATTGGCTGACATCATTGCACAGCCACTGGAGGGGATATTTGAACACTCGTGGCACACAGGCCGGGTCCCAGAGGACTGGAAAAGGGCCAAAGTGGTCCCCATTTTCAAGAAGGGGAGGAAGGAGGACCCAGGCAACTATAGACCAGTCAGTGTCACCTCCATCCTTGGCAGTCTTTGGAAAAAAATTATCAAGGATCACATTTGCGAGAGCCCGGCTGAAAAAATTATGCTGAGGGGAAACCAGCATGGGTTCGCAGCAGGTAGATCATGCCTGACTAATCTCGTCTCTTTTCATGACCAGGTTACAAAACACCTGGATGCAGGAGTAGGGATTGACGTCATTTACTTAGTCCTCAGGAAGACCTTCAAGACGGTATCCCATACCACACTGTGGAACAAGTTAAGAGACTGTGACTTGGATGACTACACAGTCCAGTGGGTGGTGAATTGACACAGGGTCACACCCAGAGAGTTGTAGTGGACGGATCAGTATCGACCTGGAAGGATGTGGGCAGTGGAGTATGGCAGGGCTCAGTCCTTGGACCAATACTCTTCAATGTCTTCATCAGTGACTTGGATGAGGGAGTGAAGTGTACTTTGTCCATGTTTGTGGATGACACAAAGCTATGGGGAGAAGTGGACACACTGGAGGGCAGGGAACAACTGCAAGCAGACCTGGACAGGTTGGACAAATGCTCAGGAAACAACAGAATGCAATTCAACAAGGAGAAATGCAAAGTACTGCACTTAGGGAAGAAAAATGACCAGCACAGCTACTGCCTAGGAAATGACCTGCTTAGCGGAACGGAAGCGGAAAGGGATTTTGGAGTCCTAGCGGACTCCAAGATGAACATGAGTCGTCAGTGTGACAAAGCCATCAGAAAAGCTAATGGCACGTTATCGTGCATCAACATATGCATGATGAACAGATCCAAGGAGGTGACACTTCCCGTCTATCGGGCACTGGTCAGACCGCAGTTGGAATACTGCGTGCAATTTTGGGCACCGCACTTCAAGAGGGATATGGATAACCTGGAGAGGGTCCAGAGAAGGGCCACTCAT
>JAGPOW010003642.1:69366512-69400672 GCA_030014935.1 Caiman crocodilus | reverse complement strand
GGAATGGTTTTTTCTTTGGTGTGGTTTGATGGTTTTTTGCTTTTTGTACCTGATCTCTTGTGAAATAAAGTTGTTAAAAAGTCAAAAGTCCTTCCTTCCTATAGCTCTGAGCATAAAGTTTACTGGGACAGGAGAAAGTATGAAATGAATAAATGTAAGTGGAGTTGTTGTCATTTGTTGTTTGAATAAGTCAGTGTGCAATGTGGAGCTCTTTAATAACTTAAAGTTGAAGGACAGCCTTTTGGCTTTGGACTGGAAAATTCTGAGGTTTATGAAAATACTTACATTCCCTAGTAGTGAGTTTTTTGTTTGAGGCTAGCCCAAGGGGAAACCCTGTCTCCTATACTCGTGTAATTCTCTGTTGTGGTAGACAGCTCCATTGCTCTGAGGTGAGAATTGTCATAGGAAATTAGGTTCTAGAGGATAAGATAATATTTTAGGATAATATTTTAGAAGTTCTGGGGCCTGGATCTTCAGTGTTCTGAAAAGTTATTCCACTACCACTAATAAAAACTCTGGATTGAAAATAATAGAATAAAAGAGAGCTTTTTGATAAACTGCATCAATTAATCTAAATACTAAATTTATGAGTCCTTACAAACCTCTGTAAAACAATCTTTATTTACTATGTAGAGATGAATGGATTTCAGTGGTAGGCGATGGGATCCTTGCCTCCTTTCCCCCATCTTTCCTACCTTTTCCCATCACTCAACTGAGCAACAGCATTGTGTAAACGCTTTAGAAAGCTACTTCTGTGTAACTGTTTAAGGGCACTTGTACATGTGGTGACAATTGTCCATTTTTGTGGTTTAATTCATAGAATCATAGCAAGTTTGGTTTGGAAGGGACCTCTGGAGGTCGTCTAGTCCAAAACCCTGCTCAAACAGGTCCATCCCCAACTAGATCACGCCAGTCAAAGTTTTGTCTAACCGGGTTCTGTAAACCTCCAAGGATGGAGCTTCCAGCACCTCTCTGGGTAACCTGTTCCAGTGATTTACTATCATCCTAGTGAGAAAAGTTATCCTATTATCTAACCTAAACCTTCCTTGCTGCAACCTGAAACTATTGTTCCTTGTTCTGTCATCTGCCACCACTGACAACAGTCAAGATTCATCCTCTTCTAACCCCACTTCTTGTTGAAGGTTGTTGAAGGATGCTACAAAGTCCCCTCTGAGCCTCCTGTTTTCTAGATTAAATAAGCCCATTGCCTTCAGTCTTTCCTCATAAGCCATGTCTCTCAGTCCCCTCAGTATTTCTGTCACCTTCTGCTGGGTGTCATGCTGTACACATGCATGGTTTTTTTACAATTTAAATTAGTTTATTACATTGTAAATAAATCACATCTGCATGTAGTTAATTTGCAACCTAGCTTTTTGTAACATTGCAGCCTTTTGACAGCTTACCCCCCTCTTCCCCATCATAAGAAAGCAGGGCTGAAGGAAGAAGTGGCAAGGGGCCTGATGCCTGATCTTTTTTTTTTTGAGAAGCCTGCCCAAGTCTCCCACAGCTGGGGGACAAACTGATGGTGGGCTAAGTGGCCCTTAAGCTGCAGGATGCCTCAGTCCATCCCTCTAGATGGCAGCACCCCTGAGGCTGTCTGAGTGGGCAGCTAGCAGGCAAGATGATGCCCCAGCTCAGGACTGAGGAACAGTTGAATCAGGTTGAGTGCTGCCTCTGAGCTAGGGCAGCACCTGCCCACTAGTCACCCATCTGAACAGCCATGGCACTGAGGAAGTCCCAGCCACTCTGGAAGGAAGGACCAGACCCATTCCCCACAGCTCAGGGCCTGCCAGAAGCTTGCCTCCTGGCTCTGGGAGAGGTAACAGGATCTAGAAAAAAAAATTAATAAAAAGAATCATCCCCCTCCCTCTTTTTTTTCCCCCAGTAAAGCTTGCCTGTATGAGCTGCCAGGGGGCAGCACAGCTCCTGATCTGTGGGAGGCTCCCATCCTTTTCTCCACAGCAGTGAAACTCCTTAGGGCCACCAGGTGGGGTGCTAGCCATTCAGGGGCTGCCCCACCTTCAAGGCAGAACCCCACCAGGTCCAACTCTTTCATGATGCCACCTGAGGAGCAGCATCCAGTGGGCTTCCAGTGAGCAGGCTCAGGGAAGAGTTGGATTTGATGGGGTGCTCCCTCTGAGCCAGGGCAGCCCCCAGCTCACCCGAGTGGCCCCATGGGGAACCACTGCTGTGAAGGGAAGGACTAGGACCCCCCACAGCAAAGGGGCTGCATGGCTTGCTGGCAGTTCATGTGGGTTGGGTCCACTGGGGAAAAAAAAAGGTGGTGCGGAAACTGATCCTTTTTTTCCCCCTTTGTGTAGCCTGCCTGCTTTTCCCTCAGCCAAGGGGCAAGCTGCTGGAGGGCCTTGAGCTACAGGGAGCCTCAGTCCTTCCCTCTACAGCAGCAGTGCTCACCGGGGTCACCCAGGTGGGTGGCTAGCAGGCACAAGCTGCTCCAACTTGGAGGTAGCACCCAGCATGATCCAACTATTCCATGAGCCTGAACTGGAGCAGCAACCAGCTTGCTACCAGCCCACCTTGGTGGCCCTATGGAGTGATGCCACCATGGAGGGAAGGACTAGCGCTCCCCACAGTCCAGAGGCCACTCATCCCATAGGCATCTCACCCCTTGGCTGCAGGAGATGTGGGCAGGATCTGCAGGAAAATACAAAAAGGATTGGGTTCCTCACTGTAATAGTGACAGAAGCCCCTAAATTGAAATGGTGGGGTTTTAATTATCATGATTAATTAACCCACCATTTCAATTTAGGGGACTCAATCCCTGTTATATGTACAAGTGCCCTAACTGGAGATATGTATGCCTACAGTCTAAAGAATCTAACTAGCCACCCAGTTGTGAGAGTCCCCCTAGGGACTACTAGCTCTGTTACATTTAGGAATGAAGCTGTTAGGAGGCAGAACAAGTGTAAGGCAGACTATGGGTTACCCAGCCCAATTTTACATTACACTTGTGAGTGCAAGAGGACTTGCAACTCCCTTTTCCCTCTGAAGAGATGTGTGTAGTGCTAGTTCTCTATGGCTGAGGTTAAACAACAGCAGTGATAAAGGTTAGACTCTTGGTACATGTTAATCAATCAGGAGAAGTCCACTGAAATTCTGAAACTGCCAATTTATGCCAGTCAAAGATCAGACTGAACATATCTGGTGCTCACATCATGCCTAATTTTTAATTGAAAAGTAAAACTATGTTTTTATTTGCACTAGTTTTCAATGGTCACATATTTTTTTCAATTTCTGTTCCTTTCCCCTCATAATTTAAAGAAAGATAAATATAGACAGTTTCTGAATCTTTTATAGCAACCAGAAAAATAGTAAAGGCTCTTATTCCTTCTTCGTAGAAAATGTTGTGATAAATTGCTATAACAAAACAAACTCCATATAGACTTGTTAGCCTTTGGTGCAAGATGTAGATAATTCAGAAGGAATAGTCCTTTGCTTCCTGTAACTAGTTTGGTCAGCATTTTTTTTCAAACTGGGGTGGCAAATATGAAGTTTTTAAAGCTCTGATCCCAGAAAGCATAATACATACACAGACTGTGGCAGCTGTGCAGAGCCCTACTGACTGGGAAGAGGAGGGAAGCTTTAAATAGGTGCAAAATAGCACTTAGCAGGACTGATATTTTCAGAAGTGTTTATCAGTATTAGGAATGTAAATTCCCTTGAAATTAAAATCCCACCTTAATTCCATGTATTCAAGGAATTTCTTCAGAGTATCCCAAAAAGGGATTTAGAAGCTATATTTTTGTCTTCCCTTCAAAATGTTGGCCTTTATCATCAAAAAGAGTTAGACCTTACGAAGTCATGAAGGACTATCTAAAGATTCTGAATAGCACCCATCACCATGGTATCTAAGTACTTCCTGAAAAGACCTATTAATCATTGTGACTAAGTGTTTCCTCCTACCTGATCTGTCAGTTGAGTCTGTATTGCTTTTGTTTCTGATTTATGTTCTCATGATTCAGCTTAAACAACAACAAAAGCCAGGAAGGAAGACTAAACAAATCCATTTTTTCTTAAAATCATCTTAAGAAAAACCACTTTATAGTGAAAGATACATTTTCAATGAGGAAATGCTATTTATTGGAGAGGGGGTAACAATAGTCTGTAGCCACAAACTGAAATTGCTGATGTGATTCCCAATATTTAAAGTTTCCAAAGTATATAAGAATTAGTAAGGGTTTTTCTAAGAAAAATGTGTTATTGGAAATGCTGATTTGCAGAAGCTAAAGGTATATCAGTGCCCTAACCAGAAGATTATGGCCCACATGTATTTGCACCAGGAATTACAACATGGAAAGTTGTTAGGTGAAAGTTTCATTGAAACTGATATATTTCTACAAAAAAATAGGTTTTTAGTGAATTGACATTTTCTGATGATAAACCACTTTTTCAAGAAATTCCTGACCAACATTTCTCTTGACAGTTTTCATCTGATTTCTCTGTAGCTCTTAATTATTGCATTTAGCTATTCAATGTTGTGTAGTTATAAAGAATGGTAATGTTGTATTTATTTGTATGTACGTTCAAAGAAAAATGATTTTGTTCTTTGCAGGATGTTCTGTTCTCCCTATGTTGTATTTCATTATTGTCTTTGAGAAATAATATTAAGGATCACTCTGAGCGCTGAAAAACATGCAGGTCCCTACTCTACTCATGGCACTTCACCTGTTGGGTAAGGGTGTTGGAACTGAGCTCCACTTTGGAGCTGATCTGGTGAAGGAGCCTACCTACAGACTCCCTCCCTGACCCCTATGCCTCCTCCCAGCACCGGTGCTGTCTACAGGAATGGAGGGGGGAGTAAAGGAAGGGGGAGGGAGCTGCAGGATGGGGTTTGCTTGACTTAAGCTACAGGGGGAAGAGGCTGGGGGTGCAGAAACTGTGAGATGTGGAGGGCTCCAATCCACTCACCTATCCTCCAGCTCAGGTCAGGCAAACCCCAACACTCAGCTCCCTCCCCTTCCCTTCTCTTCCCTCCTGCAAACAGCACAAGGGGCGAGGCAGGGCTGTCAGCACAGTTGTGCAGTCCAAACTGACTCTAGGGAACAAAAGTTTCCTAAGGCATTAGGAAAATGGCTCTTTGGAGAGCCTTCATCCGATTCCTCATTAGACAAAGGTTAATTTATCATGCAAATGACCACTTTTAAAGTGCTCTGCAGCCATGCATGTGTTCCAGCATAGCTGTAAAGCATTTTCAGGGGGCTGATCACACAATAAGTGTCACTTCTGTCAGCGCTCTCTATCTGCCTCCCCCCCAAAACAAACAAACAACCTCTATGCCCAGCAAGACTTGGACATTTCTATAACGATTGCTTTCTTTTAAAATATCCCACACAATAAATATATTTTCTCCACTTGAAGCTACAGCAACACACCATTGGTGGGCACCAACTATAATGCCACTGCTATTGCACAGTAGCCCACAGTAGGGTTGGAAATTACTGATGCACCACCAGGATTGTGCAGTACCAACTGCACAGTGGGACACATGTGTAGCAAGTATTGAATGACTTCCTAGAATCAACAGAACAGTGAGGCACAGGTGTAGATGTGCCCACTGACATAAACTCTTTGGCTTAGACCAATGCTTCTCAACCTTTTTAGACTCAAGGCCAGAGCATGCCAGCTTTCAGGGTTTTTTTTCATTTTTTGACTATGGGAAAAAAAGAGCAATTCTTCTGTTACAAAGAACTCAGAAAGATTGCAATAGGCCATCATAGTTTTGTCACTGTAGATTCCTCTTTGAAATCTCGGGGTTTATGTTGTGATTCATGTTTTCACATCTAATAGTTCTAACATCCTGTGAATCTTAGGGCTGCAGCACCTTGGTTGAGAATCAACTAGGCTTAGACTGACGTGGTAAAGTAAACATAGTCTCAACTTTTATGCTTATGATGCATTGAACAGTCACCAAGGTATTGAATTTGTGTATGTATAGATGATGGTTCTGTGCACTCACCCACCCACCCACATGCATATTGATACAAATCAAGCTTAGGGTCTGAAATGCAGGTGAATCATAATGTGGCACTACTATTATATACATACTCGTATATGTATTTATTCTATACGTTGGCATTGTGGAAAAATATAAGTCACCAAACCATTAAATCTTTACCAGGTATGCTAATGAATTGTTCAAGGTAAACAATTCACATCCTTTTGGTTTCTCTTCAACCAAGAGAATTTTAATTCACTTCATTGGTCTCTTTTTCTGTCTATAAACCAGCCTTGTGTTTTGCAAGTAATTTATGATTATTTAATTCTTTATACTTAAATAAATATGGTTGGGCATACAAAGCTGGCACAATAGCAATTACATGTTACAACATTATGTCATACCAGAATTAAAATGCAACTATTCTAATGAAGCAAATAACTAGCTGGCCAGCCTAAATCAGCTAGGCAGTGCATTAAATACATAAATAAATCTAGGAATGCACCTCAATTTAAAAAAAAATCCACGAAACATGGTGTGGTTTTTGCATTGTGGTAACCTCACACTCATTCAGATGATCTCAGAATGATTCAAGTCATCATATTCAACATTTTTGTTTGGTTCTTTTCTTTCTTTTCTTTTCTCCATTACCTCTTTTAAAACTTCATCATTATTGACAAACTCCCTTCCTATTTCTAAAGGCAATCATTACTATTTTAATCTTTTATAACTTTTTAATTTAAAATTTCATTTCTGGTTGCTCTATCCTGCTCTTAAATTACTTAAATTACTCTGACTAAAAATTATAATGCTTTTCTAGTTTGCACAAGCATGAGAGATCATCTTCTCATTATTTCTTGCCTGACAATTTTGGTATTCTTTGGTGTATTTTGTATTACATACTCAAAATAAAGCATTTTCCTCCTTCCCTATCATATTTTTTCTTAATAATAAATCAAATGTTGGGTTTTGCATTCTTTATTTCAACAGTAGGAAGAACTGCAATATCATTCAAACTTTACAAACCTTTTCTTTTTCCCTTTCAACTTTTTCAGTTCGAGAACATTATTGATACTTGTTATAGGTGATTCTTTGCTACTTTGTGTACAAACTGGGGGCAAATTCTAAAAGTAGCCTGATGAATGATGACTTATCCTTTCTTTTATTAATTTCTTAACTGATAATGGATTTCAGAGGAAAGTAGTCTCTTACCCGAAAACTATCTACTTGATGTACCTGTCAACAGATAGACATTACTAACTCAAGGAAAAAAAGGTCATAAATATTTTTTGAAAAAACATTTATCTAAATGTTCTGCCTCAGTTTCCATTTTAAGGAACCCTGGCTGCACAAGATGCATGTCAGAGCCGAATGAGCCCTTTGAGTGCAGAGTTAGCACAATTCTGGTAATACCTTTTCAGTCATTTCCGATACCTGTCTGGAAGGGGAAATGACTACTAGCTCCTCCATATGTCTGTAGTAAGGCCACAGCAAATACCATAAGCTGTTACTCTCTATGAGGTTTGTTAGTGATTGTGCTGTGACTACAGTGCGAGACAGGGAATGATGATCGTTTGAAACCAGTTAATTTTTAGCAAACAGATAAAGTATAAGGTTCTACAGTGTTTTTCTTACAATGATCATTTCCATTGGGATCAGCCATGTGGAAGCTCTTAGCACATCTTATAGAGCTTACTCAGATCTGCCAAGTTAAAGGAAATAGAATAGGCTTGAGCACTACGCCTCCTCTCTTTCTAAAACTGAGTTGATGTAACAGTGGCTGCTCCTACTTTTCTACCTTTCCTTCTAAAAGCTAGAAGAACATAAGGGTTTAACTATCCTGCAAGCATGTAGCTCCAGCAACTATAACAGTAGCTATCCATCAGAAACCTAGGATAGCCCTACATTTAGGACCACTTATTATTCTTTGACATTTATATTTCATTGAGAGAAATTTTTGATATCACTAAACTGCTAGCTGTTCACAAGAGTCTATAATCACCCTTTGAAACTTTTAAATGTTTGCTTTTATTTTTAGTAATGCTTAATTCCTTTCTTAATAGAAGTGACTAAAAAGGATTAGGCCCATAAGCAATGAAGTGAATACTAAAGAAGGAAGAAAAGATGCTTTGTCGGCAGATTATACAAAGCCATCAGAAAAAGCAATTTAAAAAACAGGGAGAAAGAAGAAATATTGAGTAAGTATGACTTTTACAGATAAGTACCTACACGCACAAAAGGCAAGGTGTTGGGAATTTCAGTTAAACACACACACTGGCATGAAATATGAAGCAGTTAAAAGAAAGGAAAACAGATTTGTTAGGAATCAATTCAAAGTAAAACAGTTCCTCCAACTATCAACACCCCATTCTGTACATCCATCATTTCCTTACCATAAACAGGCCTGATACAGGTCTTACATGCCAATTAAGACCTCAAATAAAGTATAAATATGGACTATTTAGTGCATAGGTATTGATTTTGACTTCCACACAGGGGTAACTTTAACTGCTTCAGAAACTAAATCCTATCCTAAGAAGTAAATCAATTTTGGTTTGTTGAGGCCAGATTTTATCTGTAGAGGCAGCCGGACACTTACATTAAGAGAAACCACATATGTTGTTTAAAAACAAAATTTACTTCTTATATTAGAATCAAAAGACTTTGAAATTAAGGCATTTTCATCCAGAAGATCTTGAATAAGAGCTGAATGCATGATTTGTCACAAATAATGAATTACAAAAATAGCTTTATTCTTTTTAGAAATGGTTTGCCAACAGGTTATACAATTCATTAATCCTCTGAGTAATTCTTATCTGCACATCATATATCTGACAGGCTTTAAGCATTTTCCTTGATTATATATTTCACAAAACAGGTTTTAATATATACAATTTGTGTAACTGGACACACCATAGATTTTGAATTCCTGTATTCAGTTTCAGGACTTGTGCCATTTGCAAACAACACTTTATCATTTGTCATGTAGTCACAGAAATGATCTATTTTAGAAATGAAAACAAAATCCTCACCATCTTCAAAAAGTTGGCTATTTCAACATTCCTATGGGTAAAGCAGTTGCTTTGCTTCCCCCTTTTCTGCTCCTATTTTTGACAGCTCCTACTTTTGTGCCTTTTACATCTTTTTTTAATGTCTTTTCCAAATAAGATGCTTTTCTTATCACTGACTTACTTGATCAATTCACATTAGCCCCTGCTTTCCTTCTTGTGGAGGGAGCAGTGTTTATTATTAATGAATATTTCTTCAAATGCAATATTTAGTCACAAAATAGGTCAGTTTAGATTAGAGAGACATATATTCCGTGTGTTGGATTCAATCCATAGGTAGATACCGCACTAAAGATAAAACAAAATAAAGTTTATATTTGTTTTCCCCAGTATTTTAGTGACTATAATACTTTTTAATGTATAGACTTTTGTATCACACATTCAGTATCTGAAGTACACTGTGTCTCCCTAACCATTAGATTTATATTGTGTGCATTCCAGAGGTGAATATAATGACCTCTTTCACCTTGTCAAAAGGTCAGCCTTGTCAAACTCACAGTAGTCAATATCCTACGGTGAATCCATTTAGCACAGGAGCATGGCCCAAACAGGGACTCTGAAGTGCAAGGTACTCAGATGCATGGGTCTGACAAAGACAAATAGCATAGGGCTGCACTATGTGAGCAAGGACAAAGGGACACCTTACCTTTGCTGTATGAGAAACTGAAGCCCACTTAGTTTTCTCCAGCATGCATTTAATGATGTGAGGAGATACTTAATACTTTGAAGGCTTTGATTTAAGAAGTGAAAAGCAAAGGAATACAATGGCTAGATCCCACACATTTCTTAAAAAAAAAAAGAAAAAAAGAAAAGTTGAAGCACATTCATTTTTCATTTAGAATTAGGCAGAGGGTCTATATTAATTTCAAGATCTATATTAATTAATAGTGTACTATTATTCTATATTTCCCAATTTAGAGCACTACAATAGCTACTGGTTATATGATGAGAACAAGGTTGTGACCAGCAGTTGACACAGTTTTGATTTATATAGCTCTTATCTTGTTACTGACCCTTCTGATTAAGTTATTTGAGCTGGTATTGGGGTAGAGGAAATTTGTGAATAGAAATGAAACATTTAGACTGGTTTCCGATAATTTGGGTTGGACACTAATTTTTTTCTTTAAGAACAAGGGAACTTGAAGAACTTGAACAAGAACTTATGTAAAAGAGAATTCACACGAAGTTGTATAAACACAATACAAAAATGAATTCATCCCATTTCCCATATCCCAATACACTATATGCTCTGTTTTTTTAAAGAACTAAAATATATCAAATGTGATACATATTAGGCTTTATGCATTTTATATTTTCAAAGTTAAATTTGGGAAAGAAACTACCCTAGTGTTCCTTTAATTCAGTATCGCCTATAATGCAGGTACAGTCTTTTTTCAATTAAAATTCCATAATGATCTGTAATATATTTAGAATTATATTCTCCATTTGGGGACAGATTCACTTCTCAGTTATTTTAACATAAATCATAATAAATAACCCAACAGAGTCAATGGAGTCAAATCTCTGTAAAATCACTAGTAGGCTCCAATCCTAGAAACACTCAGCATGTACTTAATGTTAAGAAGAAACATTGACTTCAATCGGACTACAAACAGCGTGCAAAATCAAGCCCATTCATGAGCCTTTTCAGTACTGGGGCTTTAGGGAGCTCACAAACTGGCCTTTGATGTCCACTTATACCTCCTGTTAATTATACTGGGGATTATACAGGCAAAAGCACTTATACATTAAAAGCAGAGTATACATACAGTGTATCCATACTATCCAAATAATTCAGAGAAGGAATCCCTAAATATTCATTGACTCCCTGCTGGTTAAATCCATTATTTATTATTACTACCTACAAAATTAAGTAGTGACCTTGAAAATCCCATTATATTCTAATGATTCCAAAAGTACTTTCAATTCAACACAAACGTGTATTTATTTGAGAAACCAATGCAATTACAATGGAATTAGTAGGCTGCAGACACACACACACACACACACACACACACACAAATGGATCTTCATGATCGTGATGTATCTCTGTTCCAGTTTTCCTAATAAAGGAAAGCCACATCTGATTATTCAGTGGAACTTGAAGGCTCCAGAGGAATGATGGATCCAACTTCCCACACCGAGGAGACAGAGATATGACAGCTGGATCCTGCTAAAGCCAAATTCACTGTATTTTGTTTTTAATGAAAGGGCCAACAAAGCTAATAGTCTTTATGGGAAAATAGTCTTCTAAGGTCATTTCCCCAAGTGCTTGAGGATTTTACTGGGACGAGAGCTGGAAACAAAAGCTCTAAACACTGTTTATTCTTTCAGTATTTGAGGAGTGCATCCTAAAATCTTGTGGCAACAAGGATTTCTTTAGATTTGTTGATTTATCATATAAAAAAGACCTTTACTCAAAACCAATGTGCTACTAGGTCACACTAGTTACCTGAGTGCATGTGGCACAGTTAATATTGGAACAAGTGCCTTGATTTTATCTGCAGTGTTTTCTTTCTAGGCAAATACCTGGAGAATCAGGAGACAGAGGTGCTGCTGAAGTCTATGCTATGATTTTGTTTGTTTGTTTGTTTCCTGCTGCTTCCAAGACAAGAATGTAGAAAAAGCTGCAAGTTTGGGTTTATGCTCATTGAATTTTGTGATTAGAAGCTTAATTTCAAATTCATCCACCCCAGCTTCCTAGCATCTGCCTTATATGTTTTTGTATTTAGGTACTTTATTACTATTTTGTGTTCTTTATCTCACCTCAGATGGGATGCAAAATTGCTTCTAGACATATATATGCATTTTTATTTTTTTTATACAAAACGTCTCTGGATATTGAAATAATAAGTCTATTGTACAGTTCATTAGTTGTGAATATATGCTCAGTTTTTAGCTCTGCAAGTATAATTACTGCTTTGGGACAAATTAAAGTCAACTCTTTTTTACTGAAAGATCAATATGCCTGACCACATCATAAATAAAGACTTCCTCCAGGGAAAACTTTCCTCACATTAATTGTCCTTTGGAGATTTTTTTCTCCAAGCCTTCTTTAGTATCTTGAAATGAAATGTAGATCAGGAGGAGATAGCCTCTTTTCCATATGTTCTTGTAATGCCCTTACTATATCAGAAGCTAATGTGAAAGACAGAAATCCAGAGAATTTACATATTTTGATGGCTACTAAACTGTTTGGTTTCAGGCACATCGCAAATGTTAAGAATGGTAAACTTTTCAGTAATGATTGTGTAGTACATCTAAATGAGATATTGAGAGCAATGAGATGTAAAATGTCAAGTTTCCTCTGCAATCTTTGGACACCTTTCAATATTCTGCAAACCATAGGACCACAGAGTTTGTATTTCATTCCCAAAGTTTTCATTTGTAAAAGGCTTCAGTTGTAGAAGACACAAAAAAAGAATTGTGACCAGATATAGTTTAAGTAACCACATACCTAATCTAGAGATTTCCACACATCATGACATTAAAAAAACCCCCTCAAAGTAGATCCAGTAGAGATAGAGCATTATTAATGTCTTTGGTCTATGTATCTGAAATACTGTGTGTACCCCAAGTGTACAGGTTCAGAGAAGGACACCTGGATTAATAAAGGGAACTGAGAGTTTATTCCAAGAGAGGAGACAAAAGCCACCCTTTGGTTTGTTCATATGAGCTGGGAATAAATAACAGGTAAAGAAAGGAAAGGAAATTTTAAAGATAAATGTCAACATGGCAGAGAAGACAAATCAGTGTAAACTGACCATGAATACAATTAGGATGGAAATAAGAAAAAAAGTCTTCTAACCATCTTGAGCAGGGAGATATATGGGACCATGAAAAAGCAAGACAAAGGGTGTGTGGCTCAGTGACACAAATGGAAGTTTTTTTTATTGAAATATTTACAGTTATAATACATCTCATACCATGGTCTGAGCCTCAGATATATCAACTATCAAACTAAGATATATAAAAGAACCAAATTTAAGTAAAGTTATAATTGTAATCTTATGCTGATAAGACTTTTATAATACACCATATTTTATTTATATATATGCTACATCTGATAATGTGTTGCAATATATATTTATATTATATTATATTATATGTGCAAGAGAGAGAGAGAAAGAAGAAAGAGAGAGAGATAGGAATAGGGGCAGGATTTGGGATTTTATTTTATAACAGATTTTGCAGCTTTTAAATAGGGAGCACCAGAATTCTTACTAATAAGGCAGGCAGCAGGATCCAGTCAAAGGAGCCTGCTCAGGAGTGGCATAAGTGTATAAATGTATTATGGCAATATATGTTATGGAATTTTTAACATTTATTTAATGTTGATCTGCTGTGTAACCTAGTTTCCCAAACACAAGTAAGGTTATAATCCAAAATTTACTCTGATAAATCTTTTGTAATGCAACACATTATCAGATGTAGCATATATATAAATAAAATATGGTATATTATAAAATTCTTATCAGCATAAGATTACAATTATAACTTTACTTAAATTTGGTTCTTTTACATATCTTAGTTGATAGTTTATATATCTTATTTTGCTGGTTGATATATCTGAGGCTCAGACCACAGTATAATCTATGAAATAAATGGGTGGTGAGGATTGATTAGACTTTTTCTGGGAAGGCAGTGAAAAGCAGAAGACAGATTGGAGATGTTAGTGGTAGAGTGTGTTACTGAGGAAATGTGTTGCAGCTTTCTGTACTAGTAAGTGTATGTATACATGGCTGTACAGCAGCTTTGTTACTTGCACTGTCATTTAGTACTTCCTTTTGGAAGTAATAAAAGAGGGCACAGTAACAGGCAATACTGCACCATGCTGGCCACACGTTTGTTTTTGGCTGCTACGTTGCTGTAGCGACATGCTATAATGAGGGAGCATATTGCTATGGCAATGTAGCAGCGGTATCATGGTTTTTGCCAACAGATGCCATGGAACCACAGCACATCACTATGGCACCATAGCATCTTGTGTAGATGTGCCCACTGTGTACAAAGCTAAGTTAACACATATGTGTGGTCCCCAGTAATAAAGCTACAAGAGCTGTACAGCATCTGGTCACAAAATATTTTTTAATAAACTCAGAAGTATAGTACCCTTCATTTCTATACCTCTGCTTTTCATATCTCAGTTCCTCAGATTTAAAGAGTAACTCCAAAATGAGTTATATATGGGATTATAGTCAGTTCATCATGGATCAGTGCATAAAACAAAATTCAGTTCTTCCCTAAAACTAACATTTTAAACCTGTAGACATTAACATCTGACATCTTGGGTCCAAAATCTGTTATCACTATGGAGACATGGAATGTCACTTTAAGTCATCACATTGTATTTTTTTTTTTTTTTTTTATAATAAAGAGCCATGGGCAACTGGCACCACCTTAGTCAGGGAGAGACACATACCCCCTCAGTGACCACTCGGAGACTGGGGGGTAACCCTGTGGCCAAGCTCACTGACTGGGTGGAGGGGGTCCCCCCCACAGCCAATCACGCCAACCAGGAACTTGGGAATCGATTGCAGCGTTCCTGGAAGTAGCTGCGGCACTTCATCCGGTGCTCCCAATCCCTGGTCAGAACTCACAGCGGAGGACATCAGTGCTCCTGTCTGCCCCCCCCCCATCACCTAAGCAGGAAGCACTGCCTGTCAGGGGGTGCCCTACACATCACCACTGCAAAGAACAATGGTCTCAGGTTGAAGCAAGGGGAATTTAGGTTGGATATTAGGAGGAAAAAAAAACTCACCAGGAGGGTAGTGACTCACTGAAACAAATAACCCAAAGAGATGGTGGAATATCCATCCTTTGAGGTTTCTAAGGCCAAGTTCGACAAAGCCCTGGCTGGAAATATCTAGTTAGGATTGGCCCTGCTTTCAGCAGGGGGTTGGATTAGATGTCCTTCTGAGGTTCCTTCCCTAATTTTCTGATTTTATGATTCTTTTGGTAATTTATGGGAAATTATTGGCCAAATTGAAAAGGCTAGGATCTGCCAAGAAAATGGAAAGGTAGAGCCCAATGTTTCATTCACTGTCTACCTGCATATCACCAACAGGGTAAGTATGAAGCAGTCAGTACTATATTGCCACTATGAGTATGAAATATTAAATCCAGGAAGACTATGAAAGATATGTGATATCATTCTGTCTCTGGGATCTTACTCTACTTTAAGACACTGGAGAACTGCATAAACCTGGGCCAACACGAAGCCAAAGTTTGTGTTGATTTTTGTTCTTAATTCAATTCCCATTGTTATTAATAGAATATTATTATTTTTGTCCAAGGAGGGCTTGGGGTGGCCGGGGGGGGGGGGTTGGGCAGATGACTTACAAAACTACAGGAGAAATTTAAGGCCAGACTTTTCAAATTAGTGTACAGAAAGAACATGCATTAAATGCACTACAATGCTAGCACGGAGTTGTTCTTGTGTAATGCTTGGTGAAGGTTAATTTAGGAAAAAGCTTCACAAACTACCATGAAACTAAGTTTAAATTTTCTATCAAAAGTTTGCAAAGTTAAAGATTTTGAAGTTTGGTGTAATACTAGAGGACATTACTTCCATTTACTTGTGTGTAGCATCATTATCCTGATACACCCATGATGTGCAGGGTGAAGCAAGCATATTAAAGATAGATTCATAATTAGATCTGGGGTACTTGACTAATTAGCAGAATGGATAAACTAAATTTGTATTTCATTAGGGCAAGATGCATTAGTGTCCTCCTGTGCTGTTGCATGTTTGATAGATTAAATTGTGGTGGAATATTTCTAGTACATTATGTTCCAGGGATTCACACGGTGAAGTCAGGCAACATGACAAAAGAAATTATAAGCTAAATATTGTAGGGGTACAGAAAATGGAAAGAAGTAATTTGAAATGACGAAAAATGTCACTGTGAGGGTCTTAATAATTTTGTATTCGAGGTGCGATGATTACACTCCCACACAGTGTTGTTGATGTCATTTAGGGATACTAGTCCATAATCAAAACAAAAAAATGAACAGAGAACATGAACATCATGTAAGAACAACACTTCCTGGAGTATAGATTTGGAAATGCCAACAGAGAGTAAAAACAAAGAACTCTTTTTTCTAGGGCTGATTGTTTTGGGCTTTGACTCGTATCAAAACAGGACAGAACAATAACAATAATTTACACATTCAACTTAGTGGCAATTAACTTGAATTAACTTCCCTTGTTCTGGGGAAAAGGTATTATTTCAGTATTTCACAGACACTTATTGGGTGCATCTACACATGCTATTAAGATAATGCAATAAATTCCTGAGCAATTTGTGCTGGAGTTAGCTGCTCCCAGGTACAGTATCTGCATGTGTACCCACAACTGCAGCAGTTTGAACCAGGGTAGTTCTGGGCTGGCAGCCAGTGCAGGAACTAAGCTCTGGGAGCTGGGTGGCGGTTTTGGTTGGTAGAGGGGCTAGTCGAGGCATGAGGGAGCTTCAATGTAGGGCTAGCTGGCAGGCATTCACCACACTTTAGCACCCTCATGCCGCAGCTAATCCATCACCATCTACATGTGTGCTTCAGTGCACATAATTTCTCTGCTGTAGGATAGTAATGTCCCCAACAGTACAGTATTATCCTACAGTGGAATTAATTCTGAGCCCTCATACCAGTGAATGTGTAGATGGTTATGCTATACTGTGGAGTCAATTAGTCAACTCCACAGTAAAGTGCACATCTACAAGTATAGATGCACCCAAAATGGTACAGTAGTCTTGTAGGTCTTTTAGTCCCCTCAACACATTACAGGAATTAGACAATTAACTGGTTAATTGCACAATTACCTGCAGACCAGCTGCATGTGCAAAGTAGCTATCATCACACTATATAAAACTCCAGCCAGCTATTAAGTTAGATCTTGAAGATGTGTACTAATGTTATAGCTTGTTGCTATTGAGCTTTTATTGAGCTCTGTGCGCTACAGTGTTCCAATCCCTGAGGCGTGGGGGTATGGGAAACCCCTGGACCCTGGGAATCATAACTTCCCTGATCCCTAGGCTCAAGGGTGCAGGAAACCCTTAGGGCTGGAGAATCACTAAAGAGGCAATCTCCCCACCCCAGGGATGTAGGAAACCCCTAGGGCCAGAGAATTGCAGTGATCCTCCTGCCCCAGTGATCCTCTGGCTCCAGGGGTTTCCCACATACCTGGGGTAGGAAGAGTGCTACACTGGTGATCTTTCAGCCTCAGGGTACATGGGGTACCCTCATGCGTAGGAGCCCCTCACCTGTGGTGCATGAGTGAAATGCACGGTGTGAACTGCGCATTGGATCCAAATAGCACCTATAGATTCACATGTAGAGGGAGCCTATGACTCACTGAAATAAAAAATAAAAATAGATTGAATTTGGTCAAAATTCCTGAGAAAAAATTATTGGAGTGGAATATTAACCTAAAACTAGTGGTAAATCTGTACAGCTCAGGATGATAAAGGAAATTATGAGGCATAGGGCTTTTAGAGATTTAAATTTCCATAATTAATATTATATTTTAGTAAACTTTCAAGTTAGGGTTATATGAAATACACCAAACTGATAAATATATCTCCAATTACCCCTTCATTTACTCATTTCATGAAGATCCTTTTGAATCAGCTCTCTTTGTTGATAGTTATGGAAATCCTGAAAGTCACCTGTTTCATGTTGTAGAGCTTGGCTTCTCACCTGCCCTAGAGAGAAATGTTCTTCCTTGAGGTGGATTTATCATCCACCCTGAAGAGCTGTCTCCTTGAAAATTAAACATGAGGTAATTCTCCAAAATCAGCAGTTATTTTCTTCAGCAATAATTTCTTTACATACATGTTCAAAAGCATTAAAGAAAAATCAGTAAAAAGGATATGATTATCTTATACCTGTTAGGATCATATTTTGTTATGAGAGTATCAAGTATAGCTCAACTTCCGTTACAGAAAATGACGACTAAACGTCACATTTTGTTATTAGCATAAACACACTTGTCAAACACTCGCCCCACACACACCAGGCATAGGTGACAGCCTTTTTCATCATGCATTTTTTTAATCAATCTTTGTTATTGTTCTAAAGGAATAAGGTGTTAGGTAGCTTCATTCTTGAAAGGCCTTGTCTATACTTATGTGGTTCTGACAGCAGAGATCAGCAAAGACCTTGGTTTCCCATACCCCTGGGGTAGGGTTGCACCTTTCCTGCATGAATAGAGGAGGCCTGTAGGATCTGAGGATAAAAGGTTTTGTTCCTTGAAGAAACCCAAGGTCTCTTTTTAACTTAAATGATCATCCCCAGAAACTTACAAAGCTACTGCATTTAAGTGACTAAAAGTTTTACTAACTAGATTATGGTTTACAAAGGTAATATTGGTTCAGTCCCCAGCCATTTTATTTTTGTCATTCAAAGCAAATTTAAAATGTTTAATTCATAAACAACTTAATAGTATTTCAATATTTAACACTGTATTGAGGACCCCAGAACCTTATCTAACCTAAGCTGGGTGGAAGAGTACTATATATGTGCTGTGTTCCTTTTTTCACTAAAAATTTCTCTCTCCTTTCTACTTCAGCTTTTAAGTAGTCTTGTGTTTCATTCTTTCTTTTCTGTCCTATTTATCTTTCTGTCTTGTCATTGAAGTTTTCTCCCTTCTCCTTTCATTCTCTTTTTTCTCCCACAATCTTTTCTGACATAGAACCAAACCAATATAATTTGAGGTCAAGCTGAACTTTGACTCCTACAGCATATTACAATTAGGAAAAAAAATACCAATCTTTATTTACAAACAAACATGGAAGGCCAAAACCTGGCCCCATTGAAGTCAATAGCTGATTTGTCATTGGCTTGAAATCTACCTTGAGTGCTTGCAGTCTGCAAAAATAGCCTATTGGTTACTGTGTTAGTGGCTGATATATCCACAAAAGAGAGATTATCTTAAATTTCTTACTGACATTTTCAGTTAATTCACCTTTGAATGAGTGCACAGACATACAAATATCTCCTGAGAGTCATGTCCATTAGTTAAACATATACCCCAGCTCTGTGTGGTACATTATCCTTGATGTTAACTGTAATATTAGCATGTGAAAGGGTCTAATTATGATGCAAATAGCTATGGATATTATCTGTATATGAACAAACATATAGTATAAGATTCCTGAATGAACCCCTACTGCCCAGATATTTTAGTGATTTACGACAGACTAGTATCACCATGTATCTCCTATTCTTATTATATTTTATATAGACAATATTAAAAGTGTCTGTAAGTTTGACTGTGAATAGTTAATGCTATGTGATACTTTTCAGCAGCCCAGAACAGTTGAATTTTGTTAAGATTTAGGACTAAAAACATCTTTAACAATTCATTAAAATGCATGTGCTAATTAAAAATAAGTCACATGATTCATATTGCAGAGTCTTGTGGGTAACCACTAAATCATGATTCAATAATATATTCTCTGTTATGCTGTCTGCAATAGCTATGCTTTTCCTAGTGATGTATAGTTCATTGCTAATCAATACTTAACATTTTTTTATCACAAGATTCACGTATGCATGTATGAATAGCATCTTCATACTTTAGATACAATGTGAAGACATATTCCAGTGCAAAGGAACAGTCCATCTAATGTTTGACAACTCTTAATAATTTGAAGACTAAACAACCTTTCAGATTCAATATTTACAAAAGAAACTACAGATCAGACTTTTTAAAGCAAATAAGCTGTCTAACATCCATTGAAACCATACAAGAGTCTTGTAGAAATATTCTTACTCATTAAAACATAGTATAAATGTACCCAATATTGTTAAATATTTAGTCAGTCCACAATGATGCACGTACATTTGCTTATCTCATTCTGAAAAGTAAGCTAAAGTGTTTGTTAACAAATGCTATTCTCTGTCTGTTGCACAGAGCTATGTATGCATTACTATATATCTAATTTGGTATGCAGCTCTCTGTGAGATATTTTGACCCATCCAGGTCTTCAGTAGTTGCAAATCTATAACCTAAGAATTGTATCATTAATTTGCAAGGAGGGAATGCAGCAGTGATTACAGTCATTAAAATAAAGTCTTCAGAGAAAAACTTGAAAGCTATTGTCATTTGATTTGAACTATTCTACATGACTAAAGCGCATCAGACTATTAAAAAAATAACTAACAAAAATATAGCTGACTCACTTACCATATTAGTTATGAAAACGTACGTAGGGATTTGGATTTGTGGAAGGAATATCCTTGAAGACTCAGGAGGAAAGATGCCATAGAGGCCAATTAACCCAGGAATATCATTGCTAATCCTGTCTGGTTTTATAGTGGAACATACGTGCATAAATACATGATAGAAATGAAATTTTTATTGCACTAAGCAGCATTCTAAAAGTAGCTGTTAAATACATAGTCATACTAATAACAGTACAGCACCTACCATTGTAATAGAGCTCTGCAAACAACTAATTAGGTCATTTACCAGCTTTGTGGGGTACACATTATTCTTCACCTTCTAAAGATAGGGAAACTGAGGCATGGAGCTGGGAAATATCACACAGAGAATTGATAATAGAGCCATAATTAAAGGTCCAGAATAACAGTGGTTGTCTCCCAAAAGCATTCTACCTCAAACAAGAAAACATGCCAGCTGTATAAAGGTCATTATTAATCACTATTAGGAAAGAATATTCCATATTATATATTATCTTCTATGGACACTGATTATTGCATTTAATGTATGCAGTTTAGGCACTAAATGCCCTGGTTCAATACAGAACTGAAGCATATGCAAAAATTCAATTTTTGAAAACATTAAATTGTCTGTTTTTTTTACTTTATTCTAACCTCTTTTCTTTTCTCCATTTTGCTACGGAAGAAGGTGAAGAGGAAAAGGCAGATCAAAGGATCAAGCAATAAAACCTGCAAAATCAAAACCAGAAAATGAAAAATATTTAAATTCTAAGAAATAGAACATTTAATTAAAAAGGAAAAAAATGTACACAGGCCAAAAAAGTTAAAATGAAAAACTATCACCAATTTTTATATTAAAGATAGAGAGTACATGTGTGTGTGCACGTATGCACACATGCATAGTTTTCTAACATTCTACTTTATATGTAGTCGCAGGAAAATAAGTGAATTAATAGAGATGAAAATCAAAAGAATATTAAACCAAAGCATAACGTTGTAGCTGATAACCAGAGAAGAATTGTAGTCTTTCATGGAATGCAAATTTCTGCATACCATTGAAGTCTATCCATCTGTACTCAGTCTCAATACAGTGGCTAGTTGCACATCTCTACTGTCACTGCTCTTTTTTACTAGACATGCCACATGGGGCACCTTACTCATAGATAATCATAGTCAAAACTTTACTTATGAAATTATGACACTCTTATATACATGTCTTCATAATGTCCTCATCCTAGGAGGATGCAACCACATCCTAGGGGCATCTAAGAACTTGTATGGCAATTATGTGATATCTCTAGTTCACTCAAAATATTAATTCAGGAAAGTCCAATGACCTGCATTATGGAGGAAGTCAGATGAATCATAGAAAAGTAGAGCTGGAAGGAACTTCTAGAGGTCATCTAGTCCAGCTTCTTGCCAGAGCCAGGATCATCCTTATCCAAACGTTCCATACCTATTACTGTCTAAATTATTACTATACAATCACTCTGGTACACAACCTAACTACCCACAGGTGAAGTGGAGAACAATAGCAGTTGATGTCCTGTTGCTGCAAGGGTTGTCAAAAAATGCTGAAGATATTTAAGGAAGAAGGAAGAGGCTTTTGTGCCCTGCTACAGAAGAAGGCAACCCTGCAACACAGTCTGTACCAATCTGACCACTGGATAAACTTGTTTACTGACCTCAAATATGTCCTTTAGTCTGATTCTGAGCACAGGAGCAAGATGCTCTAGCCAGGGACTTCTAGGTTTTAGTCCTAGCAGGAACATTGGTGTGTCCTGATCAAAATCCACAGCAGCCAGCACCCAATGCTTTGGTGGAAAGCAGAAAAAAAACCCCAAACCATGACAAGTGTGGCAACAGGAGGGGAAAAAAGATTCCTTCCCAGACCCACGTGGCAACCAGCAAAGCTCAGAAGCATACCCATATCATAGCATAGGAATAGCTACTACTAGATCATTTCTGAACAGTGCTTGTCTTGAACAATACCAAAACTTCCCTAGGCAGTCTATTCCACTGCCTCAGATGGCAAAGTGTTCAAGGGGCCAGCCTGCCAGACCAGGGCTGCTCCAACCTGGCTCAATGTGCTGTGCAGAGGCTGGCTGGTGCACAGCAGGCAGTTTCTGCACTGAAGTACTCTCATGCCCCAGTAAGCTCTGTCAGTGTCTACACATGAATTGCTGCACACAAAAAACTCCACCATGGGATAATAATTGTATTTACAAATACTAACCTTCGCTAGAGTTTATTAGTTTATGGTGGTCTAATAGGACTGATATGTAGACACCGAAATGTTTACTGTGAAGCTAATTAGTCAGATCCACAGTGAACATCTCATGGAGATGTACCCCCTGATAGCTAATCAAAACCAATTTTTCTGTAACTTTAAGCCACTGGTTCATATCCTGCTCTCTGCAATAAGACAGAAAAGGTATTCTCCCTCTTCTTTATGGCAGCCCTTCAGATATTTGAAGATTCCTATCATGCTCCTTCTTAATTGCCTTTTCTGCAAGCTCAACATGCCAACTTCCTTCAACCTCTCTTAGTCTGCCTTACCTTCTAATCCCTTTATAAATTTTGTCTTCTGCTTCTTGCCTTCCTGTAAGTTCTCTATATCCTTTTGAAAATGTAGAACCCCAAGCTGTACACAATATTATATATGAGGCCTAATTAGGAGGGCTGTGCAAAATTTCACCGGCTGTTTCATTTTGATGCTGTTTCAACTCATTTCAAGCTTGAAACAATGAAATTGAAATGAAACAAAGGGCTTCAAAACAGCCTTGAAATGAAATGAGGGCAGTCAAAACATTTAAAAAGTTTTGAAACATTTCATGTTTCAAAGCTGAAGCTGGGCTTGCCTGCAGAGAAGCAGAAAGTAAGGAAAAGGAGAGGGAGGAGGGGAGAAGGACTGCTCTGATTTGGACTGTGTAGCTGGCCAGTGACTGTCATCCTCCCTGAGGTCCCTTCCAATCCCAGTGCTCTGGGGAGGGATGGAAAAATGGCATTAAAAGCAGCACTGTTTGAACTGGGCTGGTTTCTGCCTTGGGGTCAGTTACTGAGCTATATTCCAGAAGTTCAGCAGCGTTAGACAACAAAGGCTACTACCACTGATTTCCTACTTGCAAGCCTAATAAGTGGGATTCAGCAATACCTTTTGCTTTTTTTATATACACTTTTATTTTATTATTATATTCTTTGATAGATTGTTTTCAATTTATTCCTCCCTCAAATTCCTCTTTTTGTTTAATCTATTTTGATTCTTTTCAAATCTGTGCTCTCTCTCACAGTGTGCATTCCAATCACTGTGCCGGGAAGCACAGGATAATTATACTTCATATTATAAAATAAAATGTATATAGGAAAACATACATTTATACAGGGTTGTAGGTTGTAGTCGTGTTGGTTTAAGGATATTGGCAGACAAGTTTCTTTGGGTGAACCTGATATCTTTTATTAAACAACTTAAGAAATTGGGGAAAAAAATAACAAGCTTTTGGGTTTAAAAACCCTCTGTCAGGCTGAGGAAGTCTCTGCAGTTGGTTTCTGCTCTTCCTGGATGGAATGAATTTACTACTGTGTCGTAGGTACATGGTTTGTGTGTCACACAATGCTAGTAATCAGCTACTGTGCAGTAGTAACAAACTACTATATAGTCAGAATCTCATGTAGACATGGCCTTTGTGTCTTGCACCTAATTTCCTATTGATGCAGCCCAAAATCACATTTACCTTTTGTGCAGCTGCTTAATACTGCAGATTCATGTTAAGTCTGTGTTCCACCAAGACTTCAGCATCCTTTTCTCTGGTACTGCCATTAAGCCAGTTACTTATTTGCTATTTAATATTTATTATTCTTCCTGGGATTTAGCATCTTGTATTTGTCAGCACTAAACTTTATCCTGTTAGTTCCAGTCCAAATTTCCAGTGTAGTAAGATCCTTCTGAATTGCACTCCTGTCCTCCAGTGTGTTTGCAGCCTTTCCCAGTTTCAAGTCACTTGCAAGTTTGCTCAAGCAGCAATCTCTTCCAATATCCAAATCATTAATAAGCATACTGAACATCACTTCACCCAGGAAACATCCTTGAGGATATCCACTTAAACCTGCTGTCATTATGACATAGATCTACTGATAATTGTCCTTTGCTTACAGCTACTGAGCCAACTGTATATCTACCTCACAGTAGTTTTATCTGGCCAACTATTTCCAAATTATTTGTGAGAAATGTGACACATTCTGAGCCCAGAAATGGTCAGATGCATCTTTGAGACACTCCAGAGGTTCTCTCACCAGGTTGCCGTTCATCCCAAACCTCTCTCTTCTATTTGCTGCTTGACCACTGAGAACAGACTAAGATGATCCACAGGCCACCTCCCTGCCTAACTGTGCCTCAGCTTTACCTGCCTCGTTAAGGCCTTGCCAGCTGTTAACAGAGTGGATTTTTCCAGCTGGAAAAAAATCTCATTCTTGCTGAGTCATGTGCTCAGAAATGATAGCTCCCCCATATCCTTGATAGAGGCCTATCTGTATGGTCAAATGCTCTGAAATTGAACTTACCACAGACAATAAAGTTATAAAAGTAAACAGAGATTTATTATAAAAACAAGTTTAAATGTAAGTAATCAGTAAAATATGTTGATATAGACAGTAATATAAAAATTAAAAAAAAATGAAAATATCAGAACAACCACGTGATCTTACCCGACATCTTAAAGCTAAGAATGCAACTTCTATTTAGCTCACCAGATTAGAAAGTGACTCCTGCCTCTGACTTTTTATCAGGATCTCCTTCAAATTCTCTAGTCAGCCTATTTCACTCAGGCCACTGGCTGAGGGACCAAAGCTCCTTATTATGTCCAGGAAACTTTAAACAAACACTTGCTCTCATGGCAAGACATAAGCATCGTTTCTTTAGTCATTCTTATTTTACATTCAAAAGCTTGTTTAGCTGTATCCCAATTACATAGTTGGTCCAATAAAATATTTCACCCTAAAAAAATCTTTGCCTCCCACATCATTTCTGGATCATGTTGGCTACAACATCACTTTTGCTTACCAAATCAGAAATCCTTCCTAACCTAACTGGCTAATTGAAGACTATAAAACAACCCCAAGAAATTGCACTTTAAACTCAATGCTTTCTTGCATCAAGCCCCAAACATGCCCAGAAGAGGCAGTGCCTTAGTTGGACCCAGCTGACCCAACATGCTTATTGGGGCTTTTTTGTTACATTTATCTAATACCTGATTGAATCAGCTTTAGTTAAAAGAGCCAAAAGCCTCACTGAAGTGCCCAATCCATACAGGTGCAGGTGCTGCATAGACAGGTTGAAGTAACATGCTGATTCTTCTGATAAAGTCCAGGTTTTTTGGTGTTTTTGTTTGTTTGTCTGTTTTAACGTCTGCAGCAACCATTATGACCATGACAACATTTACATCCCTCCAGTCATATTCCAAAGATACCATCTCTCAGTTTCCACACCATAAGAAATTTCCCTCCTTATAATGTTTAAAATAGAAATTATTATTGTATAGAAAGGCCTGGTCCATGTGCCTCAGATCAGGCCTACAAGGGTCTGTTTGAATGTACAGTAAGCATACGCATGCTGGATGTTAATTAACAGTGATTTTTTTTCCTCTCAAGTTTGAATAAGTGAGGAATACTCAAGTTAATCATTGCCTTACTAAACAGTCTGGGCCAAAATATGAAATGTAAACATTGTATTAATATCAAATACCATAATTCATGCAGACATATGGCTAAATACAGCTTGATACTGACTATATGAAAGACTACACGTGCCACATTAGAAAAATAAACTCAAGGAAACATGTATGACTTTCCACGAATACTTCAACATGCTGTTAGAGGGTTGAGATAGAAATGTCATGTGGTACTTTGTCAAAGGCCTTGCTGAAGTCCAGATACACTATATCCACTATACTCCCTTCATCCACCCAACTAGTTGCATTGTTGAAGGGGGAAATCGTGTTTATTTGGCATGATCTGTTAATAGTAAATCCATGTTGGCTGCTCATGATATGCTTTTCCTTCTCCAGATAGTTGCAAATGAACTTACAATATGCTTCAAAACTTCCTGATCTGAGATGGAGAGAGAAGTTATATTTTTTCAAATAACTGGCCCTCTGAAAGGGCTCGACAGATGTGCATGAAGTGCATGGCTGCAGGGTGCTTTAAAAGTGACCAACCACGTGACAAAATAACCTTCATCTAATAAGAGATCAAATGAAGTTGCACCAAAAAGGAGTGCCTTATGGAACTTGTTTCCTAGGCTTAATCTGTCATGTGATCCAGAGCTGGGTTGACACATCCCAGCCCTTCCCCAAGTCCTGTCTACAGGAAGGGAAGGGGGGAAAGGGAGGAGGAGTGAGCTGTAGGCTGGGGATTTCCCAGCTCGAACAGGAAGAGGGTATGGGTGGATTGGAGTCTCTGTGCCTCACATTACTCCCTAAGCCTCCCCCTTTAGCTCATGCCAGGCAGTCCCCAGCCTACAGCTTGCTCCTTTTCTCTTTTCCCCCTTCCCTTCCTGCAGACAGTACCAGAGCTGGGAGTTTGGGGGTGCTGCTAAGGGAGAAAAGCTGCAGACAGGCTTGACTGGCTCCAAAGTAGAGCTTGATATGAACCGCACTACACAAGAGAGGGGGTGGGGCTCTAACTCATGGCACTTTATCCAAAGTACCACAAGTTAGATCAGGGGCCTGCATATCTGTCAGTACCCATAGTACTCTATGTCCTCCTTTTCACCTTTGTTCTTCTTAAAAAAAGTGCTGACCCTTTTCCATCCCTCTGGTATTTTACCTGTCATTTAAATATCATTCTGAAAGGTTCCAAAATTATTCTTCCATATCCCTTCATGAGATGATCAGCATGGTCATTTCTGTTCTTAGAACCCCACCCCAGGGGTATGGGAAACCAAAGTCTTTGCTGATCTGTGCTGTCAGAACCACTTTTCATTATTGCTGACTTCCAGAATTACAAATTATCAGTCAGGACCCAGAGTTTATAGACTAGGGGCATTTGTAGATGGCACTTTGAGGAAGGTTTTAAAGTGGGTTAAATGCCTTTTGCACCACTTCTGACCCTAGTTACTATGAAACTATGAAACCATTTTAATGGCATTGCTGTTTGTACATTCGGTGGCATATTGCACTGAATGTACACATAAATTTCACTTGCTACAGTTCATTCAGTGGCATGATGCACCTTAAATGACTTTGGGACGCAGCAAATTACTTTGGGGCACCGAAAAGTAAAACATCTCCAAGGAGTTTTAGTTTCCTACCCTACCACAGCAGAGGGAAGCACCAGGCTCTGTGAAGCTCAGGGACTGTGTGGTCAGACCATGCAGGCAGCCTGGCAGCAGTCTGAGAAGGCAGGCTTCACCCAAGGAAAAAAAAAAAAGAAAAGGTGGTGAGCCCAATTCCCACCCTCTCAGCCTGCCTGAGTTGCATTGGAGCCTTGTGCTTCTTCCCTCCATGGCTGCAGTCTTCTGGGACTGCCCAACCTGGGTGTCTGTGAGTGGATGCCACTGCAGGTGGGAGGGGGAGGAGAGAAAGGGGCACTGCTGCTGTGGAGGGAAGCACCAGCACCAGCACTCCCATTCCCCTGCAGTTCAGGGACTGCTCTGCTTGCCAACACCTCACTCTTCCCTCCCTGCCACTGAAAGGGCAGGTAAGGATTGGGCTCCAACACAGATGTTCAAGTGGTGTTTTTTTAAAAGCACTGCTTCAATTTAGGAATAATTAAACCCCTGTGTTGTATACAAGTGCCATAGGAGATTTTAGTAAACACATTGATTCTTTTTTTCTTTTTCCTTTGTCTTCTGGCTTTAAAGTTTTAGGATGCAGATTTTCAAGCTTATCTCTGCAATTACAAGGACTGAAATTCTGGTTGTAGTAAAAGAACTCTTAACTTTATACCCTATGACATTTGTGATAAAATCACAAGAGTTTGTACTTCTATTTACTGTTTTTTAAAGCAAAAAAAATGAATCATCAAATATGAAAATAATCCACTATTTCCAAGCAAATTACATAGTGATATAGCAAAATTATTTCCTTTTCTTGAACAAAAACCCGAAGTACTGCACCTTTAAAAAACAGACCAGAAAAAGGAGCCAGACATGAATACAGAATTTTTAATGAACTGATCATACAATGTGATTAATGAAACCAGTGCTAGCTGAAATTTCATTTAATATTTTAATATACATGTGGGTTTTGGATTTAATACATTTGTATTAGATGTCCAGTTGCCTAGCCACATTTATTTTATTTTTCTTGAAAAATGGAACTTCTTGTGACTCAAGCTCTTCATCTGAAAACTGGAAAAATATTGGCAGATTTCAGAGTGACATTTTTGGTGTTTAGGTTTTAGGTTTGTCTGACAATTCTTCCTTTTTTCTAACTTGATTATGATGCATGTACAATGTGTTGATTCTTGTTTCATATTTAATGTTATTTTCCTTACTAAGTATGGCAATATACTGAAAATTTTCCTCTCTTTGCAAGGGGGAAAAAGTGAGTAGAAGACTAGAAGAAAAATGCAGAGAAGCAGTGCAACTTAAATGTCTAGCTAGAAATCCCTGAAAAGACAAAAAAAAATCTTACCGTACAAGATGTGTAATTAATAATTTAATTGGTCACGCAAATTTATGTGAACAGCCAGCCATACTTCCATCTTTCTTATTATATTGTTTATTTCCTTTAAAAATAGGTCATATTTTGCAGTCAAATAATGACACGCCTGCTTGTGACCTTTTAGTACTGAACAGGCCAAGTCTCTCCTTGTGTAGTACTGGGCATGTCTACACAAGACACTTAATGTGCAGTAGCCTAATAACACTGTGCAGGTGTGTGCCGGTCAAAAACCATGCTAATATGCTACTGTGCAGTAATATTTGGCTACTGAACAATAAGTGTCACAAAAAAAATTTGCTGGTGCTAGTGCGCAGTAACTGTAGTTAATAAGCATTTAGTTAGTGCTTCATTAAGCAATTACTAAGTTAAATACACAGTAACTACTGTGCATTAATGAATGTGTAGATGTGCCTACTAATTCAAATATTTTCCATTCACCACTAAAATACCAGATAAAATTGCTTTAGAAATACCTTCCGATTACTTCATTTTCTATTCCTATATCAGTCATTTGTTATATTGTATAGATGGTATTCTATAACTGCATGGTACCTTACATAAGGAAAGCCAAGAGGCATGTAATATTATATATATATTTTATAGTGTATTATGTATATACTGTATTGCTTATACATTATATATTATAGTATGCATTTAGTTTTTAGTTTATTATATATGTGTTTAGTTTAGCTGTCTCAAAAATTATTATAATCCAGGATCTTCTTCTCCATAGATTAGCACTGTGTTATAAAGATGCAGAACCCCTGCTATGAGCCTACTGCAATATGGTTTTCTAATCTGTAATAGTTCATTTTAATCTTTCCTTTTATAACCAGCAATTCATATTACACAAATCTTTTACTCTCCAGTGGCAGCCTAATAGGGAGGGAGCACTAAATCTGATATGCAAAAACAATTAAATGGTGGAAGCCCTAGGCTACAGACAACAATTAAATTAAGACAAATAAAATATTATCTACCCAGCAACTGTAATGAGAAATCAAAATGCAAAACTCCTTGTGTATAACTTGCGCACTTGTTAACAAATTATCTAAAAAAACGCCATTGCTTCTTTTTAAATACCTACACATAATATATTTAATTTTAGATATCTGGGGAAAAACATTCATGGAATACTGTGAATCATGTGTATTTTAATGACCAATATTTTTCTGTTAGTTCACTGTTTTCCCCTAGTCTATATTCTATTTTCATATTTTTAAATTAGTTTCTCTTATTTTGCAAAAGCTTGAATTTATAAAAAAAAAATCTTATTTTAGTAGAACAGTTTTATTGAAAACAGAATATCCTGGGTTTTTTCCCCCTCTGAAGAATGCTATTTCAAATAGATATGCTAATGCTTTCAATTCATTCAGCATTCTATTCATTGAAGCACTGTTTATTCAAAATGTTGTATTAAAGTGAATGCACTATATTAAATCAACATTCATAACAAACAGGGATACATTATTTCCATATGTTAAGCTTAGCGAATGCAAATATATGTTTGGAACTTTTAAATATTATTAAACAATGAGCTACTGTGCATCCACTGCACTATGACTATTTCACCGTTTTCCTGGAAAAAAAACAAACTGTATTTAACATTTGATTTCTGCCCTCATTCACGACTATCCAACTCCACTGACTTCAGTCTGTTACTTTTATAGAATGCACATTCACATAGAGGTGTACACACAAACCCTGATTCTCCACCTATTATCAGTTTTCTATTTTTACCATTTGAGATCAACAAAGCTACTTATGAAGCACACAGCCTGAGCTGAAGGTTGAGGCTCTCCATCATTTAGAATTCCACAAAATGTATTTTTAATATGTTCCTGTGCATTTGGCAGGACTAAACTAAACTGTTTGTTTTGTTTTGTTTTTTCTTCTAGAACCATTTGACCCTTTGAAAACAAATAACCATACCAGATGACTGACTTCTTTCACACTTTCAGGAAAAAAAGGAGTTTTGTGCTTTCATAGCATCTGATGAAGTAAGCCATCTGCTTACAAAAGCTTATGCTATACATCCCTGATTTAGTTAGAAGGCAGGATAGATTTGTACCTTACAAACTATCTGACTTTATACCAACATTGCTAATGACCTCTCTGCTAATAAGAAAGGGTAAGACTGTTTCAGTTTTCAGAAACATCAAACAATTATTTCTCCTCCAAAAATCCTGTTTTCAGGAAGCATCTTTGCATCCTGATTGCTTTTACAACAAAAGATTTCCTTATGTTTCCTTCTAGCAGATGAACATCCCACAGGAGCTTGAGCTGGCAAAACTGGCAGCAAGTACCCACTGCAGTTAATGGAAAGTTTCCCCATCAGATCTTTAGTGAACTGTAAGGCATGTCACATCCACATCCACTTCCTGCCCTCAGTAGTAAGAGGAATATCTCTCCAAACTCTAATATCCTCTTTTCTTCTTCCCAGACAACTTCCCCTGTCTGCCTTGTGAGCGCTGCCTCTTCCACAACTCCAGTCATTCCAGAGTCTCTAATGACTCTCGCAAAGACACGACACATTTTTCTACTGCAATCATTTTGTTAATGAAAAGTATATCTATTTCTGCTCTACCATGCTACTAGCCCAGATGGAAGAACTAATGTGAAGTTTTATTGGAAGAATTTTGCTTTATTTTTTATTGACCTAAAAGCTTGTTTATTTTCTTAAAGGGACTAGAAGGAAAAAAAAATAGCTGCTTCATACGTATTTATTATATTCACTATGTTCATAGATTTTTTACTCTTTCCATATTTAGTCAGTTTGGGCATGTCTGGAAGATGTTTCCTTTGGGTCTTCTGTGGGAATTTTTATAATTTATGGCTCCCAGGAAAGAAGAAATTGTCAATTAACAAACAAAAATCCTTGTCTTGAATTGGGTAGGAGAGATATAGATATCACCAATGAAAAACTTTTTTAGAGGTAATATATACTTCTTCATACTACTGTTAAAATTAGACAAAGCCAATTATTTTCTATCTTTTGATTATTTTATAGAGTCTAAGGACATAAGGAATCCCTAGATTATCTAGTCTAGCCTGCAGCACATCACCTACAATTATAGTTCACCTAGATAACCTCATACTGATCCCAAAGACATAATTTGTACAGAAGCTTTTCAATCTTCAGAAAAGTAAACTGTGTGCCACAGGCACACAACAGGAAAGACTGAGTTTGTTGCCAATGGCAGAGTTGCCTACAGTGGCAGAGAATTGATTAGGTTAGTTATGAGCAGGCGATCTCAGTAGGCAAACCACACTTTATACTGCAAAGCAAGGGCTTTGCTAAATCTGATGTAAAGGAATGTTTCTTTCTAATCTTATACCTGACCATGAGTTTGATGCTGAGTTTTGAGCATGACAGGCCAGCCAATTATCTAGAAAGATGATTTTCTGTATTACTCAGAACACTGGTCTTCCCTTTGCAGTTGCTTATCTCCAGCTGTGGTCAGTCTCTGATGTTTTAAAAAATGTGGGGAAAAAGAAGAAACGACCCTGCTCCCCCCCTCCACCCTATCCCGGAATATATTCATGTATTGTATGTTAGTTCAACTATTTCTGATGCCTGATGCAGACAAATCAATAAAACCTTGAAGTATGAGGTTTGATGACAGTCATTATCACAATGCAGACCTGCAAGTTTTAAGTGTGTTGACTGTTCTTCCATATTAGAATACTAAGGGAATGAGTAGGGGGACTAACAGAGTATTTCTAGTATTTCACACTCAGCAGTGGGTCCTTCCATACTTCACACTGTCCCATACTCAATCCTATCCCCATCCTGTGCCCACCATTCCTCAACCAGAAGTAATATAGTTGTATCCAAGCAGCATTAGGATAAACTAATTGGCACAATCACAATCACAATCACAATCACAATCACAATCATTCAGCAATACTAATTAGCCTCCCTTGGTATTATGAGGATACAGTTATATGGCTTCCAGCAAGTGGCAAGAGAGTAAGCACAGAGCACTGTGGTGTGGTTGAAAGTATTGCTGCTGGGTGTAGAAGTTCTGGTTATGTTAAAGCTGTAGCTATGCTAAGATATAGTTAAGCTCTGAAAAGGAGATTGGGGAGAATATTCCTTATGACTGCTGAATGACCCAATAAGAAATACAACCCCCCCCAAACCTCCCCCACACACTAATGAGTGAAGCCAATTTAAAGACTAGAGTAGCAAACAGAGCTGAATGACTCAAGAAGTAACATAAAAGAAAGAACACAAATGGGGTAGAGGCAGAACCAAACATGTAGATGTGCACTGTGCAATCTCAGGAAAAGGCAAGGAGACTTCTTGCTCTCAGAAGGGCTTTACTGCAACTGCTAACACACAAGTGCCATGTGTAGGCAAAATGAGGAACGTGTGTTCATAATACTTTAAAATTGGCTAAATGCTTTTGCAGTGCTTTAATAGTGACAGTGTTTGCATGCCTCAATGCTGTATTGCTCATTAATTACAGCCTCTGTAGGAAATTTCAGTGGCATAATGCACTTTGAATGACTTGGGGCACAGCAAACTAAAATTCTTCCAAGGAGTTTTAGTTTGCTGCCCCTACAGCAATGGAGGATGAGGGTGAAAAACATGAACCAGTAGTTGGTCAGCAACCACCCACAGGCACCACTGGTGCTGTTGGTGGTAAGGGAGGAGGGGACTGGCAAGTGGCTTGAAGGCACCAGCAACAGTGTTGGTGGCGCCTTTTCACAGGGGATGTACCACCATGCTCAGGGGGTGCATGTGCACCCACATGCACTCCCTATGTACCATCAATGCCAGGCTTTATGCAGCTCCATGGCTCTGCAGGAAGCCCTTCAGGCAGTCTGGCAGCAACCTGGGAAGGCAGGCTTCACTCAAGAAAAGTGGCAAGCCTGTTTTTTTTTTCCCTCCTGGAGTCTGCCTGCCTGAGCTGTGCAGGGGCCCAGTGCTTCCCTCTGCAGCTGATCCCCCTGTACCACCTGAGCTGGGTGCCTGAAGACAGGTGCCACGGGGGGGGGGGGGGGGGGGCCGGGATAATTAAAACCCCTTTGACAGCCACACCCCCCACGCCCTACCGGGCCTCTCCAGCCGCGGGGTGGGGGGGGTGCGCTCCCCCCACGTGTACATGGCCCCGGTTGGGGGGGGGGGGGGGCAGGTGCAGCCCTCCATGATGACGGCACCTGGGGGCCCCCCCCCCCCCCCCCCCCCCCCGCGGCGCGCCCCCCGCCCGCGGGGGGGCGGGGGGCGGGGGGGGGGGGGGGCCGGGGGGCCGCCCCCCCCCCCCCCCCCCGCCAACCCCCCCG
>JAGPOW010003642.1:69352626-69366412 GCA_030014935.1 Caiman crocodilus | reverse complement strand
CCCCCCCCCCCCCCCCGCATCCCTGGGACTTCTCAGCTTGCTGGAAGCTCACCCTCCCCTCCCTGCTGCTGGAGAGGCAGGTAAGTCAGTGGGGTGTGTGCATGACACAGGGTTTTAAATTAGCCCTATACTGAAGTGTTGTTTTTAAGAACCCACCGCTTCAATTTAGGGCCCTAGTTTCATCTACACATGCCCAAAGACAATGACAGCTTCCTGTTGATGTTACCATGCCATCCCTAAGGGAGAGAGTTAATCCTCAATATTACATCCCTCTTTCTCAAGAGAAACTTGAAAGATTTCCAAAGAACTGGAAAATCGTCTTGAAAGGAGAGGTACAAGCATATCACTCTCTTGTGGATTTTAACTACTTACTTTCCTACAAAGGGCTCTCCTTTGTAGGAAAGTAATACTAAAGACAGAAACAGCAATAAACCTTTTCATTTAAAATGGATAGATTCACAAATCTAGTCTGTTTGATGTTACTGATGCATGTTCTGACCTCGTGTAGTAAACAGGTGGAATGATGGAGATGCTCTTGATTCCTACCCACAAGACCTTTATGTGTCTCCACCCAATATAAATAAGTGGTGGAGTACAAAGCACTGTTCTAGGCTGGACAGGGCCTTGTACTCCTGCATTTGGAATACAAACTTCCTGCTGTGGAGAAAAAGCAGGTGTGTTTCTTGAGTCACGCCTGGTATTTTAATTCTATCCTTCACAGTCCTATATCAGTTTATCTTACTCACAAAGTTCCTGTGCATTGACAAGTTTTGCAACCAAGACATCTATCATAATTGGTGGAGTTGTACAGCATTGAATGGTATATAAGGAGAGCCTTATAGAGATCTTCATTTTTCTGAAGCAAACTACTCAGTCCTCACTGCATGTTCTTTTTCCCCTGTTACTACACAGGAAATATGGAATGCTGGTATATGCTGAATGTCATACAGGGCTGCAAACTGCTTAAATACAGCTCCAGAAAATTGTGGACAGTTATCTCTTCTTAAAATTGAAGGTATGCCATGAATATGCGTATACACACTCTTCAACACCATTATAACTCCGTTAAGATGTTCTATAACTGTGCTCTTTCTGAGTAACTAGTACTAGTCGATAACAGCAAAGTAAAAGAACCCTTCCAGGTTGGTAAATCAGCTCTCACAATCTGTCATGGGTAATTTGGTAATTCAGTCATAAAATATGGCTCTTCAGGGACTGGTCAGTGTTGAGCACAAACCTTACAACTAGCCACCCAGTTCTGTATGTCATCACCGACAGAAGGCCACTAAACTCTCTGATGAGCTCTGGGTTTTATCATGATTGATAAACAGACCAGCTGGGGTACTGTCCAGGTGACAATGACTCTCTTCGAGCTTTGCCACCAAACACGAATTCAAGTTGTGCTTTCTGCATCACCTTAGGGATCTGAAAGGCTGCTCATGCCAACCTTCCAGAACACAAAGATCCCAGCCGCCTGCATGTCAAAAGCGGCAGCATCAAGAGACCACCTGAGAAAACACTCCCATATCTCAGGAGAATGCTTGCCACAATAAGCCTGTAGTCTAGATATGGATGTAGACCTCACAGATTCCACTAGAAGCTTCCATTGTGAATTCCACCATGTGGAATCAAATCTCTCCTAACTCTAAGGTAAAGCATCAGCTTAAAAAAGGTTTCCAGTACCATTTTAAAGAATCCATCTGATGCTGAGTCAACTATTTTCCCAGTAAGCTGTTTCAAAATCACTCTTTAAAATTCAAATTCAAAGTGGATTCCAAGCCTGATGGGATTCTGCCAACAATTACAAGATGTAGATGTTCATCAGATCAATTACAAACTAAATAATCCAAAAACAAAGGAACAATTAAAAAGAGAAGTAGAAAATTTAAAAATACAGTAACATGGCAGTTCTGGTGAGAAAGATGTTTTTATACAGCATCAATTAGAGATTCTGAAATCAGGTCTTTTATAAAAAAAACTTTTTGATTAAGAAACAAGAAGGTATACAATGAAAAGTACCTGAAGAAAAGCATAGAGCTAGATTAAATTATGCAGTGATTCTGCTGCACATCAGAAGAGTCAAGTCAGGTGTCAGCAGATGCTGCATACCTGGTATTATCTCACTTAGCAGTCCTGGAAAATGGTTAGAAGGGAGATGCCCAAAAGCACAGATGAGCTAATGAAAAGCATGTAATAATAGAAAGCTGATATAAACTTGTTGCAAATTACTCCCTCACCAGTTTTTTTTTCCCCAGATCAAAGACATGCTTGGAAGGAAATTGTGACTCAAAGTTATGTAATACTGTTTACAAACTACCCTGTGCTCAGGGCTATATCTAAAGCCACAATGCAGCCAACAGAACATAATGATTATGTTGGAGTTAAGTGAAATACAATTGCAACAAAATTTAAAATATAGCTTCACTGTTTAAAGTGGTCCCATAAGTTTCTCATTTTCAATGAAGACCAAAAAAGTATAATGTGAAATCTGAGCGTTATTGATGAGGATCTTGCATATATCACATACATCTTTGACATCTTAAACTAACTAAAGGATTTAATTTTCTTGATTGCATATGAAATATATTTGTAAGATACTGTTCAATGAATTAGTGACTTGTCTATGCGATTTGTACTCACAGTATTTAATTCATAACACTAAGCAGCTTTTCAGTTGACCTATACAATGAAAAGGAATGTTATAATAATAAAAAGACATTTGGATATAGGGCCAGATTTTCAATGTATTCCAGTATTAGGAGTTCTAAATATTTTTATAACTATGGCCCCTTTTTAGGAAACCTAAATTGAAACTTAATTTTAGAAAATTTGGCCCAGATATTTTTATTTCCTAAAGTTTTCCTCCTTCCCAAACATTAGGAAAGATGCTTTGTGTCCCAAAGCTTGCCTACCATGTCCTCTAACTATACGTTCAGTCCAATGAAAGATCATGCTTCTCATGTCAAAAGCATTTAGCAAATATAGGATCAACTCGCTAACTTAACACAATGGCAACACTTTAGGACAAGAATCTGACAACAACACGCTGTCTAAGTGAAATGACATTGGTCTTAGGCAGAAATATCTGGTATTTCACTATTATGTCAGATACCTCTTTTGCTGGTACCTCTTTTGTTTTTGCCAAAAAAGCCATTTTTTCTTAATGCTTATATTTTATGCCTTACTTAAATAGTAGCACAATATTCTGTTTCTATCAGCATAGAAATATCCATTTGAGCATGTTTGCCACACAAAGTAGGTTGAAATTCTAAACAGTGGAGCTATTTATAATCATTCATTCATTATTGGTAAGATTTAACAGAAATCAATATCACTCTGAAACAATGAAAAAAACCCCCAGTAAGTTCAAATTTGGCACTTGACTTCATTATCAGCAACTTCCAATAGTAAGCAGATTTTAAAACTTTATTTATCTTTAATATGCATAAAAGATTGAGAAAAAAGCTACTAGATTGAAAGGAATCCAATTCATTTCTGTCATCTATCAATAGCAGCAGCCTACCTGTCCTATCTCTATGAGAAGTTGACTTTAGTGTTTTGTCTGTGCCTCTTCTAAATGTAGTAAAAGTCATTGATATGTACAATGTGCAAAGAGCTCTTCATCACCAGTGCAGGATTTTCTTCCTAATGCCTCTGCCTCACTCTCATTAACGCTAATTGCAGTTACAAGGAAAGAATAAACCCCAAAGCATTATCTAAATGCAGTCCAGTAAACATTAAAACGATCAATTTGGATACATAATGTGTTTTATTGTTGTTGCTCTACATTTTGGATACTGATGGGTTTTTTCCCTAAAGGAAAGAGAGAAAAGAAGGGAGACGAAAATTAGTTTATTTTATATTTGTCTGGTATTTATATAACATGCCATAGTCATAGGTGATCAGTTTCAGTCTGCACTCAGAACACATACATATGCATATCACTGTGTTGGCCTGTTCTCATGTGCCTAACTTTAATAAAAACTGAGGATTTTGCAGCAGTACAGGATATATGGTTCTCTATTACAGCAGGTTCTTGCAGTGCCATGCTACTAACAAATCTATAGTGCACAAATGGCAGCCAGATATGTAGAGGGATTTAAATATTTTGTCACCTTTCCATGTTAATACTGAGTGAGATGATGTGTTTTAAATATACAGGGATTTGTCAGTATTTGAGATTACATATTTACAGCCTTATTTTTCAAGGATAATATTCAAACTGAGATCTTTCCATAAGTTAGAACAATAAACTGGAGAGGCTTTTTAAATATTTTCTGTAATGAAAGTTCCATGCTAATGTTGTATCTTTACCACTAACCCCACATCAGACCTTTGGCCTATACACAATATAAGCAATGCAGCACACAAGTAATAGGGGATTACAGCATTGCTACGCTGTGATTGCATATAACTTGCACAAATGCTTAAATTTGCATTCAGTATTTAGCCCCAGGGAGTCCAACGAAGTTGCTTTTGATTTGTATAGTTAAACATCTGAATAAGTATTTGCAGGTTTGAGGCCTTAGAGATGACAGCATTTGGATGATATATTAAGCCAACTGCCCTTCTGTGCACTTCCACCTGTTGTGGGTTTCATGTACTATTTCAGTATTCTACTTTTGTGCCACTGAAACTCCATTAAATTACTGATGTGTGCAACCACGAAGGATCAGGTCCATTTTAGCATTAAAAGATGAAGTAGATAATAATACCATTCGCTTTTCTACTATTTCTGTACTCCCTGTAATAGAAGGACTTTCCAGTCCTGTTCTTGACACCAACTGAACACGTAGCTGAAAGAATTAATTTAGAAAAGTACACTTGGGCATATTATTCTGTAGTGAGTGCTTCTGGAAGTGGCTCAGATAGTTTGCTGAACTGAAGAGAGAGGAAATGCTTGCAGCTAGGGCAATTAGGCTGGAGTTATTTTAAGGAACTAATCCAACTGTTTTTCTGGGGTAAAGAGCAGAGGGAATTGTTCTATATTGGATATTTTCTTGGGAAGCTTAGCTGAAGGAATTATCTGCTGTGACTATATAACACAAGTAAAATACAAAACACATGAAACATACTTTTCAAATGTAGTTTTATGAAACTTGGCAGTCCACTAACTAACAGTAGACAACACATTTCCTCATTTTCAAAAAATAAAATAGCCAACTAGGTCTATTAGAGGCTAGTGGTTTTTCTTGATCAAATGGTTAAGCATCTATAGAAGGCTCCAGAAAGGTATGCGAGTGGAACATCTTCCCTTTGGTAAAGTACAGAAACATCATGCACCAGAATGTAGGCTTCTTTTAGATTAAAAAATTAACTATTGAGTCAGAGAAGGAAGAATCTCATTTAAAAACTGATTCAGTCTGGATGTTTCTAAGTTTTACTACTGTTACTAAAAAAATTCTTATATGATAAACACACACACACAGATATATATCATTATTATTACATATAATTTTTTAATATATGATAACACACATGTGTACATATTTCAGATGTGATCTGCAATCAGATTGAGGCTCCCAAAAGCTTTTGAATACATCAAGTAAACTGAAAAAGATAAACCCGCCACATTCTTATAATAAATCAGACAGTAAGGCATTTTCACATGTGCCCTAGGGTGGAAGCAGGACATTTTATTTAGAGTGAATCTTGGGAGCCATGCATTTAACATCCCCCGTTTCAGACTGGTGTCTCATGTATTCAACGTCCTGTGTTTCAAAATGATGGTGGGGACGCTTTAACCAACTAATCATTTTGAAATGTGGGACACAAAATACATGTGCTGCTGCAGCACACAGGAGCATTCCGAGTAGCATGCTTCAGCCAAATACATTAATCGAGTCCGCTTCCTTGTGTTCTAATCAGAACGTGTCAGACCATGTGTATAGGTGTCCTAAGGTATCACTAAGAAATGGACATGATAAAGAATATGTTGATTAAACATCCTTTCATTGGAAGAGTGTTGATTTGTCAAAACCAAAATTTTTTTCTCCAAGGGAACTATTGTTTTTGATATCTGTTATTATTACTATTCAAATATTTTAGGAAGAGTGTTCTCGGAATTGTTACAATAAAAAAAATCCTTGTAGCCCCTTTTGAAGTGACTTCTCATTTTGAAATTTAAACTAATTATAGTTAACACATATTTAAAAATGGCCAAAGCTGAAATGAAATGTTTGCACCTTATCCATACAAAGTGTTTCAATTGATCTGAATACATTTTTTAAAGACTTTTGGTTTGTGGAAAATGTGTGTCACTTAACTCCTCATCCTAACTTGGAAAGGAATTTTTTCTTCAATTTCTCAACTTTTTTTTTTTTTTTTTTTGAACGAGGCCTACTCAGTTACCAGAAACTCCACAACATAATATCCTTCAGTAGAGCTTTAGTGATTAATAGTTGAGGATCTAGCTCAAAAATTTCATCTGATTCACTGGTTAAAATCCCAGTTATACGTATGTCACTGAACTCAGAATTGACCCAGTGTACATTACATTCCCTGTGTGAATTGCTTTGGATTTTAATATTCACTACCTGTGCATTACCCAACCTAATATATGTCACATTATCCAATATTTGGGACCTAACCAACATTATATCTGAAAGGTAATCTCTCTCCTCAGAAATATCCTTGCCCTCATAGGTTCATGTCTTCTTTTTTTTCCCCTCACTTCAGATGCAAATAATGAGACTGGCAAAGAAGCTGAGAGTGTTTCAGAGGCCAAGTATCCATTTACATACTGATGAAAGTATGGTCTTTCTTAGGGTGAGGACTAGAAGCTTGGATTGCAAGTGGAGGGCCTGATTTAGAAATACCCCCATATTTAGGACAACACTGAAGCATGAGCACTCTATTAACAACTCAACTTATTCTAAATCCTACTGAAATCAATGCAATTAAATCTAGGGTTTAAAGCTAAGCCTGTGCCTCAATGCATCAGAATCCAGAGAGAAAAAACAGGGAATCTTCCACAGGAAAAGAGCAAAAACAGCCAGCAAACAATAGAATATACCCAAAGTGACTGTGCTGCTCCTAACAATCAGTTATGGATCCACCATCTGCTTATCTTAAGAATTCAGATGAACTCAAGGTAACCTGGCAAAAACAGCTCCATGAGCCCCAACTCACAGGAAAACGAGGCTGGGGGGAAGCCTCCTGTAATGTTTTTATTATCCAAAACATATGTGGCTCTTGTTTTAACACCTTTGTAAAACAATGCCCCTTTTAGGTGTCATGCTCAATAAAACACTTGTTCTCCATAACTCAGAATGAATTAGAAAAGGGAGGAGAAATAAAAGCCGCACTTTTTATAGGTACATTTTTATTGAAATTTAAACACCCAAGTGAAAGAGATTTACATAAAAGAATCTGACCTACATGATATACCATACATGACTGAAAATTGCCTCTCACTTCTTCATAAAATTTCAGCTTGACTGGCAGGTGCTATGTAAAAACAATATGTGAACTCTGCTTTCATTTAAATTTGCACTCTCACATGTCATATTGTATTATATATTTTGGTTTAATATTTAACAACAGTAATAATCACCTTCAAGTACATTACAGCAGTATCCTTCTATGGTATAACCCAACATATGCTAAAATAAATGATTTTTGGATTATTTACTTAACCCTTAATATACTCATGCTTAGGGCTTTCAGGGAAGGGAAAATGTGCAGAAAAAAAATCAACAGAACTTTATTCATTGAGTTCAGTGGGATTTGGATCATATCTTTAAAGAGGCTTCCTTCGAGTTGGGATGAGGTTGCCAAATGTACCAAAGAAATTCAGATTCCCAGATCCTACTGATTCAATGAGCTGAATTTTCACAGGAGTAAAATGTCTACTGGCCTTTTTTAGTTTGGGAAATTTCATCCTTACTTTATCAGTGAATAAAAGGCACAAACATGATATGATACAACTATATCATACTTAAAACTGCTTGGAAAATGGAACTTCTGTGTCTTTAAATTTTGATATTTTTCAAAACAAAATAAGGGGTTTTTTTTGGTTTTGTTCTCAGTTTGGTATTTCTAAAAAATTTCAGTATGGAAATATCAAAGCAAAAATCAACATTTCTTATCAATATAATTTTTTTAATCAATATTTATCTTTGAAATATCAGTTCAAAATTAATCAGGGTTTGTGGCAGAGGTGATCTTTTATTAGACCAACAAAATTTTTGTTTAATTGCAAAAAAGCCATTAATTGCAAGCCTTTGAGCATAATAAATACCCTTCATCAGGCATCGGAGCAAAGCCCAGAGGAGTATTCCATCTATTGACTCCTCTGTGAAATCTAGGACATAAGAACTTTCATTTCGGCTGAGGAGAACTTTTACAATCTCTTCTCCGATGCCTGGTGAAGGATGTTTGTGCTCAAAAGCTTGCAATTAAATAATGTGTATTGCAAAAATCTTGTTGATCTAATAAAAGATATCACCTCTACCATGAGCCCTGACTGCTTTTTCCTCTAGACCAATATGGCTACAGCCTGGATAACAATTCAGAATTACACATTTTATCTAGAATTTTGCTTTAAAAATTAAATAACAAATGCTTTTTCCTACACATTTCCAATATTCTTATTTTTATCAATGCAATGATCTGACTGAAAAATAATCAACCATCTCTAATTATAAGCATATTGACAGCTGACATCATGCTAAAGTTGAATCAATTTACTAGCTGTTTTCAAAGACCTCAATATTATGTCTAATTATTTACCACAATATAGTATCTTCTCATGTAGTTGATCATGTATGATTTGGTGTTTTTTTGTTTTGTTTTGGGGTTTTTTTGTTCATTTACATGTGTGGATAAATACACCAGATACAAAAACTGAAAAGAAATAGGAAGGAAGGTAGACAGACACCTAGAAAGAAAGATGTTTCCTGAATATGTTGACAGTGAAAAAACTACAACAGTAGATCCGACATTAAAGCACAATAGAACGTAAGGGGCTCAGCTATTACATTAATACATGTATAAGGGCCTTATTACATGGTAATCTTAGGCAGTTTCTGGAGTTCTTAACCTCTAGATCTACTGCACACATTTAAGTTGCTTAAAACACTCATTATTGATCTCAAAGTTACACCATTCCAGAACAGGATTATCTCTAGTCTGCCTATTTTGCTCCTGTTCCAATAAGGTGCAGCCACACCAAACAGCTATACCACCCAAGTTGAAGTCTTTCAGTATCCTAGAAGGCAGTGGGTGAACAGAGACACCAGGGCACAGTAGGGCTGGGCATGGTGCTTCTGCCTTGCAGCTCACTGGGGTGCCCAGTGACTACGATGCCTCCTGGACTGGCTCACTGCTCTGAATGCCTGAGCCAGACTGCAGGAAGAAACAGGCTGGTATTCACCCCTCCCACTGACCTGCGGTTGAACCTGCACCCAGTGCTGGACTTTGATGCAGCGCAGCCCGTGCCCAGTGCCTTCACCTTCAGGACTTAGACACATACCATGGTGAGGCCAGGTAGCTGCAGCAAGACACTGCTCAGCAATTGCAGTGAGGGAGCACAAGGCCAGTTTCTGCTGACCCGGCACTCCACTGGGCTGTGTATATTCCAGCCACTGGTTCCCCCTGCCTGGCTTACCCAGCAGAGGAAACCCCTGACCCCCGCATACCAGCCAGGCAGCTCTGGGCATAGAGTGCAGGGTTCAGAGCTGCCCATCTCAGCAGGGGTTCACAGGGCAGGCAGGGAGGCTGTGCTGCTCACAACTGCCTCCCAAGCCTGGTGAGGTAGGAATTCCCATCCCTGTACCACCCTACCTAGCATATTCCTGGTCCAGGAGTAGGTGCTAGGGGAAGTCTTTAGTGTTTGCTGCCTCTGCTCAAGCCAAGGAGTCCAGAAGCATGCCTGAGCTGAGCATTTTGGAAGTACATGCTGTCAGTCAGTAAAAAGATTTAAAAAAAAAAAAAAAAAAAACACCCTAAAAAAAAAATTGTACTTATATCAGTGGACAAATGAATTACTTTCTCCCAAGGCTGGCAATAAAAACAGCCTTTACTAGATATTGAAAATAAAGAATAAATATCGAACAAATATGGAATGGATGTATTTAGTACAATAAAGGAATATTCATTGAGGAGAAATAAATATTGGTAGGAATGAATATGGGCAGAAAGAGTGTCATGGACAAAGTAAACATAAACAAAACAAAACCCCCATAAAGAAAAGGAGACATTAAGAAAGAGATGCTGTACAGGAAAAAAGAGAAGCATATCCAGAAAACATGGTTAACGACTTCAGAAGTCTCTAACTGCTTTAGGTTACTTTTCAAAAGTCACCTAAGCACTAAGGCACATTGGCCAAGATCTTCAAAGGTGTTCAGGTGCCACTGAAGTCAGATTAAGTGCCTAATTACCTTAGAAGATCTGGGCCATAGCCACATATGTCCCTTTGATTCCCAGTCAAAGCCTTTGACTCAGTTAACTTTGCGTCTCTATGGAAGATCTTATTAAAGTTTTGCTGCCCAGGGAAATTTATCACATTCCTAAGACTCCTTCATTATTAGATGACTGCCTCCATCCTATGCAGTGACTCAGTTACAGAGCCTTTTGCCATTCAAACCGGGGTCAAGCAGGGCTATATAATCACACTAATTCTGTTTTCCATCTGTCTTGTACTCATTAAGATGCTCATCCAAGACCATCTGCCAGATGTCATTACCAATGAATACAGAATGGATGGGAACTTCTCATACCTCTCCTGCCTCTGTGCCAAAACCAAAGTTACTTCAGCCTCAATTGTGAAACTTCACTATGTTGATGATTGTGCTGTAATTCCTCACATGGAGGGCAACTTACAAATGGACCTTAACTGCTTTTCTCAAGCATACCAGTGCCTGGGGCTGACTCTTAAAATCAGAAAAATGAAGGTTCTTCATCAGTCTGCTTCAGACCAATCAATCCCCCCTGGCAAAGACCCTCATGAAGGATAGGAGCTGGAGAATGTTGAACACTTTGCATGCATCAGCAGCCGTCTCTCAAAAAAAGGCCAGCACTGACGAGGAGATCCGGTATAGGATCTGATGTGCCAGATCTGCTTTCAGAAGATTGAATCATCATGTGTTCAATGATCACGACATCAGGACTCAAAGCTCCTGCTATAAAAGGCTGTGGTAATCTCAACACCTCTCTATGGATGTAAAGCTTGAGCGACCTACAGGGACCGCCAGAAAAATCTGAAACCCCTTTACCAGAACTACCTATGGAATATTCTTGGTATAAAGTGGAAGGATCATCACACAAATGCCAGTGTCCTCACCGATGCTAACACCACCAGTATGGAAATATTGATTATTCAACATTAGCTGTGGTAGACACACTGTATGTGCACACTTAATGTACATTTACCAAAGTCATTGTTACACTCCTAACTCAACCAAGGACAAAGGACACATGGGGGCCAGAGGAAATGCTTCAAGAATGCCCTTAAGGTCAACATTAAGAAGTGTGGCATTGGCACCTCAAATTGGGAAAAACGAGGGCTATATGATGATGCCTTCTGAGTGAAGCTATGTCATACTTTGAGGAAAACCATCTTGCCTTGGAGGCAGAAAAACAGAAATGGAAGGAAAGGAAATAAGAATGACAAATCTGTGGTCCAACCCTCCCTTTAACCCCCACCTATAGTGTTTCCCAGACCCTGTAGCTCTAAAAAAATCAGCCTTTTTCCTACAAAAAAAAATCCTTTTATGCAATTTATTGCTGAGGAGCAAGGCTATGACAAATCTATTTAAAAAATAATGGAACAGCTGCTACTCATGAACTTGAATTATTTCATGTTTAGGCATCAATGTATTCATTTACAACCCTTTACTTGACCCATAGGAGTGATCATCCTTGAGTGGGAGGGATTGACACCACCATCACTGACAGTGATTGATACCCAGTAATATTTACTTACCTGGGTGCCTAAAACATTTCTGAAAATGGGAATGAGACAGTGCTGGATTTAGGTTTAAAATATTCAAGCTACAGTTGAGGGCCTTACAATATGAAAAGCCTCTAAATAAGAGAAAAGAACTGACTCAATATCAAGTTTTATACTAATCAGTTGGTAAATAAAGGAGATATGGGAAAATGACTCCCTAGATATGGACATTTTCATTCTAATATGACAAAATGTACATACATTGGACTATTTTTATTATATGGGGCCTCTTAAACTGAACATACTTGAGGGCTTCAGTATGTCATAGTCTGACAGTGGAATTAGGCTCAAAAAACCCTTGGACAATTTTGAAATATACTGAACAGTTTTAGAGAATCAGTTCAGTAAATCATTCCTAAAAACCTCAAGTGCTTTTTTGAAATTTACCAACCTACCAGAAATTTGATAGCCCTTTTTATTGCAAATGAGTCATCATAGATTTTGTACCATGGGAAATGCCAACCTTTTGGAAAAAGATTCCATTATGAATTATGATAAAAATTCTTGCAAAACACAATTTTGGGAATAATTCATTTGGAGCTACCCTAATTTTATTGATATTATCATATAATCTCATTTTGATGAATTAAATACATTTTGCTTTTTGAATGCTGACACTTTAAACAAGAAAATATGACATGGAATAAACATTACTCCATAACATGCCTAGGAAACACAATATTAAAGGGTATTGTATAATTTATAAAATATAAAATAAAATTATATTACTGCCCATTATACCACATACCCATATTAATGGTTATTTTATTCAAACTTATGTTAATCAAATTTAAAAATAATAAAAACATCATCACCTGAAATGTTCTGGAGTTATCAAAACTTCACTTTTTAACATTATGAAAATTAAAAGAAAATGTGAGGTTGTTTTGACTCCCTACCCCCATTAAAACACTGTTTTTGCTAAATATTTCAACTTAGATGCAATAGCAATTTTCCAATTAAAATATTGTTTTTGACCCTTCCATCAATATCCTCTCATGGAACAATGGTATTAGCATAGGACACTTAGGAACTTAAAATTTACAATTAAGCACTACACAATTAATTGTTTAAGGGCAAGACTCTAAAAATATCTAATAAATAATGGACCAGCTGCTACTCATGAGCTTTAAGTATTTCATGTTTCATTGATTTCAGGGTACTGGGTTTACTTATCATAAATGGTAACATTTTATATTTTGTTATATCAATGATTTTTTAAGTCTGCAGATAACAAGATGAAATACCATACAGAAAAATCAAATACCTACATTAATTCCATCTGTATTTTTCCATTTCTGTTCTCTTCTGTGGTGACACTCATCACTTAGCATCAGCTTTGGTACTCATCACTGACCTTAATTGCTGCATACATATGTAAGGCTTAACTCTCACAAAGGTCTTTTACAACAAAGTACTGCACAACAAACTTTTATTGGAATCCTATAGTTAATGTGCAACTTCACCGTGGGTTCTTTCCGTTCCAGTTACCAGATTCTTGGGCTTTATTTAGATTTGTTTGTTTATTTGTTTTTGTGAGGGTATTTTTGGGGGGAGGAGGGGAGAGTTAATATTTGGTTTGTGGGAATGCTTTATTATATAAAAAGGTAATGCTATAATCTCATATATTAGGGAGATGCTTGAATTTCCTGTCTAGACAAGTCCTTCTTTGTAGAAGATTTTGTTTAATGTCCTTAGTCCTACATTTTGTTAGTGGCTTTCTCATTAGAGTTGTATTATCATAGTATCATAGTAGCTAGAGTCGGAAGGGACCTGGGCAGATCATCTAGTCCGACCCCCTGCCTTGGCAGGAAAGAGCACCGGGGTCAGATG
>JAGPOW010003642.1:69310494-69344015 GCA_030014935.1 Caiman crocodilus | reverse complement strand
CCCCAACCAAGGGGAGGAGCTGGACCGGGAATTTTCAGGCCAGCTTGCAGAGGCACTTAAGGCAAGGGATGTAGTTGTCATGGGTGATCTAAATTACCCCGACATCTGCTGGGAGGATGAGTCAGCCAGGTTGGACTGATCCAGGAGGTTCCTGGCCGAGATACAGGACCTCCATTTAACCCAAGAGGTGCACAGTTCCACCAGAGGAAATGGCATGTTAGACCTGGTCCTGGCCACAGGAAATGATCTGGTAAGGGGGCTCCAGGTCCTTGACCACCTGGGTGACAGCGATCATTGTTTGCTGGAATTCATCATCCAGCACAGGGTGACAAGGGCCTGCTGTAAGGTGGTAGTCTTAGACTTCAAGAGGGCCAGCTTCAGGGAGTTGAGGAGATTAATGGGAGAGGTGCTGGGAAACTCAGTGCCCAAGATGAGTGGTCGTTCCTTAAGGAGATGATACTCAGGGCCCAAGAGGTGACTCTCTCAGCTAGAAGCAAGGGGGGCAAGAGTGCCCAAAGGCCTCCCTGGCTCGCCAAGGACATCCAGGAATGCCTGGTTGCCAAAAAGGTAGCACACACCCGGTGGAAAAGGGGGGCAATCTCCAAAGAGGAGTATACCTCCACTGCTCGGGCCTGTAGGGGGGCTGTTAGGAAAACTAAGGCGGACATAGAGCTAGGACTATCATTCAAGATCAAAGATAATAAAAAGTCCTTTTTCAAATATATAGGGAGGATGAAGAAGGTGCTGGGAAATGTGGGGCCCCTGCAAGATACGCTGAGCAATCTGGTGGTCACGCCTGAGGACAAGGCAGACCTCTTTAACAAATTCTTCACCTCCGTTTTCTTCTGCAGGGATTGGGACTCCCCCACCATGATTCAAGATGGACTCAAGGGGAATGCCTCAAGACCTAAGGTTGAGAAGGACTGGGTTAGAGTGCTACTGGAGGGGCTGGACATGTTCCAATCAGTAGGTCCAGATGCTCTCCACCCCAGGATGTTGAGGGAGCTAGCAGGGGTTATTGCAGGGCCCTTGGCATGGCTTTACGAGCGCTCGTGGTGCTTGGGTCAGGTGCCAGATGATTGAAAGATAACCAATGTGGTCCCTATCTTTAAAAAAGGAAGGAGGGAGGACCTGGGCAACTATAGGCCCATCAGTCTTACCTCAATCCTGGGGAAACTCTTTGAAAAAATCATCAACGAGCACATCTGTGATGGGCCAGCATCGGGAATGATGCTCAAGGGCAACCAGCACAATTTCATTAAGGGCAGGTCATGTCAGACCAACCTGATTGCCTTTTACGATCAGGTCACAAAAGCATTAGATGCAGGTGTTGCCGTGGATGTAGTCTTTCTGGACTTCAGCAAGGCCTTTGACACTGTCGACAACTCCATCCTCATTAAAAAACTAGGTGACCGTGGCATCGATGTCTACACGGTCAGATGGACTGCAAATTGGCTGAAGGGTCATACTCAGGAGGTGGTGGTGGATGGGTCATATTAGTCCTGGGGGGAAGTGGGCAGTGGAGTCCCCCAGGGCTTGGTTCTTGGGCCCACACTGTTCAATTTCTTTACCAGCAATTTGGATTACGGGGTGAAAAGCAACCTGTTCAAATTTGCTGATGATACCAAAATATGGGGAGAGGTGGGCATGTTAGCAGGGAGGGAGAGACTGCAGAAAGACCTGGATAGATTGCAGGGGTGGGCTAACAAAAGCAGGATGTGTTTCAAAACTGACAAGTGCAGGGTGCTGCACTTGGGCAGTAGTAACCAGCAGCACACTTATAATGTGGGAAACTCCCTTCTTGAGAGCATGGAGGCAGAAAGAGATCTTGGAGTTGTTATTGACTCCAAGATGAACATGGGCCAACAGTGCAAGGTCACAGTCGGCAGGGCTAACTGGACCTTATTGTGCATCCACAGGTGCATCTCAAGTAGGGCCAAGGAGGTGATCCTCTCCCTCTAAGTGACACTGGTCAGCCCGCAGCTGGAGTACTGTGGCCAGTTCTGGGCGCCCCACTTCAAGAGGGATGTGGACGACATTAAGAGGGTCCAGAGGAGGGCCACCCGCATGATCCAGGGACTGTAGGGCAGACTCTACAACGAGAGGTTACGGGACCTGAACCTGTTCAGCCTTGACAAGAGAAGGCTGAGGGGGGCCTTGTGACCATCTATAAACTCACAAGGGGGGGGACCAGAAGGGTTTGGGGGAGACCTGGTTTGCACTAGTTCCCCCGGGATAACAAGGAATAACGGCCACAAATTATTGGAGAGAAGGTTTAGATTAGATATCCATAAGAACTACAGTTAGAGTGGCTAGGACCTGGAACCAACTTCCAAGGGAAGTGGTGCAGCTCCTACCCTGGGGGTCTTTAAGAAGCGGCTTGATGCCTACCTGGCTGGGGTCATTTGAGCCCGGTTTTCTTCCTGCCCAGGCAGGGGGTCCGACTTGAAGATCTACAAGGTCCCTTCTGACCCTACTTCTATGATTCTATGAATTGAGTCTGCTGTAGTGTGGTAATTACCATGCTCCAGCAGACTCTAGCATCTTGTGTATCAGCATCCCTGCGCTTAAAAATTGCAGTGGGGGTGTTTTAGCTAAAGCTCACTCAACAAGCTTTATTTAAAATGACCCCACCAGCATTTTCAAATGTGGGGACATTGATATACGAGATGCTTCAGGCACTTTAATTAGAGCACCTTTTGGAGCCTCTCTAATTAACATCTCCTCCTACCCATCCCCTACCAAAGCACATGTATAATCATCATGAGAGTCTTCCCTTCTCTAAGTCTGCTTCTCCTCTTTTATACCACTCTTCCAGGCATGGCGCTGGCTGAGCATACCATGGTGGGGCCAATCCAGGCCCTTTAACCCTTTCTTTCCCAGGTCCTAGCCAGAGCACACCATCCCACCATCTCCTTTAACCCCTTTTGGCATACTTCCCGCCCTAGATACCTCTTCCCTCTCCTGTGGCAAAAAATCCATGTTAAGATGGTCCTTTCTGGCCCTATGATGGATTCAGAAGGAAAAGGGTTGCAGGGCCACGTACCACTGCATAATTTAGGGATCTATCTCCTTCATGGTGTGTAAACAAAGAAAGGGTGTGTATTCCATGAATGAAGTGAAGGTTCCACCCAGCACATAATTTTGGAGGGCTTCCACTGCCAGTGCTTCTTTCTCAATGATGGAGTAAATCTTCTCCCTCGGGAATAGCTTTCAGCTCAAGTAGACAATGAGGTGTTCCTCCCTGTTCATCATTTTGGACAGCACTACCTTCACCCCCCACATTGGAACTACCAGTCTAGGGCATAAACTCTTTTGAAAAGTCCAGGTTATACAGGACTGGTTCCTGACATAGATAAGCCTTCAACATTTGGAAGGCCTGGGTGCATTCTCTGGTCCACTGTACCCTCTGTGGATGGTTATCATTTAGAAGGTCTGTGAGTGGACTTTCAATTGAAAAGAATGTCAGTATAAACCAGATACTACCAATCCAGTCCTAGAAATTGGTGTATATGAGTTTTGATGTTCAGTTTTGGAAACCTTTGCAGAGCCTGGACCTTGTCCACTAGTGGCTGTATTTGACCATTCCTCAGGGTATACCTCAGGCATGTGGTTTCACTCTTACTCATGTAGCACTTGGCTATGTTTGCAGTTAGACCCACTTCCCAGAGTGACCACAACACTGCAGCCACCTGGTCTACCTGGCTGCCCATGTCTGGCTGTAAACTAGTATGTTGTCCACATATGTTGCTGTACATTGCTGGTGGGGCTGCAGGACCTGGTCCATCAGCCTTTGAAATGTGGCTGGGGCCCTATGCAACCCAAAGGCATTGTCCAAAATTGGTGTAAGCCAAAGTGGGTAGCAAGAGCTGTCTTTCCTAGATTCAAGTGTCAATGGGTCTGGAGTACCCCTTTTGTTGTAAAGTTTTAGGAAGCTCCTAACTGGTCCAGTAACTCATCAATGTGCAGCAATTGGTTGTCAACCAATTTCAAAATTGCATTGACCTTTCAGAAGTCAATGCAGAACCATGTTTTGCTGTTCCATTTTGGGACTAGCACAGTCAGACTCTTTCAGTCATTGTATGATTCCTTGATAACCCCAAGATCCAGCTTGGCTTATAGCTCCTGCTTCACTGTCTCTCTCATTCTATGGGGCAGGACGTGGGAGTTTTCCCTGATTCTACTTCCTGGATCCATTTGCATCCCTGTCTTGTCATGAGGCTTGAACCAACACTAACACCAGTCCCTCAACCACGAGACAATAAAGCAGGGTTGGCCTCCAGGTGGATATTGCTAGACATGCAAGCACTGTCTGAGGTTCTTCTGTGGAATATCAGGGGTGTCTAGTATTATAGATTTCATCTCCCAGTAATAATGAGCTGTCTCAGCATCAAGACCATAATAGACCAGCTGGAATGCCCCAACAGATAAGGAACCAGGATTATTGTATGTTGCTTTGGAGGACACTCTGGAGCTGCCACCCTCTCAAATGTCTTTAAATATGCCTCAGGGTCATTGGCTAGCCCCATCTTGGCCAGCTGGATGGGAATGTTCTGGCTTATAGTTGAATTGGTTTAATAAAAGATATCAGATTTATCGAAAGAAATGTGTCTATCTATGTCCTTAGACCAACACAACTATAACCTACACCCCTGGTTTATAGTAGCTGACTCAGGGGATGCTGCTGGTGCATGTGGCCACAGCAAGGTGCTAATCTGCTGCAGCAGCTGCTGGTGGTGGTTCTGAACCACTAAGTCCTTAAGTAATTTCTGTTGTTGGACAGCCATCCATTTCAGCTGTGCTTCCAGCTCCATGACATGGGCTATGGGGGAGGGCACCACCTGTGATCCCTTTTTTCCACTGCCCTGTGCAAGCCTTCTTGTATCGAGGGTAAGGGTTGCTAAACTGCCTATGTTCTCCACCAAAATGTAATGGGGTATTGGGGCAGCTCCCCAGCCCCATGTTCTAATCTACCCAGGCATCTATATTGACCCAAAGATCTACAGCACTCTCTTCTCAGAGGACATCTATCTGACTTGAAGCCAGGCTCAGTCATCACTGAGAGTCCTCTCCTCCCTGGACAGGTCCCCAAAAGTGCATACATGTGGTTTGCAGTGCCTATAAGTCATCTAAGGTGCCACAAACTGCATGCAGTGCATCTGTACTTGTGTGCTATACTTCTAATTTTCAGTGGAGCCATTTTTTTTGACACAGGAAGATCTTGGTATCAAAAAATAATTGTGACTAAAAAAGCAGCACAGCACACATGGCAGCCTGTCCAGCTAGAGCCACACTCTGGGTGCTGGCAAGCCTCTTAACAGCTGGCTTGATACCGCTGCTGCCCTGGGAGGCATCCAGAACCTGAGGTAGGCTGCTGAGGGTATTATAGGTGCTGGCCCCAGCATCCCCTGCCCCACCTTGGTATCTTTGCTGTGCACCAGAGTGCATGTGAAGGAGCATGCCTGGGGATAAATAACAGCAGCACCAATATGTGCTGCTGCTGTTTGACCCCTTGGGAAATGCATGCTCATAGGGATGTACTCTCTGAGTCTGCTTCCCTTCTTTTAACCTTTCTTCCATGCCCAGGATTGGCTACAAGCATACCAAGGTGGCCAACTGAGGCCAGAAGCTCTCGTTAACCCCTTCCTTGTTTGGGGCTAATCACTACACACCATCACAATTGTCTATTGATTTCAGTTGGTGCCTGAGAGCAGAATATGGCTCCTTCATAAAAACTAAGAGTGGTTTGGATCTGTGCTCCCATTTTATATGAATGCTAAAGTTTATGAGTGGGAATTTTTGTTTTGAATTATATCATTAATAGTATTTTGAAAATAAGTGGAAGGAAACACATTGGCAACTAAGATAAACTGATATTTAAAGCATAGAAAGAATCAGGGAAGCAGAGAAGAAAAGAGTTAGAGGGACTCACATAATTAAGCAGACATTGTCATGATGTGAATCATGTCCGTTTTTCTGGGTAGGCATTGATACCACTATAAATGACAAGTAGATCCTCACTATGCTAGAAGGATTTTTACAAGCTGACAAAAATATACTGAATACGTTCCCTGCTCTGTTTCAGAAAGTGTCATTCTAGGAATAATGACACCTATCAGTGGACTTCTGTGTTTAAAGGTTATGTAGGGAAGAACTCAATAAAAATTAAGATCCAAAAAAATAGGGGCCCATTGACCAGTAAACTAAAACAAATGTTGAGAAAGATATCGAAGCCCAACCAGTGGAAATTATCAGCAATGTGAATATAGGAAAACATAGAATTCTACTATACATAAAATAGTTCTAGCATTTCTGATCTATTTTTCATCATGAGAATTTGGCTGGGCTCTTTTTTATAACAATGCTTTCACTTTCTAAAGGTTATCACTAATAGTAAACAAAATAAATATTCACCAGATCCATTAGTTTCTGAATGCTTGCACTGACATTTTAAAAAGGATATTTGGTTTTAGTCAAAAGATTTGTCAGTTATTTTTCTTATTTTACGAATGCTTTCCAATAAGGTCAATAGCAATAATAAAATTCCTAGTGAATTCCATCACGTTTCTGACACTTCTCCCTTTACAAGCTAAAAAGCCATCTTAAGCTATAGGCTTTGAATTAGATATTTTAATTTTATTAATTTCCTCTATTTTGGTCTATCTGGTTCCGTTTAATGGATAAAAAGGGGTCAGTGGTGTGACTTTTATGGAAAGTTTTGTAGTGTCTACTAAAAATAGATGGGATTAAACTGATCTCCTCTGGAAGTTTATTCAGAGCCAGATTTACTTGACTGAGAATGTTTTATCCTTAGCTCTCACGCACTTTGTCCTGGCCTTTGTGATTTTCACTGTCCCATAGAAACACAGTTTTCAATGTTCCATGCATTAAAATCAGACTTTGTTGTAGTGGAATCTTGATATGCTAACTGTCCCAAAGCTGTAAACTAAAGCCTTAAATCAGAAGCAGAATGGGAGTCAGTGGATGAATTCGAGTCTGCATCTGATATGCTCATAACAGCTTAAGACTTAATAAAAAAAGGCAGCTGCATGGTGGGACAAATGTGTTAGATCAGTGTGATCAGGTTTTCATCCCAGAGAAAAGAACAAGCTCTTCTAATAAGCTAGGGATGCAAGAGGCATCTTTGGCCTATATCCAACTCTACACATAGATGGGTTATTTGCACCGATATAGCTAACTTTAGTCATGTAGATAACATTTCAGGCCACTTAATCTGAATAACAACCTTTTATCCTACAAACCTAAGGTAGAATTTTATTTCCTGTAGTGCATCTAAATGTTAGCTTTCCAGCCCTGAAAGTGGCATCTTTGGCATTTATGTACACATAGTGACTCAGCTATTCCTGAACTGTTGAACATTTATAAGCGTGCACACACAGATTGAGCTTATGTAATATGGTAACATATGGGCCAAGTGTGTCTGCAACTAAATATGTATACACCTGCATAGAAGCTGCAGAAAAAGTAGGAGTAGTGAGAGAAGGAAGGTCTTCCATGATTTGGTCCTAATAACTGAACAGTTAGGGCACTTGCTCATGAACTGGAGACCCAAGTACTGGGCCCACACCTACCCGTTACTCAAAGGGGCTTTGAATCCACATCTGTCTGACTTTCTAGCACCATATTTTAACCGACAAGTCAGGCATGATCTACACCTTTTTCCAGTATTCCTTTTGAGGATCGCATTTCATAACCATTGGATAAAACCAGGATGACCAGGGAGCCAGAGAACACATACAGCCAACAGGGGAGCAGTTTGTAGGCAGTTGCTGGAGCCAAGAGGAGGGAGGAAGGAGGAGAAAAACCAGGCCAGGCACCAGATCCTGGCCGGGAAAGGCAAGTGATCCAGCTGCCTGTACCTTTGGTTTAGCTGACTGTTTGTTTGTTTGGTGTGGGGTGTGCTCTAAGAAGCTGAGAGTGGGTGCTGACTGCTGAGTGAGTGTTGATTGCTGTGGGATTGCTGCCTGGGCCTGTGTCATCCCAGACCCAGAAGGGTATAAAAGGAGACTTCCTAGGTGACCAGGGAGCCTGTGACCAGTTCATGAGTAAGAGTACACACTGTGTAGAAGTACATGGGAGCTTCAGGTAAGTGAATGAGATGCGGGGCTACTATTCGGGGTGGTGACATGGAGGTAAGAATCTGTTCTCTTACAAGTTGGTTGACCTCCTCCAAAGGGCTTTAAACTAGGTTCATCAGGGGATGGGGAAGCAGAGGTTAAGAAGAACCTAGGATCAGTGAGCCATGAGCAATGCACTGGATCAGCCCAGTAAGCACTAAGGGGCCTGATAGACATCAGGACAGAGGGATACCAAGGGCACCCATTGGGGGGGCTTAACTGTCTCTATACCAATGCTAGGAGCATGGGGAACAAGCAGAAGGAACTTGCACTTCTGCTTGCAAGCAACAACTTTGACCTGGTTGGACTAATTGAAACCTGATAGGTCCCTACTCATGATTGGGCAGTACGCATTGAGGGTTACAGGTTGTACAGATGGGATAGAGCAGGGAAAAAGTGTGTTGGGGGAGTGTTGATCTTTATGTTAAGAAACCATATGCATCCTCTGTCCTCAAGATGGAATCAGAGGAGGGCCAAACCAAGGTACTGTGGGTCAGGATATAAGGGGTTGGTGGGGATCTGTTATAGACTGCCACACCAGGAGCATGAGCTAGACCTCTGTAATTCTCCATAGAGGTCTCAGAGTCTGTACAGTCAAGAGATATGGTTGTCATGGGTGACCTAAACTACCCTAACATCTGCTGGGAGGAGCAGTCAGCCAAATATAACCACTTGTGTAGGTTCTTAACCTGCACACAGGACCTTCATCTAATGCAGAAGGTATATAATCCCTATTACTAGGGGAAACACCTTGCTAGACTTGGTGTTAGCTACAGGGGATGACCTGGTGGGGAATCTGCAGGTACAAGGTAACCTAGGGGATAGTGATCATCAATTGATTGAATTCACTATCTAGCAAAGGGTGGGTAAACTAACCAGCAGGGCTGAAGTGCTAGACTTCAGAAAAGCTAACTTCAGTGTGCTCAGAAGATTAATTAGTGAGGAGTTAAAGCTCAAGAGCATTGGCAAAATGGGGGTCCAGGAAGGGTGGTCTATCCTCAAGGGAACGATCCTACAGACAAAGGAAGAGACAATCCCATTGTGCATAAAAGGGGGCAAAGGGGCCAAGAAGCCCTCTTGGCTGAACAGGAAAGTCCAGGAAAGCCTAATGACAAAGAAAGAGGTATACAGACTGTAGAAACAGTGGGTAGCTACCAAGGAGGAGTATCTCTGGCTCACACTTGCAGGGAATCAGTTAGGAAGGCAGGATTAGAACGTAGGCTTGTGACAAAATTTAAGGACAAAAAAGTTCTTCTTTAGGTATATAGGGAGCAAAACGTAGCATGGAACTCCTACAGGACAAACTAAGACAACTGATGACAGAGAGGAGGGACAAAGCTGAGCTCTTCAATGAGTCCTTTTGCATCTGTATTCTTAGACACAAACTGAGACAAATCTCCCAATTGGATCATAGACAGACACAGGAGGGACACCAGCCCACCAACTGTTTGTGCAGACTTAGTAGAGGGGCACTTGGAGGGGCTGGATGTGTTCAGATCAGCAGGCCCAGATGAACTTCATCGAAGGGTGCTGAAAAATTGGCCAGTGTCATAGCAGAGCCACTGGCACAGCTGTTCAAACACTCATGGTGCTCCAGTCCAGTCCCAGAGTACTGGAAAAGGGTCAATGTGGTCTCTTTTTCAAGAAGGTGAGGAGTGAGGAACTGGGAAACTATAGGCTGGTTATTCTCATCTCTATCTTTGGGAAAACTCTGGAAAAAAAAAAATCATAAGGATCACATTTGTGGGAGCCCAGCAAGGGAAATAATATTGAAAGGAAATCAGCACAGATTCACTGCAGGTAGATCCTGCCTAACTAATCCTGTTTCTTTTTATGACCAGGTCAGAAAGTGCTTAGACACAGGAGTTGAGGTAGATGTCATCTATCTAGAATTTAAGAAAGCCTTTGATACAGTATCTCATGCTGTTCTTGTAAATAAACTGACTGGCTGCCACGTAGATAATTACATGGTCAGCTGGGTGGCAAATTGGCTTCAGGGTCACACCCAGAGAGTGGTGGTGGATGGGTCGATATCGACCTGGAAAGATGTGGGCAGTGGAGTTTTCAAGAGGATACTGGACAAGTCCATAGCTGAGGTCATATGTTCCCAGAGCTCTGTCCTGCCCAGGGCAGCAGGTCAGACTTGATGACCAACTGAGGTCCCTTCCAGCCCTAACATCTATGAATGTATGAAAACAAAGTGGAGATGTTTCTGCCCCATTGGGAGCACACCTCCAGGCTACTAACTTCCTCCTTTCTGGGCCAGCATCCATGTAACACACTCTGCTTTCTTCACTTCTTGGCCCCCATATATCTGTCTCTTGTCTGTCAGGACCTGATTTGAGGGGAATGCTGGAGAAGAGATTGGGTAGTGCCTAACTTGTGACATAGTAGTTAGAGCACTGTGATGAAATGTCAGAGAGCTGTAGCTTCACACTTCTTCTCTGCAAAGCTAACCAAGAGATTGGGTCTCAAGTTTCCTGGGCAAGTGCCCTAATCACTCAACTGGGGCTGAAATATAAGAAAGCCTTCTCCAGAATCTTACATGGGTTAGCAGTTGGCTTCTGGCTGGCTACATTTTCAGGACTAAGATATACATCCAGAATGGGCACATGTATGTAACCATGTATCTGCCCAGTCAATGCATATCCTACCATGCATGCTCAGTACACATATGCATACTAACATCCACAGTGCAGAGAAATTTTTAGCCCTTACATATGATCCAACTGCCACTTGTGGGACTATAAAACTGTCATATAAATGCATGAAGAGAAATAAAATGTTTCCCCTATTCATTAAGGTACTTCCCCAGCTTGTGTGAGATCCAGGGTCTAGACTCCCCTCAGCCTGAGGGGGTTTGAACCTATGACTACTTACAGTCATTAAAACTCCCCTCCTAAAAAAACAGCACTTTAAATTCAGCCCACGACCGCACTGAGCACACCACATGTCCAGAAGAGGCATCACATTAGTTTGACCCAGCTCACCAACATCTGTATACATCAGGTACTTCAATGTGGCTTTTTTGGTGCTTTTATAGCTCTATAGCTATTTGGTGCTCAATAGCTCTAATTGAATCAGCTATTAGATAAAAGTGGCAAAAAGCTTCTCTGAAGCACATGATCTATACAGATACTGCAGAGCTGGGTTGAACTAATACACTGCTTCTTCTGCTAAAGCATTTTTTTTTTTTTGGGGGGGGGGGTGGTTCTCATGTCTGTTATCATCCTATATGTCCTACTTCCTAACAAAGTAATCTAATCACCAGATCAGGGGTTAGGTCTTGCAATGAGCACTCCCCACTCATCCAGTTGAAGATGGCCAATTGAGCAGGCAAGGGGTGAAGAGATTGAAGACTAAAAGGGGAATCATGCTAGAAAGGTTTTGGCTCAGCAAGGTGGTCCCTATCCTGGAACGGAGGAAGCCCTGGCTGCTGGCACTTGTTCCAAATACGTTTCTGAATTTTGCATTTAATAAAATTGGATGAGCTATGGGGTACCTTCTGCCCCATTGGGGCTGAAACTGAGGCTAGTACCAAGAGCCCTGTTTCTTTCTACGGCAGTGAAGCAGACTCCATCTTCTTCATTCACATTCTCCCCAATTTATTACTTATTTGGCTTCATATATTCCTCCCCACCTGCATATCACTAGTTATGGTTTTGTTGTGACTAAAGACTTCCAGAATTAACCCAGATACAGTATACTTGCAAAACAGTATAAGTCACTGGAACAGATTTTTTTTGAGAATTCTCAGAAGGACAAAGCAAATCAAGTAAGATCTAAAATCTGCGTAAGTTATTAACCACTTATTTGATTAAAGTTAAAGCTGCAGTTAAGATAATATATTCACCCAACAGATCCATTGCCGTCGCAGACCTTGTCTCACCGGTCTTTACCTGCAGCACAACATGTGTGGTGTATGTGTGTGTTTGTGTTTCTTTTATTTCTTCCTTGTTTTTCCCCTGAGGATGTACTCCGCAGCTATGGTGTGTGAGACATAAGTATGGATGATCTTATAGACATTTTGGACAAATTGCTGTCTGCAAGTCCCAAGGACTGGACTCGATACTTTGCATAGCTCCTTCTAGCCATGTGCTCCTAATGAGTTAAAATATAAAATAAAAGTAGAAAAGTATTTCACTAAACATATTACAGCAGTTGAATAGGGATTATACATGTTTTTCATTCTACTCTTTTCATGAAGTAATGTAAAATTAATGCATTCTCAAATTGAAAAAAAGATTCCATAAAATATACTTTGAAATACAGTTAAGAAAAGTTATAACAAAATAAAGCCAGAAACAGAATTATGTTTTACAGAAGCATTTTAACATTTTGTCTTCATTCAAGCTAGAAACAAAAAGCAAGTTTTGAAATGGCAAAATTTCTTCTGAAACATGTTCTGGGTGTGTCTACATGTGAAACTGATGCAGCTGTTGGACACGTTTACACATGCACCTGGGACCACATCAAACTGAGCCAGGGTGGTACAGCTGCAGTTTTCAAGGGGCTGTAGGGTCAGCCTGCCAGTCTGGGGCTGCTGTGACCTGGCTTAAAGTGCTGCCGAGGTGCTGGGTGGGGCACAAATGTGCTTCAGTGTGGGGACTAGCTGACAGACAGCCTCTGCACTGAAGCACTCTTGTACCCCAGCCAACACTATCAACATCTATATGTGCACTGTGGTGGAGTAAATAACTCCACTGTAACATAGTACTTGTGTTGGGCAGAACTATCTTATGGTGGACTTAATTAGTTTACTCAGTCCTAATAGCATCACACATGTAGATGGTAACATTGTACTGCAGAGCTAATTAGTTAACTCTGCAGTAAATGTCTCATGTAGATGTATCCTCTGAGAGTCAATGGCTAAACACCTTGCCACCACATGGTAATATATCCTACAATGTCTGCTAGATAGATTAAAATCTATACAACAACATGCCAATCTCTTTCATCATGGCCCTATGTAGATATTGAACGTAAGTTGGAATGATGTGCCCTGAAGGTAAAGCCAGTTGAAAGGAGGAGCAATTATCCATTACAATCTTTCAATATCTGCCAGACATCAGTTTATATTATATTGTGTAAATTGGGTAAGCACCAATACCTTGTGGTCCACTGGGTCATAGGATGCCAAAAGGTCGAGCAGTGTGAGGATTTTGCCTATTTTTGTAAACATAAAGATGACTGGATGCAGAGCTGGCTGTAAGGATGGCTATTACCATGACTCTTCATCTCCTGATTTTCAGAGCTTTAAAAGCAGGGCTAGACTTTCCAGGACACCAGGTATTACCAGACAACATTTAGTTAATGTTAATACAGTTCTAATATTAAGACAGTTGTGTATTCAGAAGACAGCAATAATTTAGACTTAGTTTAAAAAAAAAAAATGTGGGAACTTATGTAATATATACAACTAAAAGTCAAGGAAGCACATGTGGATATGCCATGTATCTACTGTATCTGATTTTTGTACACTACTGGATTTTTTTCCATTCTCATCCCTGCTCCTTCCAGCTGTCTCTCAGTTTTGAAATGTTTGCTTTATGTAGTGTAAACATTTCTCAAAGCCCAACCTCAGAACCTCCTATTTTGTTTGTAAATGGTCAACCGAAATACATCTGCTTGTTACAGTGAATATGGATCTAATGTTTTTCTACAACACTGATTGTGATATACCAAAATAGATGCCAATGAATTTAAGTTTGTTTGTGTTTCTCTTTCCCCCCAAATACCATGTATTATATTAAGGCAGTATCAACATGAAAAAGCAATTGTACATATACTCTCTAAAATTTTATGCAAAATAAAAAAAATCATTTAGGAAATGAATGTATCATACTTTTATATTAGAATAGCCTACTTGTTTTAAATCCATATAGGTACAAAAACTGACATTGATGGAAAACCTCTGAGAGTATTTTTTGCTCAGTAAGCACAAATTTGCATGATGGCAAACAGTTTCTCCATTACTGCTGATATTAAGAGGCTGTATTCATCTACTTGACAATTGTGTTGCTTTTTTTCTTACCCCATTTCTCACAGTTCCTTGCAGCACTGGAGAGTGGAGATCCTTCATTTAGCTGTCATCTAGAACCAAAGATTTAGTCTGACACCAAAACTCAACTTAAAAGAATGAGATTATTGTGATGAAAAATAATTCAAAGTGTCTACAATTAAGGTATGTAAAGTGTACGGCAATTCTAATAGATCTGTTGTTCACATTTTTCCTCAATTGCTGCATAACACTCTAAAACATATGTTTTAAATTACACAAAAATATATTTTATGATGTTTCACTGAAAGCAGGGCAATCTGGAGGACAGAAATTTCCCAGCAGCAACAAATCTGGTTTGGCAATGTTGTTATGTTTTTATATCCTGGATTTTTTTTGTCGGGGGGGAAAGAGTGGGGAGTGAAAAGAGGAAAGAAAGACATTGGAGGAGGGCATTTTTTTCTGTTTAAACATTGTAAAGCACAAATTAAGGGATTAAGGAGTTCAGGAATCAACCAGAACTCACAATGACTAGCTATTTATATATTATGCTAAACAAAAAAACCTAAGGGATTGCTAATACAGTGTATATTAGGAATTCAACATTCACTCAATTTAGTATCTTTTTCTCCTTAAAAAGCTTGGGCTATATTAAAGACTTCAATACAATGAAACAACTCAGTACTTACCTATAGCTTGCATTGTTACAATGTGCATATATACCTGTAGCTATACTGAACTGATAACGTCAACATTATGGAACACTATGGGACTCCCAATCTATTTATGATATCCTTTGTTTTTAGCATTTTTGCTTTATTTTGAAGCAAACTAGAAGCTACAGACAACAGGGTTAAAATAAGCTGGGAATTCAAAGCTGGGTTCTGCGGTTTGTTTCTTCATAATTCTGAGAGCAAGGCTTGCCTTAGACCACAGATGTTTTTTCTCACGTACATCAAAAAAGATGTTTTGTGTTAAGAGAACAAGTTGTTCAGATTGCAGTGTTAAGCAGTCTCCCACAATCAGAAATGACCCAATAAAACTGCGTAGCTAGTGGTGGAATTGGCCTCTTCTGCAGTTTAACTACAAGCCAGAAAGGAGACTTTTGAATCAGTATCCTATGGAATGGAAGGGTAGGCCAAAGGTTAATATGATCCTCTGAACATTACTGCTGAAGTTATCATTATTAAAAGCACTACAACAAAGAACAAGAGGAAGAAAAATAGGAAGGTAATAGGGCAATGGGCAGATGGATAGAAACCTATAGAATGCATACGTGTTACATAATTATTTGGCGAAATTAAGTATACTTGAGCAGCTAATAACTGGAAGTACAAGTGGTTTCTAGAATGATACTTAACAAAGATAAATTCAGTAAAGGACACACTAGTTTGCTTCCCCATGGAGTTAGAATTGCTGAAATTGTTTGCAAAACCTAAAAAAACCCTCTCAGATGCCCTTTGCAAGCTATTATTTCATTTCAAAGATTTTAATTTTAAAAGATTAAAGAGGCCAGTCTTAACAGACTGGCCAATGGCAACATTCTGAGGGATAGCCAGCACAGGTTTGTTGCAGATAGGTCTTGCTTGATTAATCTTATTTCCTTTTATGACCATGTGACCTATCACTTAGACAAGGGAGAAGAGATTGATAGTGTATCTGGTATCCCATGATCACCTCTTGGCGAAACTAGCTAACTGCAATCTCAGCCTCACCATGATCTGCTGGCTGGGGAATTGGCTCAGTGGTTGGACCCAGAGGGTGGTGTTTGATGAAAGTCAATCATAGTGGTGCCCTGTGACCAATGGGGTCCCTCAAGGCTCTGTTCTTGGGCCTATACTATTGAACATCTTCATTAATGATGTGGACATTGGTATCAGAAGCGGACTGGCCAAATTCACCAATGATACCAAACTCTGGGGTAAAGCATCCACACCTGAGGACAGGAGGGTGAACCAGGCTGACCTTGACAGGCTCAGAAAATGGGTGGATGAGAACTTGTTGGCATTTAACACTGCAAAATATTAAACACCCTGAGAGGAAAAACCTGCAGCATGCTTAACAGCTCAGCAGTGCTATGCTGGCTAGTACTATGGATGAAAGGGACTTGGGGATCGTGATTGACCACAAGATGAACATGAGCCCTCAATGTGATGCTGCTGCTAGTAAAGCAAGCAAAACACTAGCTTGCATCCATAGATGCTTTTCAAGTAAACCCCAGGATGTCATTCTCCCATTGTACTTGGCCTTGGTGAGGCCACAGACAGAGTACTGAACCCAGTTTTGGGCTCCACAATTCAGAAAGGATGTGGAGAAGCTTGAGAGGGTGCAGAGAAGAGCCATGTACATGATCAGAGGTCAGGAAAACAGACCCTATATGTGTGGCCGAGAGCCATGGGACTCTTCAGCCTGGAAAAGCGCAGGCTCAGGGGTGATCTGGTGGCCACCTATGTGTTTATCAGGGGTGCTCACCAGGATCTGGGGAAACATCTGTTCACCAGAGCACCCCAAGGGATGACAAAGTTGAACAGTCAGTCACAAACTCCTCCATGACCATTTCAGGCTGGACAAAAGGAAGAACCTTCCTTACTGTCCGAGCCCCCAAGGTTTGGAATAGACTGCTGCCAGAGGTGGTTCATGCACCTACTTTCAATGCCTTCAGGAGACATTTGGATGTCTAATCCCTGCTGACTTCCTGCCCGTGGGGCAGGGGCCTGGACTCAATGATCCTCTGAGGTCCCTTCCAGCCTTAATGTCTATGAAATGTATGAAAATAAGGGCTTACAATCATGAAGCCTGATCCCAATATTTTTTGTGATGCCATTATTTCAAATGACAGTAGCTTCAACTCTCCCTGGGGAATTTAAGGGAAAATTCTGCTTTATCAGCCACCCTCTATACATAAGACAAACTTTGTACGGAACCAAAATGCCATAGCAAAATTTTAATACAACTGAACTATTTACGATCCAGCCATTCCCGTAGGATCCAAGATCTTTCATGTAAAATCAGTAAGAAAGAGAACTCTTGAGGTCAGATGCTATTAGGCACAGCAGTAGACTTGGGCTTTTGAATATGTTTCTATTCAACCCCGCTGAACCCCCTGTTAATCCAAAAGGTTAGTGGGTCCTCCTCCTCCCCTTCATTGGTTTTTGCGACTCATACTTAAGAATGAGATGTCAGTTGTTACAATAGTGAATGCATTAATGGATTTTCAGAGACTTTAGCACAGTGGAATAGTCCACCTAATAGGTGGAACAGAATCTGGCCCTGTTAGTTTCTCTGGTTCTCCTCTTATTTCATTTTCTGCTTGGCTGGTTGATTTTGTTTGGCTTTGTTTCTTTGCTGTTGTTATTTTCCTTCTTTTTCTCCTTTTCCACTGTTGCAGGGTTTTTATTTATCTATTTCTTTTAGTTAGGGCTGTCACTGCTGTAAGAACTATGTCATCCTACTTGGAAGTTTATCCAATAGTTAGTTGTCCTTGAATGGGAATGCTTTCTACCTCAGCTCTCAGTTGCTGCACAACTTGAGGTTTGTGATTATGCACTATGATGGAAGAGCAAAATTGTCCCAGTGATTCACAGAGAGATAGAATTTTGGCTTTTAATGTAGCTGGGTTTTGATACATTATCCCAATTATCTGCTTGAAAGAAATATTCGAAGAAAAGTTTCAGAAAGATTCTTTTAACTATCAGATGCAGAAATTCACAACTAGTCAAAGAATGTATTGAAAAGCTTTATCTTATATACCACTGGTGCTGATTTTGGCTAGGGACAGACATTACACATAAACCAGTTTAAGTGATCAAAAAACTAGTTTAAACCTGTAACAGAACAGATATTCAGTGCATATAAACCAGTTCGAAAATGTCTGAAACTGGTTTGAGATAGGTATCAGATTTAACTGATTTGGCTCAGACTGGTTTATGCAGTGTCTGTCCCAGACCCCTTACTTGTTTCAGTTGAATCAGAGTCCCCCAGCATGCTCTCTGGGCTGGGTAGGGCTCTCTGCTCCACAGCAAGGCTGGCCCCTCCCCTCTACTCCCTATCTGGAGCTCAGCACAGACTTGCACGTGGGGGTTTGCTGGTGTCCCCGTGCCAGCCTCTCATCACTCACTTCTTAAGCAGAGATCCCTCTCTCCTCTCAGCCACAGCATGGACTATAGCCAGTGTGTGGTATGCTAGCTAATTCCAAGAGGTGTCTGTGTGTATCCCTCTGCAGTTTCACTGGGACAGGTAGACAGAACAGTGACCGTTTGGGGCTTTTGGAGCCAATGAACAGGTCAGCCAGTAAGCTGTTTAAGAAGATTGAAGTAATGTGGAGAGAGGCTATTGTTTTGCTAATTGGATAATAAAAACTGTTAACCCCTCCCACCTCCGCTTGCTCACCTGTCATTTTTCTGAAGACAGTGTGATGAAGCAGGGAGGAAGACTGAAAATCTCAGTATCATGAACAGATGCATGCACTGCACACCCCCCTTGTCTCTGAGTGCTAGCTGAGGGCTGGCAACACTCCTGCCCCTCAAGCAGCCAGCAAGGAAAAGCCTGGGACCGTGCAAGCAGACCTCCCTATTAAGAGAGTCCTGCCAGGGCCTGGCCTGGCCACACTGCCCTCAGCTCAGCTCCCTGCAGAAAGGTAGGGAGGGCAGCTCTAGCACCCCCACAGCTTCTAGCCTGAGCCAGTGCAGGCACATGCCTGCATTTCCTCAGTCCAGAAAGAATGTCTGTCCAGTTTCAAACCAGTTTAGCCAAGTCAGGTTAGCCTAAACTGCAAAGATTGAATCAATTCAGGAACAGGCTTTTTGAATGTTTGTCCCTAGGTTTTAAGTCCTCCGAAAACAATGGACCTATGCTAAATTACATTATGTTACTTTTCTTGTCTTTGTTCGAATAAATATGGGTATTAATTATGTGCAACAGCTCCATAACCTAAGTATCACCCCATATCTGATTTTCTACAAGGCTAAGTACAGGTAGTCAGAAAGCCTGAAGCTGAATCGATTCAATCTAAGCATCTTCTTCTGAGCTGCCTAGGATGAACTGATAACCAACTGAACTGACATTCAGTTTTCAACTGGAAAAGGCAGGGGGAGGCCTGCATAATCCAGGCCTGTAGGCAGGGGATGTTAGAACAAATCTCCCAGCCTGCTGCCTTCCCCCAGCAAGGTTTCCTCCAGTCTGGGTTCCCCAGCCCAGACAGCCCTGGGCAGCTGCAGGGAGTTCCCCCCTCCCACTTCCCAGCTCCTGATTGCTTCAGAAGCTTCCCCAGGAGGAAGGAAGAAGAAGCCCTCCAGGCTGGGTACCTGCCCATACAGCCCAGCATGGGGGCACTGAGGAGCCCCCACTTTGGGGTGCTTCCTGCCACCCCAGCTCAGGATTCCCCAGCCCTGGGCAGCCCCAAAGAGCTGAGGGTAATTCTTCCTCTCCCCAACCCCATGCCTTAGCTGATGCGAGTCTCAGGGGTATCATAGGGAGTGGAGGGAAATTTTCCTGCTCCTCCACAGCCAGTTTTGCCTTAGCTGCTGTGAGTGTAAGGCAAAACTAATCAAAGGTAGCAGAAGAATTCCCTCTGTTCCCTGGAGTATCCTTGAGACTCACTGCAGCTAAGGCAAAGGGTTGGGGAGAGGAAAAAATTCTCTTAGCTGTCTGGGGCTGTGGGACCCCGGGCTGGGGTTGGGAACAGACCCCCAAAAGCAGGAGCTCCCCAGTGCCCCCATGCTGGGATGCAAGTGCAGGCACTCAGTCCAGAGGACTGCTTCTTCCTCCCTCCTGTAGCAGCCACTGAAGCAATCAGTGGCTAGGAAGTGGGAGAGGGGAGGGGAGGGGAGAGGGCTGCCAGGGTCTGAAAAGCCTCCATCACAGGGGGTTTCCCTTCCCTCATGTGCTGTGTAGACCCTGACTAGGGGGTTTGGGGGTCTGTTTGGACTGGGCTGATGGACATTGGCTGGAAGCTAAGGAGCAGAGGGGTAAGGCAGTCCCTGTTCCACTGCAGCAGGCAGCAAAACCCAGGTCTGCAAAGCATCCTGGGATGTTGGGAGACTGTGAGTTAACTTGAACCAGAATGGGATCTGGGACAGAAGTTCCATAAACTGGTTTGACCTAAATCAGTTGTGTCTGACACTCCATGCAAGCAGGTTTATCTTAAACCAGTTTTGGTCACTTTGAAAGTGGTTATGTGCACTGAACTTCTGTTCTGTTGCAGCTTTAAACCAGTTTCTGTGGTTTCTCAGGAAACCACAACAAGTCAGAATTTGAAATCCATGTTTCTCTTATGAATCATGTATCAATGTTTCCACACCTAGCAGTGCTAATGTTTCACAGCACTCTTATACGGATTTCATGTCAGCCCAGGGGGCCAAAGCACCCCAGCTGAAAATCACTATTTTAGAGTAAGAACAGTTGGTGCCCAGCCCAGATCGTCAGTCTGTTAGTGGAGAAGAATATGGTTCAATCTTAGAAAGGCAAAGGGGAAAAAGCCTAACAGCTGAGTTATCTATTCAGAGTGATCTCACAAGAGATAGAGATGTCCTGTCTTACCTGAACTCTGACAACTTCCTTCAAAATTGTTTATACTGCATACCCCTCCCATGCACTTCAGTAGACCTTTGTGAAATATTGACTTTACACCTCAAACCATTTCAACCTCAGTATGTTGTACACAATCATAAGGGATGTTTGCAGAGGTACAAATTTTACAAACGTTGTGTAAATAACCACCATTTGGTTACCCTTCTCAAGAGCCCACTACTTAATGAGATAGGAAAAGGCAGGTCCATTTCCAGTCTATACTATAATTCATATCTATTATGTGCTATTAATAACCATTACCTGGGTCAAATCCCAAACCCCACATTTCTATAATGAAAAACAAAAAGGGAAAATTAACAGCTGTGTAGTGCTATTGTTGGATGTGGTCCAAAACATGAGACCCCTCCTGAGCATGCACACACCGATAGAGGTGGGAAGGTCCTAGACTAGCTAAAGTTTCTACCTTGATGATGTCAGTGACCCACTTACATCTGGGTAGCCTGCACAGCAGCTGGTGTAGTACAGTAGAGAGGATTTCGTGTCTGAAGTGTATGAGCAGTGACTGTAGCAGTAAGAGGGGTGACCTATCGGATTGGATACTTACCTGTAGAAACATTATTGGATTGGGACCTCAATCATCTATTGGATTGGTTAGTATCACCTTTCCCTCACTCTCAGACTGAGACCCACTGAGGGGCTGACTGTCACTCCAGCTTGGAGAGCCTGTGAAGGCCCTGATGCTACCCTTCACTGCCTCCTGGCAGGTCTGTTTATGGTGTATTGCAGTTAACCAGTGTCTATAGTTAATGCTTGATGTTATGTATGTTTCCTTCTGTTTATCTTGTTTTTGTTGTGATCATAAGTTTATATTATACTTTTGAACTTTATTGGAGCCTCTATGTATTTATGGGGTATATGAGGGCAGGGTGTAGCTCTATGTAGATCCCCAACCCCAAAATCCATCCTTAACAGAGATAACACATGAAATGCCCTGACTGTCTGAGGAGGCCTAACAACCCTCTGTCCCTTAGATTTGGCATAGGTGGTCAGTGTCCAGAGCACCCAGCATTATCCACATTTCAGTATCACCACTTTAGAAGATAATGTCAGGACCAGTTTTCACACAACTGCTAATTTATTAATTACTCCTAAATTAGATGTTAGAAATAATATTGTTTTCACAATCTCACTTAGGCAGTAGAAGACGTGGGGTATTTTTTAAAAAGAATAGCTATATAATTCCCGTTTTAGGCTCTTATTTATCTCAGCTTGATGCCTTGAATTTCTTCTCTCCCATGGTTCAGGACCAACACTTAGTTTATTGTTACATGTTTAGTCAGCCTGTATAATCCTACACTACACAAATCCCGAGGTAGGCAGAAAAATTCAGAGGGAGGGCCTGTTCCATAATTTTATGTTCAGTGACTTGTAACAGTGAGACACTTCACATAAATGAAGCCCGCCCTTTTGGAATTCCTTTATATAAGAAACATCCACAAAAGTTACTATAGTTGACCACATCAGACCTTTGAGAAGTCTTCAAAAGGAATGTATCTCATGCTCTTCTGTGCCCGCAGTGCCAGGATATTATCAGTGCCCTTATCAACCTGATTTACTTCAAGCTAAAGGATGTTTATAAGGTTTGGGAATTATGCCTGATAGTTGTGCAAAAGTTTGTTCCTGGAGTTTTTAAGAAGTTATACCAATGCTGCTTAACCTATCTGGCCGTGTACACTAAATGAATGGCATGGGTCCAGTCCACAAGCCAGATCCCCACATGTGGGATTGGTCTGCCAGCTGCCTTTACCAAGCACAGAATCAGTGCATGGGGCTGACCATGAGCATAATTTTGTACTGCAGCCCAAACCCACACACTAAATCGGTCTGTGGACTGACTCTAATTGCTATTGCAATATGGGATATGGAGCCATATTCTCCAATGGATCAGATGATGCAGCTCTATGGATCACATCTGTCTTGTGGGCCACAGGTTGAGCATCCTTAGGTTACAGACTCTGCAGGTTGTAGGTTGCTCACCACTGGATTGCACAAATATTTGTCTAGGATGATTTAGCTCAGAATGTTCCTACTATGCTTTGAAGAGGGGGCTGGACTAGATGAGGTAAAATAAAAAAGAAATCCATAGGAAGAGAAATACACATCACAATGTAGTCCTCTCTCTTACACCCACCCACCCACACTGGTTTTCTCTGTGACTGAATGATTAGCTAAATAATGACTAAGACAAGAAATTCACTGCTAAGAATGAATTAGTTCACCCCTACTGCCTTTTTTTAATTTTTATTTTATTTTACAGCCACTAGACATGCCCAGAAGCATGTTCAGCATTAAGCATTCTTTTACCCTGTGCACATCACAGAACATGGTCTATACTTTTCCTCTTTCAGGAGTTCTTTAATCCTAAACTCACCACTTACACCGGACCTTCCCCCCAGAACATTACATTGAGAAGCAGACCACAAGAAAACGATTGCATTCTAAACACCACCTTATGGTTGTTATTTGCTCCACTAGTTCCAATGCATAGGACTGCTTGACACTTTTAGCAGCTTGTTGGCTATCTGGCACCATTTTCATTTGTCCTTCAGAACAGACCAGACGTGTGACTGGCAGAAATATTAACAGTCAAATGCTGAATATTCTGAAGAGTATGGCTCGGTGCAGTTCAAATGTGTGTCAAACAACCTCACTGCAGCTCTGTAAAATATCTGCACTTTATGAGAACTTGAAGATTCAAATAAATTATCAGTAACTTGAGTTCTTCAGTAATTTCATACTACTGCACTATATTATTTTCAACTGTACACAATATATTATTTACCCAGTTGAATATACAGAGAAACGTGATAGGCAAGACAATCTTCCTTGCTATATTTGGAGAAAATTGAAGGAGCATAGCATTTAACAAAACACTAACATTTTTCACAAAATATGGGAACAATGACAGGAAGCAACTGTCCTTTAAGAAAGATGCCCTCAACTTAATTTGTAGATTAGCTCTGCAGTGAAGTGGAATGAACAAAGCTCTCTACAGCAGTTCTTGAAATCATAACTATGTGGTATCTGCTACATTGTCGCAGGTGTCAATATGCAAAGTTGCTGTGATAAGGATATTAATGAGCCCTGACAAAATGAACAAACTGAAGATATTTGATGTGTATATTTTGTTCCTTGGAAATCCTTTTCTGTCAACATGGGCATTATAGATGTCTTAGAAGTCAATCCCAATTCCATTACAGAAACAGGAGTTAAACTGTTTCATGCAAGGAAAAAAATCACCAACAAATATTTTCAAACTAGTATTTTGACTGGTTTTAACTGATGTTGAATCATACCTTGGCTATATCCATGTTTTTCAGCTTAGCTAAACTGCAGAAGATAAGAAATGAAAGATTAAAGATTACCTTGCCTTAAGCTTTTCCTGATTTTAACAGAAAAAAGACAAACAGATAATAGGTGAAATACATTTTCTTTTTAATTTTTGAATCTATTAACTTTTACTGATATCAATTAACCATTCAGTAAAGTATTTTTTCCAACTCTAATTAATTTTAATTCCTATGGTATGCGTCTTGCTCAAACTAATATGAAATACACTTATGTGAGATACACTTATTGTTTATTAGTAACTTCCCTACAGGTTGTAGAGCGCCCTAGCTGTTCTCACAGCTCGTGTTCTCATTTTCTCCAGCATTGTGCAGCCCACTCCCACAAGTCAGTCAGCTCCACTCCAGTCCCACTCTCTTCTATCTTTCCTGCAGTACCAGTGGATCCTTTCCATAGGACCTTCTCTCAACCAGTAAGTTTCTCCTCTCTTCCTCACTTTGCCATTCACTGTGGTTACCTACACCCAGTCAGCCGGTCTTACCTGCAAGCTGCTCCTGTGCTGGGTCTACTGCTCCTGGCATCCCTGATGAATCTCTCCAAGCTATGCCCCTGGGAGAGGGGGAAGGAAAACTCCTTGCTGTAGACTAGCTGCAGGCTCCTAATCAGTTAATATTCACCCCAGGTGCAATCCTCTTCCCAACTGTGTTTGTTAAATAATTAACTTTGCCCTGTCCCTGACCTGACTACTTGCAACTGAGTAACATCAAAGGAACAGGGCTGTCTTTGCCCTGTTGCACTGCTACATAAAATATTGAAATTAAAAGGATTTATTTTTTTTTTTTATAAAAGGTATATTCCATTGCAGGTCCTTGATAATGTGCTGGATTATCACTGGATGGCTCTTTGCACTGTTTTTCTTAAGTTTTATGTTACACATGAATATATCATTTTTTTTCAGACTTCCAATTAAATCTTAATAAGAAACAAAATCTTAATAAGTCTCTGTTTTACACTGGTCATGAAACTTATGCTATATTTTCTTTGGACAAGAAATAGTGATGATAGGCAGAGGTCATTTGGACCCTACTGTAAATTACAGAAGCTTTATGTGAAAATAATATGATTCCTAAGGATTAAGCATACAACTCCTTATCTATGCAATATACGTATATGTGAACCTTTACACAGCTAGGTCACCTAATGTAGGGCTATTTCAAGGTATTCTACACATGCAATTTTAACACAAATTGTGGGGCTTCTAACCTCATATATTCCTATATACACATGCATACTCTCACTACAAGCTACCTACTGGAGTTAAAAACACAGGGAAGAAATGTCAAGGAAGATTTTCCTGTTAGTAAAAAAAAAAAAATTGGAAAAGAAAACAAAACCAGGAGGATTATTAAGCAAGGCAATCCTCACCATTCTTGTGGTTTCATTCCATCTATGGAAGCTGTTATATGGCTGAAAAGATTATCTTGGAAGCTTATTGGCTCAGAAGTTTTAATTGTGGATGAGTTTGATGGATGACTAGCTGTTACTTCCTAAAATATATCAAATTTGAAATTCCCTTCAAGCTCTTCCTCCAGAATTCCTTGGCAATTCAGAATAGGGAACTTTCCTTCTGAAGTACTGGCATTACTTAGTCAGACCCAACTAGGTCATCTTATGTATATGAAAACTTCCCTATTCTACCAACTGGGGACTTGAAAAATCCAAAAGTACCATATTTAACTGAATCTAAGATGACTTCAAATTTAAGAGGAGTCCCCCATAATTAGATCTATCTCTAGAAAACTCATAAATTTGTTATATTTTTTTGGTATAGAATCAAATTATCAGAGGTTCCTCTTAAATTTGTCCTCCCAGTGCTACAGCAGGGAAAGGAGAGGCAGGAGGGCAGGTAGCTGGGGGGCATACATCCTCCATGGCTTTTGTGTGCCCCACCACTTCTTCCCTCTGCAGCCTGCCCATACATCCCCCCACCACCAGTGCCTACCTGCTCTGTCTCCTTCCTCTGCCCTTACTGTCAGAAGTGGCTATAAGCTCATTTTGCTCCTGGGTCATGGAATACATGGAAGTATAGCCCCTGCCCAGCCATGCAACAGTATCACAGGGCTGAAGCTGTGTCACTGATGATTGGCCAGGAAGGGGATGGAGTTTCCTTATTCTCTGTGTCCCAGAGGGAATACAATTAAAGTCAAAGCTGGAGTTGGGTCTGACAGTAAAAAGGAGGGATGAGAAAAGAAGCTACAGGGGAAGGTGGTGGGGGGAGGTGCAGAGGCTAAAGAGGGCAGGCAAAGGGTAGAGAGCAGACAGCTGCTTTGAGTCTGACTCTGGACCCAACCCAGACTCAGGGTAGGAGTTAGAACCTGCAGCAGCCACCTACTGCCCTCACTACCTTGTACTCAAATCTAAGATCACAGAATCATAAAAGTAGGGTCGGAAGGGACCTTGTAGATCTTCAAGTCCGACCTCCTGCCTGGGCAGGAGGAAAACTGGTCTCAAATGACCCCAGTCAGGTAGGCATCAAGCTGCTTCTTAAAGATGAGTGACTCCCCCTACCATGCTAAATAGTGTGCATGGGGAGGTCTTGTTTTGGATTCAAGTAAATATGGTATAACTAGTTAGCCAGGATTTTCATAAGTATTTTGGGACAATGAATTTGAGGTTATGGATCAGTCTGAAGACATTATTTTAATCTCTTAAAATGTTCAGCCTTGAAACACTGCTGCTGCTCCTACTACTACAACTACTACTACTAATAATAATAATAATGCAAGGCTAGCAAACGTTGGGAGAAAAGTCTGAATAAAACATGAACTGGGCAGGCATAAACAGACATAGGCATTCTATCAATGGTTCTTATAATTTCTCTTTTAAATTAAGCATTGTGCAAAGCTTTTTTGTATACAAAATCTAGATGGAAGATTATATTTTAAACTGGACAAAGGAAAATTATTTTCCTCCTAAAAATCTAATTTTTAAATTCAAGTTTTATATAAAGGCCTACCTCATACCATTTTAGAACAATCTATTACATGGATTTTAGTATAGGTAAGAGAACAAAATGGTTAGGGAATTATATAAATATTAGCAGGTGACAAAAACAATTTTTTTTCACTATATGTAGACTCAGAATTATTCTTCCCAATCTGACATAATCACACTCCATTAAGCTTTTACATGGAAATGTGCCTGCTGGGTCAAATGCAATGAAGTAACATTAGAGATGAATTTGACCTGGTGTGTGTGGTTGTAGGCATGTAATTTCCCCTTTTTGCTATTTATAAGATTAGTATAATGATGGTAAAACCTATTTATAAATCAAACATGCCTTCTAAGAGGTGGGTAATTGTTTTTGTTAATTCATATCTTATACTGCTATCACTGATTATAAGTTGGCATTCTTTCACTCTGAGTTCAGGACCTGTCAGATCAAGGTAGAGTTTACATACAGATGATCTCTTTCAAGTAAGAGTTTTTTGAAGACTCTGGGTGCTGATGCATATGTCCGGGTTATTGAGATGTCCTTCAGGGTCTTGGGCAGAATTCCCTAAGGAAGCTTTGTGAGGCAGTGCACCTTTGGGTGCCTGCCAATTTGAAGACAGAGTCAGGCAGCCATTTTGAGAACCAGGTATATAGAAGCTACAGTTTGCTGCTGCCAGCTCAGGCAGAAACTTTGCCTGGCTGAGCTGCAGCAGGAACATCAGAAAGTAAGAGCAAGAGGCTCTTGGTCCTGGGCATGACCTAAACCTGCATCCTGCCAGGGATGGGTGGCCTGGCGGGGCTTTCAGTGGTGTGGGAGCCCTCAGGAAATGCCAGGCCAGTTACCACCCTGGTGAAAGGCAGATCCGGGTGCCTTAACCCCTAGCCCCAACAATTCAGTGGTTATGAGGGCCAGGCACAGCCATAGCCACCTGAGCCCTAGGGGGTGGAAGACCCCAGGAGAGGAGTGAGGCCAGGCATGACTCTGGCCACCTGAGCCCTCAGGGGAGGAAGATCCTGTAGGCCCCTCCTGTAGGTTGGGGATAGTTGTGTGGCCCTGGAGAGAGAGGTCAGTTGTGAAGGCCCTGGGAAGGCAAAGATCTAGGTGGCCTTGCACAGAATAGGGTTGAATGGGAGTAGGCCTGAAGGGCAGTCACAGGGGTTTGCTGAGTAGGGCCAAACTGGGAGTAAACCTGAAGGGTAGTGCAAGGGCCAGTCCCATGAGGAGTTGACTGTGAAGAGGATGAGAAGACACTAGGGTGGCCCATGGTGTGAAGGCCCTTGAGTGAGCATAGTAGGCACCCCATGTGTAGGGAGTAGGCCAAGGTATGTTTTTAGATGCCTGAGGCCATAGGTGGGCCTGAGGCCAAAAAGTGGGGCTCAGCCAGGAAGTTAGGGGTGAGTTCTGATACCAGTAAGTCCTCCCCTGCAAGGAGGCCAATTGTGGGTCAAAAAATTACAGAAGGGAGAGCACAATGAACTGCTGCTCCAGGGAGGGAGTGCGAGTCCCTGTGAGACCCAGGAGCACCAGTCATAGTGGGAGGGAACATTGTGTGTGCGTGTGTGTCAACTGCAAGGCTTGGGATGCAGTGCAGGGATGGTTGGAGCTGCATAGGCCAGGAGAACAGAGCTGTCAAAGGGCAGCCTCGTATCTAATTAAGACACCAATTATTAAACAATAAGGTGTGACAGGTGAGAGAGGTGGGTGGTTAGCCCAGAAACAGGTGGGTAGGCCAACTCCTAATTGGCCCCAGGAAGGTCCCCTGTTACACTGTGAAAATGATCAGTATTTTAGTTTTGTCTCTTTGTGGTCTTTCTAATTCCATTCTTATCGGTTATTTTTTTTTCTTTGCCAGATGTCCATCATCATAGACAAATGATGTCTCTGATTCATTTATTCAGCAATCCTTTTCATTCAAGGATGATTGTCTTCCATAATCATTTTATTTGTGAGCCTAAGGTGGCTATCAAGGCCTTTATGGGATCAACAGACTCTGTTGCAGCTCAGGCATATGTTACTGTGTTGGGTGGCTCTGGTTTCTTGGTTCAGTCTGCAGCATGCTGTTTCTGTTGCTCCCATTTTTTATAAGGCCAAAGAAGGATGTATAGAGAAGTTTATGTTGTTCCCAGAATTTTTCCTGCAGTTGGCAAGCCATGAAGTTATGTCAGTTGTGCCTCTTGATGCCCTAAACCCACACTGAGATTCTTGAGGAACTCTTCAGCAAGTGGAAGGAGATAGTTTAGGAGGGTACTAGCAATGATCTTTCCTGTGGAGGACAGCAAGGTGATCCCTTTGTTATTTCCACAGTTGGACTTGCCTCCTTTCTTGAAGATTGCCATGATCATGGTATCCTTGAGGTCATCTGGGATTTCCTCACCATTCTAGTTCTTTAATATGAGGGCATGGAGTTGCGGCCTGAACGTCTCCTTGGCTTTTTTTTATCATTATTGCTGCTGATAAAGCCATGTTCTAAATGACAAATGTAACTGCAGTTTTTTGGAGAGATTTGTGTGTCAGTGGCTTGCCTTTGATTTTTTAATACAGTTAGCGTTTACCCAGCATGAAGACAGGGCATAAGATTTTGCATAGCGAAGCTCTGTAAATGGATAATGGTAAGGCAAAAAGATGAAAAGGAGATAAAGAGTGGAGTTAAGAGAAATGTCTTTCTTTAGGCCTCCACACATGAGAATTTCATTGTAGGATATTTGCTAAAACCTTACTCTTTCCAGGTTAGGCTCTTCCAGGCAAAATATATTTTAAAGAATAAATGCATAAGCATCAAACCAAATAAAAGTTTGATAAATGTGTATTCAGTGGTCAGTACACACACATGGGCACTCATATTTTAATTTAAACCATTTTAAACTGTACTATATATTAATAACTTTTAAATAGATGTACTTTCACCCAAGCTAATATAATTTAATACCAATGTATATTTACTGTTATTACATTTTTATGGTATTTTTCCTGTATAGCACCTCATAGGCGTTAAGTTGGTTGAATTCTCTAAAAAAAAAATCTGGCTGTTTTTGAGAACAATAGTCCTATTCACAAGTAACATTAAGTGCTTAGCAATTTCTAGCTCTTATTTACACTTAGTTTGTTCAATATATGCAGTATAAATTTTCATTGGGAACCAAATAAATTAATAGATCTGTGTACAATGGAATTGAATAACATATCTGAAGGGAAATGTCCTTCCTTTCCATCAAAAATGGCCTTTTAAGTTAAGTATAGGCAACAGATTTCCCAATAAACATAAAATACAATTTACAGAAATGTTAAAGCAAAACAAAAATGTTTCTTAAGTACTTTATTTAACATTAAAAGCCCCAAATAAAAATGAATTGGGGATGGGTGGAGGGGGAGAGAGAAAGAGAGAAAGTCATCCTGTTGTACTGGAACAGTAAAATGGACAGTGTTATAAATGATGGGAAGGCTCCAGTTTTTTAGGACTGTTTCATTTAAAATCTAAACATTGAATCTCCATACAGTGTTTAGAGGCTTCTCAGCCTCCTCTGATTCAATTTAGAGGAAACATTTATGGGGTTTAAATTGTTCCTGGCAATTGTGAGCTCTGTTACATTTTAAACAAATGTATTTTATATAAAATTTTGTTATGTATAGTCCTGAGAAATCTAAAAATATCCAATCAAATCCCAATCTGCAAAACAATTTGCAGACTAGTTTTACTAGCAGTCAGTGGTTCAATTGTTCTTCCCTCTTGGAATAAAGAGTGCCTTAAAACTGATAACTGTGAAATACACATTTCTAGCAGCACTTTGCCTCAAATAAAATAACTAAAACATTTCTACAATCAGATCAAATAAATCTTTCAAAACGGCATGTAGACTTCTCATACAGCGATGTGTAAGTCCAGTACTGTAATCAAACTTCAGATAAGTTTGGTATGACATGAACTGAATAAGTAAACTTTCTTTTTGTTTACTCTTATTATTTCTTATATGAGAAAAAGCATAATAAAATTAAATTGTAGTGCCCTACTACATTATATACATTTTAATTAAATATTACATACATTTTTTTGCAAACCTTTCTTATCTACTAATTTTGCTTAGGCCTACTTTTCTGCCTCTTGACAGTTATTGTATCATTATTATATGCTTGTAGTTGAGGTAGCATAGTTTTGATGAATTTTTCCCATATGCTCAACTTCTTGCGAGTCTTATGGAGTGAAAGAATTGTAGCAGTTCTAAATAAAAATGTAGGTTTATAAACATCTATATGAGAAAAATGTCTATAAAAGAGCATTTAAAGGTCAAATAAAAAGCCACATGTTCCTGTCCTTGGTGCAGCTTGTATTTTCTGCAAGTCTTGTACTCTGTGTCATTTCTAATTATGTAGCGTGTCAGTACCTGAATGATATTTTTACAAGCATTTAACCTTCCATTAGGTCTTTCAAGTTTTCATTTTCCTTCCCTTTTCAACATTTTGGTTCTCCTTTGTAGAGTTTTCTTCTTCCCCTTTGACACCAATCTGCCAGCTCAATTTATCCCTCTTAATTTGAAATCATTTTTACAAAACCTTATGTTCATTTTTATCCTGCATTTGTGCTTATCTTATCTGTCTCACTTTTTAATACTTTTTTGTGTTACTTGATTTTTTATAGTCAGAATATTAGATAAGCTAGTTCTCTTTGATTTCACTTTCTTCTATCACACCAATATAGGTGTGTGCTCCTTTATGCAATTCTATTCTGTGAGCATACTGTTTGTCATATTTGTTAGTGACTTGAGGCCTTTTTTAAAAGGAAATGGACACCTACATTTCCCATTTACTTAAATGATATATTTCACAGCTCTTCTGTATATTGGGTCTTTACTGTTTTTGCTCCATAATATTTTTTTTGTTATCTAAAACTTTTAAAAAGTACTCACCTTCCACCTTTCTTGTTTGAGAACTTGGCAGTGTTTTTCATGTCAAGCCCTAATACTGAAGTGATTGGCAGTACCTCCAATTAGTGTAACTTCAACTAGTCAAGTGAATAGTTAGAATTTGTTTTTAAATAAAACCCAAAACTTTATAAACTGATTAAAGTTAAACCTGTACATCATTCCTCTCTCTAGAAATTTAAAAGATTTACACACACTGTTTGGAGCAAGTACATTTTTGCTTGCAGCTGTCAAAACAGGCTGTCAGTTCAATTATCTGGAATGCCTATTAGTCAATTTTTAATAAAGTTTCAAATACTTTAGTCTGCTCTTTAATGAGTAAGGTCCTTCTGCACACCTTTTAAATGAGTGTTTCATGGCCCCCGTGGAATTCAGAAATTATGTAGAAAATGTTGTTTGATTTACTCGGAAGATGCACTGAAATTTCACATGTTGCATGAAACTGCAGTAGTTTTCTGTCCATAGGTCCTTGCTTCCCATCCTCTCACTTCTACTCCTCATGCATTAAAACAAGGGTGCTCAATCTCCCGCCCTGAGGCCAAATTTGGCTTGTGGAGCCATGGCATCTAGTTTTGGAGATCCCCATAAGTTGGAAAAGTTGGCAATGGAGGAGCAACGAAAGCCCCACACACCAGATCCAGTCCTGCTGCTCCCTGTCCCTCCCTGTCATAGATTCATAGATGCTAGGGTCAGAAGGGATCTCAATAGATCATTGAGTCCAACCCCTGCATAGGCAGGAAAGAGTGCTGGGTCTAGATGATCCCAGCTAGATGCTTATCTAACCTCCTCTTGAAGACCCCCAGGGTAGGAGAGAGCACCACCTCCCTTGGGAGCCCGTTCCAGACCTTGGCCACTCTAACCGTGAAAGAAGTTCTTCCTAATGTCCAGTCTACATCTGCTCTCTGCTAGCTTGTGGCCATTATTTCTTGTAGTCCCTGGGGATACCTTGGTGACTAAAACCTCACCAATTCCCTTCTGTGCCCCCATGATGAACTTATAGGCAGCCACAAGGTCGCCTCTCAGCCTTTTCTTGCAGGGGTTGAAGAGGTCCAGTTTCTCTAATCTGTCCTCGTAGGGCTTGGTCTGGAAGCCCTTAACCATACGAGTGGCCCTTCTCTGAACTCTCTCCAGGTTATCCACATCCCTCTTGCAGTGCGGTGCCCAGAATTGCAGACAGTACTCCAACTGCAGTCTGACCAGTGCCCAATAGAGGGGAAGTATCACCTCCTTGGATCTATTCGTCATGCATCTGCTGATGCACAATAAAATGCCATTGACTTTTCTGATGGCTTCGTCACACTGCCGACTCATGTTCATCTTGGAGTCCACTAGGACTCCAAGATTCCTTTCCACTTCCGTGCCACCCAGCAGGTCATTCCCTAGGCAGTAGGAGTGCTGGACATTTTTCCACTTAGGTGCAGCACTTTGCATTTTTCCTTGTTGAACAGCATTCTGTTGTTTTCTGCCCACTTCTCCAACCTGTCCAGGTCTGCTTACAGCTATTCCCTGCCCTCCGGTGTGTCCACTTCTCCCCATAGCTTTGTGTCATCTGCAAACTTGGACAGAGTACATTTCACTCCCTCATCCAAGTCGCTGATGAA
>JAGPOW010003642.1:69293916-69310394 GCA_030014935.1 Caiman crocodilus | reverse complement strand
GGGTGCGACCCTCTAACCAATTTGCCACCCACTGGACTGTGTAGTCATCCAAGTCACAGCCTCTTAACTTGTTCACCAGTATGGGGTGGGATACCGTATCGAAGGCTTTCCTGAAGTCTAAGAATACGACATCCACCCCTCCTGTTGTATCCAGGGGTTTCCTAACCTGGTCATAAAAAGAGACTAGATTAGTCAGGCATGATCTGCCTGCAACGAACCTATGCTGGTTTCCCCTCAGCATAATTTGTTTTGCCGGGCTCTTGCAAATGTGAGCCTTGATAATTTTTTCAAAGATTTTGCCAAGGATGGAGGTGAGACTGACTAGCCTATAGTTGCCTGGGTCCTCCTTCCTCCCCTTCTTGAAGATGGGGACCACACTGGCCCTTTTTCAGTCCTCCGGGACTTGGCCCATGCACCATGAGCGTTCAAATATTCCCACCAGTGGCCGTGCAATGACGTCGGCCAGTGCCTTTAGTACCCTCGGATGGAGCTGATCCGGGCCTGCCGACTTAAAGGCATCCAGTTCTTCCAAGTGCACCATCTCAGGGTCTACGCATGGTAGTATGGCGCCTTGCTGCTGCCTCTCTACAACCCCAGTGAGAGACTTGTCCTGCCCCTCACTTAGGAACACTGAGGCAAAGAACTCATTGAGGAGTTCAGCCTTTTCCCCCCTGTCTGTCACCAATTGCTTCTGCCCATTTATTAGGGTTCCTATTCTTCCCTGGGCCTTCCTTTTACTCCCTATATAGCTAAAGAACAATTTCTTGTTGTCCGTTACTTGGGATGCCATCCTCAGCTCCATGGTAGCTTTGGCCTGTATAACTGCCTCCCTACAAGCATGAGCAGAGGAGGTATATTCATCTTTGGTGATCTCTCCCTGTTTCCACTTTTTATGTGCTCACCTTTTGGCTCTTAGGCTGTCCTGGATTTCTCTGGTCAGCCAAGGAAGCCTCCTGGCCCCTTTCCCTCTTTTTCCTCACATCAGGATCGTCTCGCTTTGTGCCCAAAGGATCATTTCCTTAAGGCACAGCCACTCTTCTTGGGCTCCCATCACTTCAAAACTCCTACTCTGCAGTGTGTTCTTGACTAATCGCCTGAGTTCATTGAAATCAGCTTTCCTAAAGTCTAGCACTTTCACCCTACTAGTTACCTTACCCACTCGACATCTTATGATGAATTCTATTATTAGGTGATCACTGTCCCCCAGATGGCTACCGATCTGTAGGTCCCCTACCATGTCATCCCCCGTTGCCAATACCAGATCCAGTAAAGCATTCCCCCTAATGGGACCGTGTACCTCCTGTGTCAGGTGGAGGTCCTGTACACAGGTTAGAAACCTGCGTGAATGGTGGGACTTTGCAGTCTGCGTCTCCCAGCAGATGTCTGGGTAGTTTAGGTCCCCCGTGACTACCACCTCTTTAGCTTTTATGGTCTCCAAGAGCTGCCTCAAATAGAGCCCCGAATCTATTTCTTCCTCTTGGTGTGGGGGTCTGTAGCAGACCCCTACAACCAAATCCCTTTCTCCTTGCCCCCCATGTAGCCTACCCACAATCCTTCTACTTCCTCATCCTTTGATTCCTTCTGTCCTGCTCATCTGGATCAGAGCTGGGATACTCCATTCTCCTGCACATCCTGACCAAAGCTATTTTACCCTCTACCTCCACATGTTTGCAGATCAGAGCCAGGCTACTCCCCAGCCTCCCCATCTATTTGGATAGGGGCTGTTCTGCCTTCAACCCCACCTCATCTCTCCTGCACATCCAGATTAAGGCCAGGGTGCTCCCCACAGGTGGATGGATTAGGGTCAGGCTGCATCCCACTCCCTCTCCACCTCCCCACCCCCCAAAGTTGGGCTGGATCCCCACTGTGCCAACTCCACGTCAGATCTGGCATGCAGATGGACTTGGCACCATCCATCTGGTCCATGAAGTGAAAAGATTGGGCATCACTGCACTAGACCAATGTGATTTAATTACAGTACTAACAATTCTGGCACTAAGCACATATTGTTAGTGCTCCTACCCTGTGTACTCTCATTTAATCAGATTTTTGAGAAAAATGTAGTTAGGGAAACTGATGATTTCTATGGTGATATTATGCTAGTAATGTTACATCAGTCCTCTTTTACCTCCCCAATATTCTTTCTAGGGTTAGCTTTTTATAGGTGGCATCCCAGGAAGATACAACTCAATTCTGTGAATTTATTTATTACACTTCTTTGTTTCCTCTAATATAGCTCTGAAGGCCATGGACAGGACTATAAAAGAACTTATTAGTTCAAAAGCAGCTGGTAACTTGTTAGTTTCCTTCCCGCATAGCAGGATTACCATATAAAAACAGAGCAAAAAATGTGTGCCTATAAAATCCATTAAAAAATTGAGCCATCCATAAAAATCTAAGAAATGGTGAGCTTGATGTACAGCTAGAATAGAGTAGTACCAGCTGGTGTCTACATGTGTTGCGGGGGAGCGGCTCTTGTCAGAGCTTTCTGGCTTACTTTGGCTCTTGAATCACCCCCTGCCCCAGCTGTGTACTACCACTGCATTCCTTTTACAATTCCCTTCCTTTAATAGCTGCTTACCTCAAAGGAATGGAGATGGGGTGGCACAGCTGGGATGGAGCTGCTGAACCAAGAGCAGGGAGAGGCAGTGAGTGGGTCCATGCTAGGATGGGCAGAAAAGGGCTGGTGGCAAAAGGCTGGGGGTGGTCTGGAGTGACTGGTCTGGTGAGGATATCAGGGTTTGGGAGTGAATAATGGACGCCTGAGTTGGGAGAAGCATGGTATAAAACCATTGCTCCAATCAAGTAAGACTTTGTTAAAAGTTTATTTTAAATTTCTACATTTGAATCTACCCATTGTTCTGTCCTGTTCCTTACAGAAAACTTATATTTACATTATGTAAACAGATGCCATTAAAAATGCTTGGTTGTCACTAAAAAAGTTTACGGATTCTTAATAATAAAAATTCTTGGGTTAGCAACCCTGGCACATACATTAGTCAACTGATTTGTTTATTGAGGCTAAGTGCAATAGGATAGATTGGAACACACCTTTTTTATCTGATAGCAATATTGTTGCCAATTTTTTTATCTGAATTATGTTGTATTAAGACCTTCTAATGACTTCCTAGATCACACAGAGTGTGAGCAGTTCCAGGTGTCCAGATAATGATGCTGGCACTCCTAGACTAAATGTGTTATAGCTTTGGTGGCCGGGACTTGATGCAACTGCCTCAGCTTTCTATTTTATTATAGTGGCTTACTCAAAGGTTCCTCTAGTGGTAGAATATCAGCTAACAACCTCCTCCCTAGGTTTGGTAATTTAATTTAAACCTCCAAATGTATTCCTCAGTTTTAGGCTCCTGGATTCTCACAAATACACAATGTCACTGGTTCACCTATCTTCTGCCCTTTTAGCCTGAGTTGTCCTAACTGGACAGTTCTGCTCTTGCTTCACAAAGGAATTCACTGTTTTTTCCTACTTCATAAATGCTCTAAAGCCATACTCAGAACTTTTAAACTGAATTGCATGTACTCATTCAGGTGTATACCAGAGGTTTGATTTGTGTAGGGCTGAATTTTGATAATTGCTTATTTACACAGCTGTGTGACTGAATGAATCATCAAGACACTATGAATAAAACTTCAACCCTGGTGTAAGAGTGTGTGTGCGTGTGTGTGCGCGCGTACTTGTGTGGGATGCTTGTGTGTCTTTTGGGGCAGGGAGTGGGGAGGGGTGCAAACCTATATAAGTCATAAGGTGTTATTTGTTTAGGCAGTGGCAAACTTTCTAGAAATCAAAAGAAACCCTGCAAAGAGAACTAGATCTGATAAAAAATCCAATTTTCCAAGTGGCCTTAAATCCAGAATAGTCAAAAGCAAAGGAACCCCAAAGTAGGCAATTGTCATTGGATCATGGTGTATATTTAAGAGGTCTATTCAGGTGATTGATCAATGTGCCTGTATGGAGTCCTACGGCCATCACACTAAGACCTTCAACCCATATGTTTAGGCAAAAAAATAGAGGAGAGGAGGCTGTCCAAGATCTACTATGCCCACTTTAAACCATTGCAACAGAATCCAAAGGCCAGAGTGATTCCAGATGTTCAGTGCCTTGATGACTGTAGCTTTTGCCAGAGAGCATGAGATAAGAACTGCTGCTGACTGCCTAATGCCTCAGTGAGGGTCCATTTCTGTCAGGGTGATGTCCTTGTTACTTTTCAAAATATGGGCCTAAATCTTATTCAACTGGGATAGTTGAATAAGAGATCAATGTAACCAGGTAAGAATGAAAACATAATACATGTAGATATGTACGACTATAATATTTTAGGCAGAATTATATTGTATTATTTCTGTCTCCTTTCTTTTATTTGCTACCACCCATCATGGCAATAATTCAGCACAAAAAATATTCAACCCTGTGATCTATGTGTTCTGTGAATTCTCCTAAGTACCTTGTCACAGGGACATGAAAAAGGAAAGGACCGGGAAATTTTATCCCTCTGTTTAGATGGGGAAATGAGGTACAGAATGATTAAGGACTAGGTCCAATAATGAATGTGAATCCTGAAGGAATTCAAACCCACAGCCTTAACCTTTCAGGAGAATCCATTTAAATTGCTATAGGGAACATAACTCCCTAGGCCAGTAGTTAATGCGCTTCCCTAGTTAAAGATGAATTTTAGTTTCAGTCTTTGTGTCAAATGCTGTTTATGCATTTTACGCAATGACCCCTCAATGCATGAACAATCCATGAAGCAGGCCTTGAAACCCTGGGTAAAAATTCCCTAATGATTGGGCTACAAAGGAATATTCACTCTTACTTGCTTACTCTCTCCTCATAGATGTTCAATTATTGACTGCACAATAAACCAGCTTCAACAGAGGAAGAGCAGAGCGTGACCCCATTCCAGCCTGTCCCATCTTTTGATGGTTAAGACACTTACTTGCAAGGTGGGAATTGTGAGTTTGAACCCAGTCAGGTGGAGAAGAGTCTAGAATCAAGGTCTTCTATTTTCTGAGCAAACGATCTAAATACTATTGGGACTGCAACAGCTTTCCACCATGGGCCACAACTTGCAAACCAGATGCCTGCCAGGAGCTGCAAATATCTACCCCTAGAGAGCTCAAGCTGCCTACAATTAGCTTTATTGCAAATATTGCCTCCCTCTACAGTGGGTGCATCTACACAAGACACTTACTGAATAGTAGCTGAAAAAGACTGTGCAGTAGTGCACCACAGCATGGACAGTGCAAATATGCTACTGCACAGCATTATTAGGCTACTGTGCAGTAGCGTCACCTAAAGGACATTCATGGGTGCTGCTGCACAGTAGCTCCAGTTACTGCGTACTTATTTAGTACTTGCTAATATACTAAATTAATGCACAGTAACAATGGCACAATAGCATCTCATGTAGACGTGCCCAGTGAGTGTAAGAGCAGGCACAAAAGAGAAGCAGGGAAGGCCACTGAAGAGGGTGCTGCTGATGGGATGGATAGCTAAGTGTAGTTTCTCATTACCCAATCTTCTGGGCTTCCCCAGTTGAATCTGATCTTTCCAAGCCAGAGCCAACCTCTTTGTGGGCCAGATCTGGCCCATGGACAACAGGTTTTGAAATCCTGAACTACTAGGTTATTGTTTCTTGAGAACTTAGGGCTATAACCATTGGTTGTGTTTTGGAAGAAACATCTATATTTAAATGATAAAATAATTGTAAGAGATCTTACAAGAGCTTTAAAATGAATTCTTGTTCTTGTTCTGTAGGTAAAAAGTACAGCTTGGGAGACATATTATCAACATGAGTTTTTAATCCCACTTTGGCTAATAAAAAAAAAGAAATAAATTATGCAATGCAGCATAAATATAGTTATTTGGTTATTTCCAGACTCTGAAATAGACTCCCAGGTATAGGTACCTACCCTGGAGATCTTCAAAAGGAGACTGGATGCACACTTTGCTGGAGTTATTTGACCTCAACAGTCTTTCCTATCCAGAGTACGGGGGCTGGACCCTATGATCTCACAAGGTCCCTTCCATCCCTAAACTTCTGTGAACCAGTCACCCAAACATGATGGATGCTTTTTAGTCAGCTAAAATCTAGGCATGGTTTCAAGCTATGAATCTTAGTTCCTAATAGGTGCCTAACTCAGGGCTGAAGGTAGATGCCAACTGCAGCCTCAATACAGGAGCAATATTTCAGACACCCCTCCCCATGGAATTTCCTATGGGCTGTCATTTGTAGCCCCTGTACAAAGTGTTTAATATTATCAGTCCCCATCCTGGGAACCTAATTTAGGTTTGTAAATTCCAATTTTGGGGCTGCCACTCTATTTGTAGGTGTGAAAATACTCCTGTCACCAGGCTTACATTCCTTTGTGAATCTTGACCCAAGCCCTTTATTAGAACTAGCTCTAAATAACTTGCACAAAGCCAAAAAGAAAGTTTCTAGCAGAGCTGGAAATTGAATCCAGATTTATTGATTCACATTTCAGTGCCTTAACTACAAAACTCCCCATCCTCACTTTTGAAATAGATGTGGTCATGCATTTAAAGATGGAATCATAGTACATACAACCAAGGGGCAAGATAACAGTTGCATATGTAACTGGTTCTCAGTCACACCTGACATGTTTTAATGTAATCTTCCTCTTAATTCATTTTACCCAATGTGATATCAATCTGTTAGATTCTTAATCCACCAGCTGTGAATGAGTTCTGTTAACTGTTCTAACAGATTACTACATCTAAAATAAACTTACTCATTTTATTATTTTCAACATTTTTTTAGCCTCTTGGTTTAGCATTAATTTATTCAGAAAAAACTCCACTATAACAAAAGCAGGATTCATTGTTTATAATTGCCAAGTTCTCTGTGTGTGTGTTTTAATTCTTTCAGGGATTCAGGTTGTAGCCTTGTTGGTCTACAGGCAAAAAAAGTCAGAACTCTCGGTAGAAGTGATATCTTTTTTTTTAGACCAACTATATAGTTGCAAATAAATTTCTTTATTTGCAAGCTTTTGGGCACACAGGCCCTTGCTCAGGCATTGTCAAATTTCTCCCAGATGAAAATGAAAGTTCATATTTCTCAGGAGAGCTGAAAGGTGGTGAAAGCAATGGTGGTGGAAGCAAAATTCAACACCTTGAAACCTGAAAGCTGACACCCCTGCTCCAGCCATTTGTCTGGAGCCAAATTTGCATGCTCACAGAACAGCCTCAATACAAGAGAAGTTCCTTGCCTAGGAGAGCCTTCCATTACCAATCCTCCTGCGAAGTATGAAGCATAATTCCTGCTTGGCATCAGACAACTTTGAGGTAAATAGACTGGTCCAGCTTTTATCTGGGCCTAATTTGCATAGAATGAACTTTCCAGTCAGGAGATCTTACAGCATCTTTCAGTTCTCCTGAAAAATATGAATTTTCATTTCCACCTGGGAGAAATTTTTACAATCTTTGCACTTTCCTATGCCTGAGGAAGGGCATGGGTACCCAAAAGCTTGCAAATAAAGAATTGTTTTGCAACTATCTAGTTGGTATAATAAAATATATTACCTCTACCCAGAATTCGGATTGTTTTAATTCTTGTCACTGAATTAAATGGTAGCATGTAAGAAATTGGATATGTGTTAGTTTAAACAGAACATTCACAGGATGGAATCAGATATGCTTATCAGGAAAACTGAGATAATTCTGGCTCATACAGAACCTGTACTGGACTATTTCTAAATTTGCACTACAAAGTTATAAAAAAGCCCCATGGGGAGAAGGGGTGGAGTTGTGAGCGAACAGACTTTGGACAGCTGAAGCAAAAGATGGGCATCTGCTGTTCAGCAAGTTCAGGGAATTGTTATATATTGCAAATGTTGTGTGTGTTACTATGATAAACAGATGGCCAGAGACAGAGCTTTCTCCTTGTGTGTAGTTTATCTCCTTGTGTCAGATAATGGTCTATATTAAAGGTTCCTAGCATTATATTCAGTTCAATTTAACACAGCTAATACATGTTAAAGCAATAGACATTTCTATCAGAATCAGGTACCTTGGATAAGTAACTGATTTTTCTCTTATAAAACATGTTGAAAGATGTGAATGTTGTTCAAAAATTACTGCAAGGGGGCTAACTCAGATCACCTGGGACCAACTTCTGGCTTGCTTTATCAACCACTGACTGACTATGTGAACTTGTGCAAATCATTTCACCTTGCTGAGCCTTAGATTACCTGATATGAAAGAGATAACACTTTCTGTCTCTGGAGAGCTGTTGCAAAGTTTAATTTTACATCTAGTCTGCAGAGCCGGTCAATAACTTTGAATTTATTTTTTTTAAATTTTAAAATGACCTTTCATGATTTCCCTTCCCCCCCATAGGAAACATTATCAAAACACATTTATGCAAAATATTTATTACTATCCAACTTATTTTTTTAATAGAATATTACTCAGAAAGTTATTGAAATATCTCATTTATCATTTCTTGTTGAAGGCTCAATGCTAACATACTCAGCCATGATTTCTGGTTTCAACACTGCTTCTGCCCAATGACTGTTTTACATACAATGTAAAAAGTGTCCTGGAACAGGGTACAAGAATTTTGAACTCCCCCCTGTGTCCTAGCTCTGAGGCTATAAAATCATGCTCATTCCTGCACTCTGCATCTCGTCCTCCCCTCCTCCTAAATGGATTTCTTTACTTTACAGCTTCATTTGGAGTGTTGGGGAGTAATTCCCCTCCTCTCCATGACTACCCTGTTGGTTCAGGCACTCTATGAGGTAGGATATGTGGTTATGAAGCCTTTTAGGTTGATGAGTACATTAAACCCAGTTCTCTGAAATCCCTGGATGAGTGCTTGGACCACTAAACTACTGTATAAAAGGTAAGCAGCAACACACTATTTTTAGAGATCATCAGCAGCAACTGTATTTCACTGGGGGGGGGGGAGGGAGACTGATCTTGTCAATCCTCAGAAAATATTTATCAGAGAAGGACTGTGTAGGAGCTGAGGTATAGGAATGCCTACTTTCTGGATCCTGATGGACATGTTTAGACAGGATGATATTAATGCACCTAAATAAACTGTAGTGCAGTTTGTGCCATATTTTATTTCTCCCAGGCTCAGTTTTAACATGTGCACCTGGGAACACAGCCCGTTGAGCTGGGGTGGAGCAGCACAGTGCTCCAGTGGCTGGCAGGTAGCCTGGTGGGGCCAGCTGCCAGCCTGAAGCTCCTCTGCCCTGGCTCAGTGTGCTGCAGAGGGGCTGGCTGGGGCATGGGGATGCTACAGTGTGGGGTTAGCCAGCACTGCAGCACCCTTGTGCCCCTGCCAGTCCTGGTCATCTACACATGTGTTGTGGTGCACTAAATAACTCCAATGTTGGATAGTACTTATCCTGGACTGTACTATCCTATGTGGAATTAATTAATTTACTGCAACCTCATAAGGGTGCACATGTAGAAGGTGACTGTAGTAGGCTCAGGGTCGAGCCCTGCTACACTCCCATAGGACTGACCACGCTGGCCAGGAATTTACCAGACTGGGTCTGGGTGAGTGGTACCTCACAAGTGGATAGGAAATGAAGGCCCAGGGGCAAGCAGGACAGCAGGCAGATCCTGGGAGCACATGACGTGTGCTCCAGAGAGCCATCTATTGGGCTGAGAAGAGAATCATGGAGTTTAAAGGAGAGGCCCAATGTTCAGTGTTCTCTGGAGCAGAAAACACAGATGACAGGTGGTGGGGAAAAGACCAAGAAGAAGAAACTTTTGCACACCAGACCTTTATGAGCTACTGGAACCAAAACAGACTGTGAGCAAGGATCACCTACACTCCCCCACCCCTTTGCATTTACTTATCATTTGGGGAAAGTGGGGGTTATCCATGTTTCCTGTTAAAGATGGTCCGCTGTGCAGATGAGAGGGAAAGACTTATGGGACCAAACATGCAACAAGTCTATAATACTACTACAATACAATGCAGATGCCTGGGAGGGAAGGATAATTCGATTCTGCCCTGGCTCCTAGAGCTATTTCTGCCTTTTGCAGAATGACCTGGTTTTGGAGGCAGATCCTATTCAGTGATGAAGAATTGTACAGCTCTCTCATTCTGGCAGAGGGAAGCACTGTCTAGCTCCAGGGCTCTTTAGCTCTTCTACCTTTAGAGGCACATAACTTTCCATTTTCTTAATGGAAGCCTTGGCAGAGCTTTATGAGGTATCGTCATATCAAGATCCAGCTCTGTGCTGCCAGGTAAAGGGGGAAATTACCCAAAAGGATTCAGCTCCCCAGGGTCGAGATATAGACCCAAACCAATGCATGTAAGTGGCAGACAGTAGTACTGATTTCAGTCAAAATTGATGGAAGTCTTTTGCTCCTTTGCATAGTGAGGATGTTTGCATTTGCCTCTGCTCCCAATGCTGTTTATGCAATTTACATGTAATATTCATTTTATAAAATATATAAGCAGCAATGAGACCGGGTTCCTTCCCAGAGTGAAGCCAACCTCTAAGCTACAAAGCCAGGCTTCCTCTTGTTTGTTATCTTTCTGACTGAATGAAAATGTGTGTAGTCCTGCCTACTTCAGAGACAGCTAGTTAAGACCAATGGGCTAGCTTCACCAGGAAGAATGAAGGTTGTTTTCAACTCTTTGTAGTCCATGACTGATAGCTTAGGATCCCGCTCAGGGAAGTGAGAGATCTGGATCCAAATCACCCGTGAAGAAAAGAGGTCTACAGCCAAGGTGTTTAGCATGCTGGGTAAGTGCTTTAATTACTAAATTATTTGTCAAAAAGTGAGCACCTTCCTCAATACTAGCTTCAAACAATCGCTGCTCACAGCATTTCTTCAGCTATGAATTTGGGAACTTATGCTAAATTTGTGCCCTTTTCCAGATCAAATTATTTGGATCTTAGAAGAGTGAAAGTGGAATCAGACAACTAGGTAGACTTCCTGGATCATTTCTGAACATCAGTAGTCCAAGACAAGATGACTGAACATGTTTTCAGATTAAGATAAAAATCAAACTGTTTTAGTAGCATTTTTGTTGTTGTATTGGATAGAAGGTCACGTTTGGGAGCTTAGATATCTGAAAGCCATTTATGTGGCACTTTGACTTTAGAGAAGAGAAAACTATACACCTGATAGAAAAAGGGAGAAATGGCTTCTGGTGGCAAGAACATCACGTTTGTTCATAAAGCAGGCATGGAGTAGACCTATGTGAAAGTTTAAGCATAGTGAGTATCAGGAAACCCCCTTTTTCCTTGTGCTTTATAATGTGGGCCTGATCATTTGGACTTGAATGCCAGGAAACATTTAGGCCAGGGACAAACGTTACACTTTTACCAGTATAAGTGATTGGAAACTGGTTTATACCCATAATAGAACAGAAGTTTGGCATGCATAGACTGGTTTAAAAATGGTGGAACCCAGTCTAAGATTTGCCCCCACCTCCCCTGCCACCAAAGTACAAATATGTGTTTTGTTCACTACTGATCTAAACTATGCCACTTACAGAAAACTGCAAAACTTAGATTGATTTTGGCTTTTTTTAATGTCTGCACCTAGCCATGGTGCTTTCAGTTCTTTTCCAAGATTGATCAGGGGATAGGTGATTGACAGCTGAATCATCAGACTAACCAATGAAAATTACAAGGTCAAACCTAGGCTAATAAATATGTAGTTCACATTCACAGAATCAACATAAATTCATATCAATAGAATGGTAGACATCAGTCCAGAAGTGAGACAAGGGAGAATTTCAAACCCAGGAGTAAGTGAACAAAGTTCTTCCCTTACCTCTACCTTCTGGTAACTTTTTTCCCTTCATCTTCTCTTTAAATATATTTTCTTTAAAAGGAAATGGAAAATAAGTGAACAAAATAAGTTGTAGTCCTGCACTGCAAATAAATTTAAAAACTTAATTTTATTTATTTATTGGATTTGATAAATGTATTAGAGTTGTATCCCAAAAAAAGCTCAGGGCAGCTTATAATAAATGACAAGAGGTACAGAAACAGAATAAAATATATTCTTGTACATTCCTTTTTAAATTAATTTTCTTCCCCAGAAAATACCACACATCTGAAAGCAATCCACATGCTACTGCTATCCTGTCTCTAGGCTGCATGGGGGGAATGATTTTCTTAATCTAGCTTCCCAACTCACCTTCAATACTCCTGTAACTGCCTCTTCAAGAATTCCCTCCTATCTCATTCCTTCTTATCCCTACCCATTCCTACCCCACTCAGTCGATACCCAGAAGAATACCCATGCTTTACCAACCCTCCAAAGTAATACCTCCCTCTCACAAAAGTAGTATATAACTGTCCCCCAAACCCACTCACTCTCTACTTTCCCCAAAGAAAAAGCATTGTTCAATGAGAAAAAGCAGGATAATGAAGTTATATATCCCTACACCTTCTCCTGTACCCACCAAGGGCCAACCACAAAGAGCACCTTGAGTGGCCACCAACCCTTTAAAAGGCCCCAGGCTAGCTAAACCTATCTCTTTACAGCTGAACTGGCTTTGTCATTTGCCTGATCAATCATCTGGATCCTTCTCTACCGCAGACACATCACCCTGAATAGGGGGACAGTAATGTTAGCAGCTCCTTTCAAGCTGGGGGCTGCTGCAGGACATGGAGAGCTAACAGTAGGGACAGTCTACAGCCCAGAGCAATTTCCAGTCCTTTTAAAGGCCCTAAGCCAGGGGTGTTAACCTGCAACTCTGGAGCCACATGCGGCTTTTCAGAAGTTAATATGCATCTCCTTGAATCTTTGCACAAGCACATAGTAAACAGCTTCTATTTGGCTGTAGATCACTGTGTCCTTGTGCAAAGATTCGAGGAGACGCATCTTAACTTCTGAAGAGCTGTATATGGCTCAGAAGTTGCAGGTTGGCCACCCCTTCCCTAGGCTTCAGACCTCTTGACAGAGGTGGAAATTGATGGTCATTTTGAGAGAGGATAATGTTCAGCCTGCGCTTCTGCCCTATTGAACTTGCATGTTAAAATGGGCTTGATGTTTTGAAAAATAAATGCACTCAGCTTTCCTTTCTGTATTTGTAAAGCATGGGAATGCAGAACAAGCTAACTTTTAAACTTTTCTTCATCTAACATTAAAATATATATGAAAATGCAAACAAGAAGAACACTTGTGGTAGTGCCCCCAACATTTAAATAGCTGATGCTTCTGCATTATATATCTTATATTATACATCACTGATATGCAGCTTGTGGACAATATTTTGAAGAAAATAATGAGGTACCAAGCAAGGATGATCTTGCCTCAGTATAAGAGGAGAGCTCTTGCACTTTAAGAACAAGTTATCTCTTCTTAGTATGCAATTTTAATATTAATTTAAGTGGTTTAAATGCATATTAAAAATGCTACATCAAACTGAATCTAATAAGGAAACCTTAATGAAATCTTACTTATTAATATACACTACACACAAGATGAAAATACACTTTGGCTAGGGACATATATCCAAAAAGTTGAAGCCTGAATTGATTCAACCTTTGTACAATAGTCTAACCTGCCTAGGTTGAACCAGTTTGTAACAGGACAAACATTCCCTCTGAACTGAAGCAATGCAGGCACTTGTCTGCAGTTGCTCAGGCCAGGGGCCAGGGGGTGCTATAGTATGCCCTCAGCTGCAAGGAAGCTGTGCTGGTGAGAGCATGGCCAGTCTGGGCTGAATTGGGCAAGGAGGGGCTTAATTTCCCCCTCCATTGTTCCACCAGCAGGGACCCAAGCTGGGTCTGCCACGCTTTCCCCCACTGCTGCTATAGCAGTGGGAAATCAATGCCCCTAAGGCAGAGGAGGGTAGGGAGGAAACTTAGTCTCCTCTCTCCCACCGCTGGCTCCTAGGTTTGCCTGCCATTGCTGCCATGCTTGCTCCCTGTAGCCCCTGTCTGGCCATGCCCCTGTCCCGCTGCTGCTGCAGGAGGTGGCAGGGCCCTTGGCAGGGGTAGCAGTCCCTTTCTTAATGTTGGGGAGTGCAAGCTGCAGTGTGGGGTGGGAAGAGCTGCAGCAGACTGCACACAACAACACCAGGGCCCAGAGTAGGCCAGAGCCCTTCAAGTCCCCTGCAGCACCATCATGATCCGCAGAAACTCTGCTGGCCCTGCAGCATGGCCCCTGCCAGGAAGAGGCTCACACTTGGGGGAAAAAGGGACAGAGGCTGCTGCTCCATCATAGTCACTCCCCCATTGCTACTCCAGCGGCAGGGTGGGGGCAGGGCCAGACACCACCAGCAGGGCCCCTGGGGGGGCAGGTAGCAGGGTTATTCCCTGCTCTGCACCCCGGGTACCTCATCCAAGTCTGCTTGGCCCAGCTGCTGCTCTGTCTGTACTCGGGGAAGCATCTTGTGGAATAAGCCCCTTGCTGCCCAGAGAGGCTGACCTGGAGCACAGACCGAGAGGCTGCTGCAGACCAAGCATCAGGTAGACTGAATGTGTCTTCCGTTACAGGTTTAAACCAGTTCGTGATCACTTACACCAGTTTGTGTAAGGTCTGTACCTAACATCTGGATTTTCTTGTCAGCTATTCACATGCAAACTTTGAGTACTTTGATCTCTGTTCTGCAATTCCTCATTAGTAAAAATGGCAATCTTCCCTTTGTCCATTTTCTGTATGTCTTCTTTATTTAGCAGATAAGTAGTTCTGGTAATTTTTTATTGTTGTTGATAGAGATTTTTAAAACAAAAAATAATGCAGATTTGGGAACACTGAAATGTTTGGGGTTCACAACAATTTTGTATCGAAACAAAGGAAAAAGAAATACATTGTAATTTTTTTAATTCTTACATGCACAAAGCAAAATATTTTGGCTTTGTGAAATTACATTTACATACACTTTAATTAAAATCCTAAAATAAAAAAATCACAAATTTTTTGTGTTGTTTATTCCTGAGCAATCCCAAATTATATATATATATATTTCTTATTTTAAACTTCTGGTAAATAGAAGAATCCATTTTTCATACAGCTCAAAACATACCCCTTAATAATGAGATTTTGTGTGTTACCACCTACACATAGCACCTATCACAATGGAACCAACAACCTCTATGGGGTTCACTAAGTGTAAGCATTATGTTAGGTCTACAAGTAATAATGTTTTAGGAGTCATCAACAAGGTAATGTGTGTGATCATCATTCAAATAATGAAGTCAATTAACCAATTTGTTACATGTTAGAAACATAAATGCCACTTAACTTTGCGAATTATTTAAGAACAAAAATATTTGTACATAATTTGTCTGCCAGTTTACTTTGATTGCATATTTAATTATGACTAGTATGTATGCAGATGTCCTGTTAGACATCTAGCTAATCATTTGTTTTCCAAGTTAGTGTAACTGGGAGAACAGGTATTGCAAATGTGCATACAAATCAAGTATACGCATCTGGGCAAGCACTGTGCTCCATTCCTGACACGCACATCTGTATGATCCCAATGAAGTCAGCTGAAATCCTGTATTCTCTCACATACAACATGCACTTTTTTTCCAAGTACAAAAAATATGGTAAAAACAGTTTCTGCCCCTTATCAGAAAAAAAGTGAAACGTCTCTGGGAACAGGATAATAAACAAGGTGTTTTCCCTAGCTTCTGCTACTTAGTTATTTACTACAAGGAACGACTTTTTTTCTTCATTTTGTACTTCAGACAGGAAGTGCACATCTTATTCTGGGGTCTGTTGTATGTGAGAAAATACTGTATACTGAGTTATAATTGAAGTTCTTACCCTTAACTTTGTAATACAACTTCTATGAAGTAAGATATTAATTTCTAACCTAATGTAGAACATGTATACACTACTTTGTCATGACACAGTATTTTACTCAGCATGGCTCCCAATCCTTTGTGATTTATTCAGGAGTTATAAGCAGGATTCAATAGTGGGTGGATTGGTTTCTGTAACCATCCAAACCCCTACTATCCATATACATTTGTGAGACTAAAATTGCTTTCATTGCATTCTGTCATTTTCCATTGATTTTTGTGCTTTTTCCTTGGTTTGAAAGAAGTCTGTGGAACATCCTTGTTACAAACTAGGGTCAAAAGGAGAGCAAAATATGCTGAAAACATCAAATAGTAGAAGAAAAAATGTATTTTAATTAAAAGACAGAGAGAATTCATCCCAGACATCTTAAGTAGTTCGAAAGTATTTAATAATGTCTTCATTTCTGGAAATGAATGAAATGCAGGGGGAATTCTCTCTCATAATTACTGGTTACTTAGGTGAACATTTTGCAGTATTAAGTATAGGAATCCAATTTCTCAAATCCAAAATGGTTCACAAAAAATTAGTTGTTTTGATAAAATTTTCCAGTCTAAAATCATTTCCTGTTCCTAACTAGAGTGTCATGTTGTAGAATACACCAAACTGTGGGCTGAGGTGGGGACACGAGAGGAGAGGGAGAAGCTGCAGCGGGATCTGGGCCGGCTGCAGGAGTGGGCGGACAGCAACAGGATGG
>JAGPOW010003642.1:69264625-69293816 GCA_030014935.1 Caiman crocodilus | reverse complement strand
CTTGGCTGGGGTCCTGTGACCCCAGCACTCGTTCCTGCCATTGGTGGGGGGTCAGACTAGATGGCCTGCTCTAGGCCCCTTCTGACCCTAGATACTATGTTACTATGAATGCCTGATAACATAATGATGAGGGTACTCCCCTGAGATATGAGAAAACCAAATTTAAGTCTTGCCAAGTCAGGGCATGGATTGAATCTACATTTTGTTCATTCCAGGAGACTGTTTTATTCACTGACTTATTAGATATTTTGAGGTGGAGCATTTTCTCTCTCTTTCACCAGCCACTGTCTGTAGCCATTAGCACTGTCTTTGACATTTGGTACTTGGACTTTTGGGGACATTTTCTGTCCCAAACTGAGCAGCCTAGGGGAGCATGATCTATGTAAATAATCTCCTACAAGGCCAAGACAAGATGGTGATTGATGAGCTGCAGAAACCAGTTCACAGGGACTGTCTCTGACAAAAACCCTAAACTTTTTCCATGTTCTAGTTTAGGGATATATTTAAGTTTGTCCCGTTCGTACAGAGTCATCAAGAGGCCAGTTTAAAAGGTGGGAAACAAATAGCTAATCCTAAATGTGCAAAGCCAAGAATGTGTTGAAGGGAAAGGCATTTCAGTCTCTGGGAATACAGATGTTTTACTACTGAGTGTGTTTCACGTTTGGCCCCTGGAGGTGGGGGATATACACTTTTGTACTTTTTTAATATGCTTTTATATAATCAAGTTTTTTAAAAGTCTTTCTCTCCTCTCTGCTTGTCCCACCTCTCTGTTTTGTTTCCCAAAAAAATCCTTGAAAAAGGTTTCTGTTTCATCCTTGTGTTGATTTAAAATAAATTCCAAAAGCTTAACAATCTTTGCAAAAGAATTCATGCTTTCTACCCAGTCCTAAGGGGTATCTGCAACTCACAAGGGAGTCAGCGATTCAATATCCATGAAGTATTCTACCCATCCTAATTCTCTATCAGAAAGAATCCAGCTCTACTTCAAGAAAGTAACTAGAGATGACTCAAAATTAGATAAAGAAGGTCATTTAAGCGCACCAGTTTGGGAACTTGCCTAAAACTTACCCGAGTCTTTTTGAGTCTGCAGAACTAAATTGGATGTCTCATTAGAATGATTTTTTTTCTCATGGAATCTCAGCAATTTTCTCCCAGAGATGGTTGGGTACTAGAAGTGAAAATTAACTTATCAGGTTATTAACATAGTGATTGAATAGTAAGAGACTTATGTAGTAGGTGGGTCCCTAGCTTTCTGATCCTGATTAATCTAAAATTCAACCTCTGATCTTTTTTCTTCAGTGAAGTAGAACAAATAAAGATCATTAGGCTTACTCAATCGTTGTAATGAAAAAAGAAACAGGACTGTGATCTCCTGCCAAAACTTCATTTTTTATCTAGTTAAAAGGATGTCAATCTCTTTGGATTTGTTTTGTGTCGTGAATAAATGAATATATATTTCTGAATATTATGTTAGGTTTGTTTTTCATCTTATATCATGGTCTGTATTTTGATCCATTCATGACAATTTTGCATAAGGAATCCACATAGCCATCTGTGAATTAAAATTATTTCACAACAGAGTGTACAAATGAACAGTATTTACTGACTGGGCAAACCAACACAATAGAAAAAAAGGAAAAGAAACCTGATTTGAATAATTTTTTTCCTAGCAAAATGTTTTGGGGGGTTTGTTTTGTTTTTGCTAACTATTACCTTGATGCAATTTTTTTAGGAGAACTATTATGTCAAAATGTTTCATTTAGAAAACGGTGAAAGGCTTTTTCCTTTGTCTGTAACTATGCAACAGATTTGACACAAATCTGCAGAACACTTCAACTGGCAAAAAACTCTATTTGCAGGTGAGAAAGGGGGAGGGAGTTTTGACTGTACTTCTCTCAGCTTTACTCATCTGTCAAGCTGTAGTCTCAGCTTAAGGGTCATGTTTTTCATTGTCTCTGTTACCTGAGCTTACAGCAGGGTCTCTGTGTGTCCTTCTGTTCCTTCTATAAGGTCCTTTTGTGCCACTTTGCCATCCTCTTTTATCTCATGCATTTCCATTCAATTCCTTCTTTCAACATCTAATGCTTAATGCCTATCTTTCCCCTTTTCTGTTATAGCAGCTTAGCATGCACCCTCTCTCCATATAACTGCACTCCCCACCAGACAAAGTTTCCAATCTCTCTACACAGGAAGTTTCTTGTTTTTCCTCTTCATCATTTCAGTCTCCTTCAGAAGTATAACTGGGCACCTAAGAGACTCAGGCAGCAGCTGGACACAGGTGTCACTGTGGGTTGTAGGTAGCCAGGTCTGGTGCAACTCAGGGATCAAGGTGTCAACCAGGGTCAGCAGGAGTGAACAGAATCCAGGGACAAGCTAGGTCAGGAAGCCAGGAAGTTAATGCAAGAGTGGCTCTAGGAACAAGCCAAGTCAAGAAGCCAGGAGATCAGGCAAAGAGTGGAGCTGGAGAGCAAGCTGGCGTGGGAAACTGAGAGATTTAGGCACAGAGTAGATTCAGAGAGCAAGCCAGGTCCAGGAGATCAAGCAGGCTCCACAGTCAGGATACTTGCCAGAGGGAACAGTAAGAGTCAAAGAACAGGTTGATCCACTACCTGGACACTTCCTGTTCCTGTTCAGAGGTTTATATAGGAGTAGTAGACAGTTAGCTGACCTAATTGGCCACTGTAGTGAGAAGGAGTGGGTGAAGGGCTGGGCCCTGATGGATGCTTCAGTCCAGCCTTGCTCAGTTTCAGTAGTCAGCTGTTGGGTAGCAGGCTGGGATAAGCATCAGTTCTAGCTAGGCCAAACCCCTAATTTCAAGACTGTGGTCTAACATCAACTCCCACTGTCTGAATGGCAGACCCCAGTGAGATGGAGGTTGGTCCTTGTTTCTTTGGGTTATCTTCATGGAATTTTTTTCAGCAAGTTGTGGGCGCTGCTATTTTTTGCTCTCCTGCATACCATTTTCAGGCCCATAGACATTCCAATTTATTAGACAGAGAAACCTTCCCCATCTCCACTTCAAATCTAAAAATCTCATACACCTGGTATTCCTCCTGACCCTGGATTGTTACAGGGTCAAGCTTTGTGAATATGTAGGAGGCTTTTGGTCAACAGAACAGCTTTCGTATGAGAGGTAAGGGGTACTGATTGCTGATGGTGATCTAGTTTCAGAACTGAATGGTCTACACAGAGTTTGAGGCTCCCATTCTTCTTAATGACTAGGATGGGGGGCTTGAGCGGGTGAGGTAGGCTCTTATGAATCTTCAGGCCAGGTTTTCTTGCAGGTATTCCCAGAGGGCAGCAAGTTTTGGCTTCTACACAGCATAAATGCACATCACCAGGATCATCACCCCATTCTATATACAGGCTGGGTTAGTCATAACACAGTGTGGGGTAGGAGGTCCTCCTTTTTCCTGAATATGTCAGCATAATCCTGGTATTGCTAGGACAGGCTGGAATGGCTTCATGGGGACTAGTGACACTTCAGGAGATATCCTTATTCAATGCCACATTTTGTTCCTAGCCCAAACCAAAACCTACTCCAGAATCAGGCAAAGATGAGTGACCATGCAGACCAGGTCAAGGCTCCAGGTTTTAGGCTGTGGGCTGACAACAGATCTGCTCAAGTCCCTTCTGACCCTACTAATTATGAAACAGGGCTGCATTGCTGGCAGTATAGGAAAGGTTGGCCCTGCAGTGAAGCTGCTGCTATTTTTGCATATCTACCCCCTGTCTTTGCCTTGGTTATCCCCTTGATCATAAGACTGAGCCTCCCTTAAACCTGTCTTATGCCAGGGGCTATGTGCACATTCCCATTACCCACAACCATTAGTCTTTATGTCTGGGAGAATGAACAGTGTTAGAGTACTGTTACTCTGGAAGTTAATAATGATGGGTGTCTATGGAGAATTGTAGCGGTCCATCAACCTGTTGTAACAGAGGCCCTATTTGTAACCATTTCCTACCTTTTCAATATTCCAGTTTCTTCTTACATTGTCAGGGTTCTTTCTGATATTTTGAACACCCCCTAAAATGTTGGAATAGATCAGATATATATTTAGAAATTATAATGGATACATAATATTATGGTGAGAATAAGCAGTCAAAACATATTTAATATATTATAGCAGTACTGCAACAAATAGTGCACATGTTTAAGGCAGAGCCTTGCACCAGTTAGTCAATTACAGCATGGACAATGATTTCCCCAAATGGGTGTGACCTTTATTATATATAAAAGTATCAAATATGAAAAAGTGTATAACAATCTACAAAATACAAACAATTAATAAAATGGGTTTGGTATTCTATTTCACTGTAAATGAGTTTTTGTTCCCTGTTTTAACCTCCAGCAAGTCTCTTCAAATAAGTCATGCACAATTGTGCTTTATAAGAAATGCAACATTTATAAAGAAATAGTAAACCAAGTTAATCACTGCATTCATTATTCTCAAAATAAAAATTTCAACAAATAAATAGTCTGCATGCAAGCATAATTCAACTAGATTTAGTTTTACATATTCATTTTCCTTTCTGTAACAGGGAAAGGTCCCTAGCAACCTGCAGAGATTGATGCCCCTCCCCAACCTCTACCCACCCACCCCATTTAGGGCAGCCTCCCCTGCTCTCACCTGCTATATAAAATGAACAGATGTAATCTGGAAGGCGGCCTTAGTTGTGGCTCTGGTGTACTGGGCCAATCACATGGCTCCAAACCATCCCTACACCATGTCCCATCCCTCAGAGAAGGAATTCAGATCCACTTGTTACTCTCCCAGCCCCTTGCTGGACCCCACGTTGCCTCCAGTCCACTTAGGACTCTGGGCCCATTCAGTGTCTTTGTCCCCTTGGCCCGTCTCTGGGCCATGATTCTTCAACACACCTTTGGGCTGCATTTCACTTTCTGTAGGCCTCAGGTCCCTCCCCTCTATGGGTTGCCCCACAAGGCTGTGGGGGCTGAGTCTTTCTGGCACCCCATCCTCACCTTTTACTGGGGAGGCACATGTCTGGCATTTCCTGGACACTGCCCCATCACAGGGAGACCTACCATGCTATCCAACCCCAGGAGATTACAATTTCAAGTCTTGCCCAAGACCAGAAGGAACCTCCTCCATCCCCATAGCCCTTACCCTAACCTCAAGGATCTGCAGTCCTCAGGCCAGGTGATATTACTCCTTCAGCTGCTTGGATATAACTGCCATCCCTGCTCTCAGGGTCTGAGTTTATACTCTGTTTGCCTAGCCCACTGCCAATCAAGCAGCCCCTTGCAGTCAGGTAACTACCTTGTTGGGCTTGAGCCTGCCTGCCTGATGTTCTTAAAGTGGCAAGCACAACCAGTGCCACACTCTCTTATTTCAAGTCAAGTCCTAATAACTCAGACAGTAAACATTTGTTCTGATGAAACCAAGACTTCTTACAAATTATATATATAGTGATGATATAAATATAGCAAAGTAATAAAATGTATCACCTATTCACTTTAGTAGTTTGACTGACTACTCCAACTACTATTAAGTGATGTTGACAAGCATTTTTATCTACCTCTGTTTATTGATCATGACATACATACAATACTCTATTAAAACCATAAGATGCTGAGCTCACTGCAATTTTTCTAATTCTGTTGACAAATGAGAACATGCCATAAGCTACAAGGCTGCTGAACACTTACAGGGATATGGCTGTTAAAGAAATTTAAAAATATATATATTATTAGGAAAGAAGAAAGGAAACAAAATAGTCTTGTTTCAAGTCCTGAGACTCAAGCACTCTAAATCCACTTCTTCCTATGCAACCTTGAGTAAATCACCTAAAGGCAGATTTCAAAGGTATTTTGGCATCTTAAGATTCAATAGGGGCCCACCTGGGTTTTCAAAAGTGCCTGTGTATCTGACATTATTGAAAGTAAGGGCAATTAGTTGTTGGCACCTTTGAAAAATCCCACAAAGGGTTATATCCAGTAAAGGGTGTAGACAGCTACAAGTTAGTCAATTTGAATATTTGAATATTTCTGTGCTATCTTCACACCACACCTGGGAGCACTAAGGTGGAGCACTCTTCATCCACTTGCTTCTAGTCTATACATACTCCATCCTTATTTCTGGGATTTGGTATGCATATTCCCTAATGAAGAACTGAGTTTGTACCAGTAAGCAAGTATTGGGCAGAAAGCCCATTCAGTTTTGTTTCAGGGTGTTATATATTTCATTATTTTTTGTTATATTTTTTCATTTTTTAATTTCAGTGTTATTCATTTTTACAGTTGTCATGCATAGAGAGGGATCAAATGGTAAGGGCTTGTTTCACAGCAGCAATTCAAGGCATGACACAGAGAGAGTACACAGATGCCCCTCAACATTTAACTTTTAGGTATCCAGGTCTTGAATGAACTCCAAACATAGATGCACATGCCTAGGTGTCCTTTGCAGATGAAAATGAGAATAAGGCATCTCAGAAAGGAGCTCTAGAAAATCAGCAAGCTTTGAGACTCAGCATTGAGCCTGAGTTTTCTACTTACGTTCTGAGCTCTCTAATGATGGAGACATTATCTGAGAGTTGCACACCATCACCACTTCCTCTGGCCAACCAAATTTTAACAGGCATATAAAGGAAATCAGGGAAGGAGAGTGTTGTCTTGTCTCCTGAGCATTCCCACCAATTTGCTACGCAGTAGGGTTTATCTACATACTTAACATATGGCAGCAGTGTGCACTGTGATGAGGTAGGGGCTCGTCAAAACAGTGCAGCAAACTATCCCAAAATGAACAGCTTTCTTAGAGCAGTGCTACAGGTATGCTAATTAGCTTTGCTAAGATATACAGACAGCCTGAGCACAGCACTGAACAGTGCTTCTGGTTTAGAAGGTATCAAGTACTGGGCACACAGAACTAACTTATACCCATGCATGGCTCTGCCTCATTCCCAATAGATGTGTGAACAAGGACAAACATGGCATATCTACATGAGATGCTAACTGTGCAGTAGCCTAATAACACTGTGTGCAGCAGAAAGCCAGGGAAAAACAGTGCAAAAATGCTACTGCACAGTAAGCATCACTAAAAACTTGTGATGTGACACTACTAAGGAGTAGTGCAAGTTACTGCACATTGATCTGGTATTTGATTAACCAACTCCTAAACCTAATGCATAGTAACTCAGTGCACTAATGAGTGTGTAGATGGACCTACAGACATCCAAATAAAAATACTCTGTATCAGATGAGCAAATTCAGGAGAGAGAGAGAAGATTATGCAATGGAGCAGTGTATAGGGATACCTGAGCTAGAATCAGAAACAGTATAGCCATGGTCACATGGTGCTGCAATAGGGCTAATTAGATCTACATTTCCACTAAACAAAAGGATAACCACGTGGTCACGTGCTTGGGGCAGTGGTTGTTTCCAGTCACTGCTATCACTGCCGAAATTCACACAATTGTTGTAGCATCTGTTTTTTTTTTTTTTACCCTGCCTCATCTCCAAGTCAGTGCCCAGGGAGACTGCCCCAATCACCCCACCCAGCTGTGTCACTAACACAAAGCTACTATGCATCTCTAATGCAGAATTAAGGTGGCTACCCTACTCTGGTTTGGGAGATAATATCACAGGGTGAGGGCCTACTCCAAATTTCTAAATGAAATTTTTGGATGTCTGCTTAGTGACCATCACTGCATTTTCTGAGCCTCCCCACCCCCAGTTTATATTTTGCATGCTCACAGTATGCATATGGCATAGGGCCCCTCAGTGTAAGGGCCAGGTCTTGCCTAGTAGTCAGACTACCAGAAGAGGAGCAGAGACAGGAATGGAGTCCAAAACTCAGACTAAATCAAAGTTCAGGAATCAGATACCAGGTTACCAGATCCAAAGGAAAATCCAGGGCCAGAGTTCAAGTCACAAGCTGAGACAAAATTCAGGAATCAGAAACCCAATTACAAGAGCCAAAGGAAACTCCAAAAGTCAGAGTACAAGACCAGAGCAAGCAGGGTCAGGAAACCAGGAAGCACAGGCTCAGAGGCTCACCACAACAGAGGAAATGTGTGCTGCCACACATTGAACTCGAGATGCTTTCCTTCCTAGCAGCCAGCGAGCCTTAGCAGTGGCCAGCTGGAATCATTACTTAGCATGCGGCTATCAGAACCCCAGGCAAGTGTAACCAACTGGGCAATTAGCCCAGATTGCATTGACTTTTAGGACCCCGAACACTCTGGTCACTTAAGTGCATCTGTGTCTTGTTTCTGGATATTTATTAAGCTTAAGCAGGAGCTCGGCACCACTGTTCAAATTAGGGTAGTTTGAACCAGGTGCAGAAGCAGAAACAGATGTCTAAAAACACTTATGTTCCACAGGAGCCACCAAATGAGCTTAGACACCTGTGACCCATGAGTAGCCATAAACACTCAGCATGGATTTGGGGTTTTTTGAGAAGGCATGGGTAAGGCAGTAGAGGATCACAGGTCCGAATTCTAAAGCCCACCTCTGCCCTCTTTTAGGTTCCTAGGTCATTATTTTTATCTTGCTCTGGGACCTGTTTTTTCTACCGAGGTTCTAGGTCTCTCAAGTATTTTTCCCACTTGGTATAGTACATGTATTGCTGAATGCAGTATAGCTCCACCAGGTTTTCAGCTGAGGCTTCCAGGTTCTAGCATAGTACAAAATATAATAAACAGATACTATTATAAGAATTGGGTTTACAGGCATCATAGAAATGGGTAGACTTGTTTCCTGCAGGTCAGTGTGAGTGAGTATAATTTACATATTCAGAAATTGAAGGAGGAGATTATGGGAGGAAAAGCAATCAATGGAAATGTATAAGCATTGTCTTTCTTCATTAGAGAGAGAGATCCTATTTATTTCTTTTCCCTCTCCTGTGCCTTTCAGTTACACTTGCTGGAACTACTCTACTAACTGGCGTATCTGTTATTGCTGACTATGCCACCTTTAAATTTGCTTGTATGTAATGGGGAAAGGATGTAAATAGGGCTTTCTCCTGCTTTTCAGTGTATGACTCATATGGAGAAAGTTATTTCAACATATTTTACCCAAGATCTCAAGATCACTTCTGTCCCTTGTAGTATATTTAGAATAGGTTATGTAGAAAAGCAAATGGAAAATGGTATTCATTCCCAGGGTTGAATTAACCTGTTAGTGGACCCTAAGCAAACAAACTCATGGGCCCCAGGCTGGTCAAGACCCCCTCCTCACCCAAACACTGCCACTCATGGAAAGCAGGGCTCAGAGACACCACTAGGAAGCAGCCACTATGGCAGTGAGGCTAGCAGAAGGGAAGGGAAGGGAAGGGAAGGGAAGTGGACAGATGGGGCTACTCACACCACCACCACAGTGGGAGGAACTGGGGCCCCTCACAACTCAGGGCCTTAAGCATATACCTAGTTTGCCTATGCAGTAATCTGGCTCTGTTCATTCCATAATAATTAAGAATGAAAAGAGCATGGCCAACTTCAACTGAATTATACCATGCCTGGATTTTGCCCATTGACTGAAATGGACCAAACAACAAATATTACTGGATGTCTTAATTCCTGGGCTGTAATAGTTCAGAGAGCAACACATTTCTGCCTTCTTTGAGATGGGTGTCTGTAATATAAAGTTAAATGAAAAAGTTAGCAGCAGTAGAACATTATTATTACTATTATTTTGAGTATCCCAACATAGGCTGGGTTCTGGACTTTCCAAGGTTTAAGGTCAAAGTCTTCTACATCATATTGCTGTCTGTCTATGTTTATCCAACACCTAGCCTTGAGACCAAAAAATCTGTTGCATAAATCCAAGTGACAATCTTAGTGGTAATATATCCCCCACCACCTGACTAAGTCCATGGAAGGGAATCAAGTCCTAAGATTGTCTGGCTGGCAGTTCGAAAAGCATCACAAAAAGTGTCTGTGGATTCAGACCACAATTATCTAGAGGGATGAACAATACCCATATGCTCACCAGATGACTGAAGGGCTGGGTTGATCAAGTCAAAGTTAAGGGTCACTACAAAGAATAACTTGTTCCTTCATGACTGTACTTTGGATACTGTTTAAAAAGATTTTTTAAAGTTGTATTCCACTACATTTGGAAAGAAGGTTTTAGTTTATCATTTATTTTAAGATATGCATCTATATGTAGTTTTTCTGTATTAAACTTTTCTTTCTAGTACAGTCATTTAAAATTGGGAAAATTACTGTATATGCTATTTTCTTAATAGAGACCAGAAAAGTAAAAGTGTAATTATGAAAGGAAAAAAAAAGAGCATTCTAAATATACATAAATATATATAAATATAATTTATACTATATATATAATAAATGCATAGACATTTATGTGCACATATGTTTATGGATAGATAAAGTATTGATGTATGTATTTATAAATTATAAGTATATAGATATATGAATTCTAAATACAGAGCAAATTAAATACAAATTATTCTAACCTTTTACTTTTCTTCTTTTAAGACATGCAGATTTTTTTTTTTATTACTCCTGAGGCTAATTGAATAGAAATGTCCAGCAACATAATAATGTTGAGCAATAGCACACCGCTTTGAATGTACTACCTTTTCTTTTCTGTCTGAAAGTATTTCTTTAAAAAGCCTGTAAACATTTCCAGCAGTAAAGATTTAATGGACTAATAACTATTTTTTCTTCATTACTGTGCAATATTTAACTCTGTGAGTGCACCTACATGTGTGTTTTACTGTGGAGTAGACTAATTTGCTGCACAATGGACACATTTACATGAAACATAGCATCAGTGGGCATGTATTGTGATTCTGACACTACTGTACAGTAGCAATGAGGTACTGTTCAGTAGTTTGTTGTAACTGCACAGTAGTATCATAGTATCATAGTAGATTCATAGATTCATAGACGTTAGGGTAGGAAGGGAACTCAATCGATCATCGAGTCCGACCCCCTGCATAGGCAGGAAAGAGTGCTGGGTTCAGATGTCCCCAGCCAGATGCCCATCTAACCTCCTCTTGAAGACCCACAGGGTAGGGGAGACCATCACCTCCCTTGGGAGCCCATTCCAGATTTTGGCCACTCTTAACCGTGAAGAAGTTCTTCTTAATGTCCAATCTAAATCTGCTGTCTGCTAGTTTATGGACATTATTTCTTGTAACCCCCGGGGACACCTTGGTGAGTAGAGCCTCACCAATTCCCTTCTGCACCCCCATGATGAATTTATAGGCAGCCAGAAGGTCACCTCTCAGCCTTTTCTTGCAGAGGCTGAAGAGGCCCACATGTCCTACTCTTTCCTTGTAGGGCTGGCTTGCAAGTATATACATGTGTATATATAACCATACAAGTGGCCCTTCTTCGGACCCTCTCCAGGTTATCCACATCCCTCTTGAAGTGCGGCGCCCAAAACTGCACTCAGTATTCCAACTGCGGTCTGACCAGCGCCCAATAGAGGGGCAGTATCACCTCCTTGGCTCTGTTTGTCATGCAACTGCTAATGCATGATAAAGTGCATTTAGCTTTTCTGATAATTTCCTCACACTGATTCATGTACATTTGGAGTCCACTAGGACTCAAAGATCCTTTTCTGCTTCCGTGCTACCAAGCAGGTCATTTCCGAGGCAGTAGGTGTGCTGGACATCTTTCCTCCCTAGGTGCAGCACTTTGCGTTTCTCCTCCTTGTTAAATTGCATTCTACTGTTTTCTGCCCATTTGTCCAACCTGTCCAGGTCTTAGGGTACTTACGGTCAGAAGGGACCTAAACAGATCATCATGTCTGACCCCCTGCCCCAGGCAGGAATGGGTGCTGGGATCATATCACCCCAGCCAAATATCTCTCTAGCCTCCTCTTGAAGACTCCCAAGGTAGGAGACAGTACCACCTCACTTGGGAGTCCATTCCAGAGCCTCACAGCCCTAACTGTAATATCTCCTGATGTCCAGCCTGAACCTTCTCTCTAACAATGTGTAGCCATTATTCCTAGTAACCTGGGTGGTGCCCGAGGGAACAGAACCTCCCCCAATTCCCGCTGGTCCCCCCTGGTAAGTTTGTAAACAGTCACCAGATCCCCTGTCAGTCTTCTCTTGTGGAGGCTGAATAGGTTCAGGCCCTTTAGCCCCTCTTCATACAGCCTGCCCTGCTGCCCCTTGACCATGAAAGTGGCCCTCCTCTGGACCCTCTCAATGCTAGCCACATCCCTCTTGAAGTGCGGCACCCAGAACTGGACACAGTACTCCAGCTGCAGCCTGACCAATGCCACATAAAGGGGAAGGATCACCTCCGTGGATCTGCTTGTGATGCATTTGTAGATGCACAACAAGGTATGGTTATCCTTACTGACTGCTTCCACACATGGGCCCTCATGTTCATCCTGGAGTCAACAATGACTCCAAGATCCCTTTCTGCCACTGTGTTGACAAGACGGGTATTCCCCAGCTTATAGGTGTGTTGCTGCTTCTGTCTCCCGAGATGCAGCACCTTGTCTGCATTGAAGTCCATCCTATTCTCTTCCGCCCACCTCTGTAGTTTCTCTAGATCTAGCTGGATTCTGTCCCTCCCCTCCAGCGTGCCCACCTCGTTCCACAATTTGGTGTTGTCAGCGCATATGGACAGCGTGCATTCCACATCCATATCCAAATTGCTGATAAAGATGTTGAACAGTACAAGCCCTAAACCTATCCTTTAAGGGCCCCACATTACCCAGTGCCACCTTCTTACTTCCTATGTATTTGAAAAAAGACTTTTTATTTTCCTTAATTCTGGTCACTAACCCTAGCTCCACCTCTGCCTTGGCCTTCCTAACAGCCTTCCTGCAGTCCCGAGGTGTAATCCCCCTTGGTGATAGTCCCTTGCTTCCACTGTTTGTACAATTCCTTTTTTGCCCTCAGGCATTCCTGGATGCCTTTTCTGAGTCATGGGGACTTCTTAGCACTTCTGCCCTGCTTGGTACACATTGAGACTGACTCCTTTTGAGCTTGGAGCATCGTCTCCATGAGGAACAACCACCCATCTTGGACTTCCATCTCATTGAAGTTCTGAGACCCCAATGCCTCTCCTACTAACCTCCTGAGATTACAGAAGTCCCCTTCTGAAGTTGAGGACATCTGCCTTGCTGCTTGCTTTCACCACCCTGTGCTGGATAGCAAATTCTAGCAAGCAATGATCACTATCACCCAGGTGGTCGAGTACCCACAGGCCCCTCACCAGGCCATCACCTGTTGCAAGGACCAAGTTCAGCAAGGCATTTCCCCTGGTGGGTCTAGGCACCTTCTGGGTTAGGAGGAGGTCCTGTACCCCAGCTAGGAACTTATGTGAACAGTTGGACCTGGCTGACTGCTCCTCCCAGCAGATGTCTGGGTAGTTTAGGTCACCCGTGACAACCACGTCCCTTGACTTTACAGCCTCCATGAGCTGACCTGAGAATTCCAGGTACTGCTTGTCCCCCTGGTGAGGCGGTCTGTAGTAGATGCCTACTATCAAGTCCCTTTCCCCATGCCCCACTTGCATTCTTACCCAGAGCACCTCATTTTGCCCCTCCTCTGACCCCATCCTAATCACTGAGGAACTGTATTGCTCTTTGATGTATAGTACTACACCTCCCCCCACTTTTTCCTGCTCTGTTTCACCTGTGCAACCTGTATCCATCTATGTCCACTGCCCAGTCATGGGTAGAATCCCACCAGGTTTCCATGAGCCCCACTAGGTCTGGGTTTTTTCTAGCTAGCAGGAGGGTGAGTTCCTCCTGCTTATTCCCCATGGTTTGAGCATTTGTGTAGGGTTGGAAAAAACTGTGCAGTTGGGTACACATGTAAACGTGCCCAATAAACATGCCCAGTAAAACATCGCTATTTAAATGTGCAGCAGTATTAGGCCACAATAAATTAATTAACTCTTTCATAGGATAGTACTGTCAATAGTCTCTGACAGTACTATCTTATGGTGGGGTAAATAATTGCAGTTAAACGCATGTGTAGACACTGACCATGGTTGCAATTTAGAATAGTCAGCTCAGGCAACAGGGAGCTAAACTTGTGTCTGCTGCCTAGCTACATAGCTCTGCACTTGCAGTACCCTTGTGCACCAGCCAGCCCCTCCACCTCCCAATGCCATCACCTGGTGCCCAGGGCTGACCCCCTGCCAGCCTGGGCTTGTTTTCCTAGCTCAAGTTGCTGATGTCCCAAGCACACATGTAGACACTGCACCCAGAAGTAGTTTATTTTGGCTCAAACTATTTTGCTTTGCATTAATTGCACATGTAGTTGTACCCAGTAATATCAACAAGATACACTTTAACTAGCATTACATGCCTGTAAAGATAAGTGAGAGAAAATTCCTTTACACTTCTAAGCAGGCTACTGATGATTGAAGCACACAGATATAAACTAGGGCTGCATAACACCCTAAGAAAGGCAGGGAGAGAAAGCCAAGGTTCCTAGACCAACAATGTGGTATAGGAAAGCACCAAATTATCTCCCAGAGTAGAACTTCCTTGTCAACAGTCAGCTTATTTGAATCATACTCATGTTTAATCACCATGACCTTCCTAGATTTCAGCAGCCACATTTCTTGCTGCTACTTCTTTCACTTCCATGGCTTCCAAAATGAGAATATTATCATCTGCTTACTGGGCACATCTACACATGCATTTAATCTGGCATCATTTTACTCACACAAGTAAACTATTAATGAATAAACAGTCCCAAGCAGGCATCTACATATACAGGGAAGTTGGAGCAGATATTCTGCTAATGGCAGCAAACTGCTCCTGCTTCTTGGGACCCTGCAATGGGCCCAGAAGTGCATTCAGGGTTTTCTCTAGGCTCCCCCTAGGTGCTGTCCCATGGGCTGACAGGGAGCCCTAGGCCAGGAGACAGCTGTCTCCTGGCTGAGGCTAGAATATTACACTCTGCCCCTAGGGGCTGCCTGCTGCTGCAGTGGGGACAAGGTCCCCCTGGCCTGGCAGTGGGGAGCTCCTGGCCCTAGCTCCCCAGTCAGGGGCAGAGGACTTGGAAAGAGCTGCAAGGCAAGCTGCAAAGTCCCTGCCCCAGTCTACTGGTAGGGTAGCTAGCTCATTGCTAGATGCCCCACTGGCAGATTGGGACAGGGGACTAGAACCTGCCCTACCCCTGTAGCTCTTTCTAACATCATGCCTTGATCACCTGTTGTGGCAGTGGTAGATTGGCTGCTGTGAGGGGCAAGAAGCTGGAAGTGTCAGGGAATCCCGAGCAGTGGGATGAGCCAGTATGTCTAATACTGGTGCCATGGCAAAAATGCCTCACCCCACTCCCAGCACTTTTTCTAGTCCCTGCTGGCACCGATTGGCTGGAAGGCACCCAGATGCTTGTATAAAAAAATATCAGGCAGCAGAAGTAGTGGGGACTGGAAGTGGAATCTAGGAGTAGAGGGAACCAGTGTCCTGGTAAAACTGCCCCAGAAGGGGTGAATGGTAGGATTCAGAGTTGCATACCAAATCTAGAGACTTGGAGGAGCCTATCTACTTACCAGAGAAGTGGCACCTGGAGGGGCCAGGGCATTGGGTTACTCCAAGCAGCAAAAGACCTGTGGAGAGAGAGAGACAGACAACATATAACACAGGGAAGGTGAGAGATGAATCTCATCCCTGCCCTCATATTTTTCTTTTCTCTTTTTGTTCTTCTCCAGTCTAAAAACAGAATGCTGGACATTTAAAAGTAGCCTGTATCCTCAGGACTTTCCTTTCAATATTAAGGCTTCAGTTTTGACCTCAGTTGGCCAAACCTTGGTAAAGACCCATTGGACACTCCATGGGTCCTACCTACCTTGTTGTGACATTAACAATGGGTTGGTACTAAGATGGGGTGTAGGGGAGATGGAGCACAAAGCTGCTTGATTGTGTCAAGTGATGGTGAAGGGAATATAAAACCTTCCTCCCTCAAAAAAATCAAATAGTTAACATCAAGATGCGGCAAGCGAGTTACCATCACCATAACATATTGGCTTTTGAATCAAACTGTCCACCCAGAAGAGTGAGGGCATAGGAGACAATGACAGGGGAAACAGGCATCTGGATAAAGAGATGCATTAATGTCTACACCTGATCAGGACATGGGACTGAGACCTGCCCCTGACCAGGACAATTCCCAGCCCCCACCCTGCATACATGTAGTGTTTATACTTAGAAGTATAAAGGAAGGTCGTTTTCTCATTTATCTTTACATGTCTGTAAAGGTAAAAGGTTCTCTCAGCACCAGCCCCATAACTGAGAACCTGGTGCTGGGAGATAAGACTCTCCCAACCCCCACGCCCCATTTGCAATCTTGGAGTGTAGGGCTTGGAGCTGCCTGCTGCCAGGGAAAGGAGACATGCTCCCTGCCCAGGCTTTTGCATCAGGCATCTCCAGGAAGCAGGGAACAATCTCTCACCCTCTGAAGGACAGCTCAGCAGGAGCAGACTTGCTCCCAGTCAGGCACCTACAGAGGCACTACTTCACTAATTGAATGTAAATTTGCTACTTACATTTATAGGTAACAAATTTACTCATGATTAGCAAGGCTTACTGTGTAGCAAGCATGTGCATGTATAGACACATGTGCTTACTGTTCAGTAAACTATACCACTGCTCAGTTAAGCATCTCATGTAGATGTGCCCACTGGATGTTGTTGATGTCACAGAGTCCAAGTTTAATTCTATTTTCAAGTCTTGCAGTATGTATTACTGACTCAGCTCATAATTTAAAAAGCTGACAAGCCTGTACAATATCCTTGGCAAAAGTCATGAACAATTTGAACCCACATTGTCAAACTCATATTTTAACTGCTGCCTCTTGGCCAACATATAGTTTTCTTATCAATTCAATGATCTGTTTGAAAACACTCATTTGGTACATCACTTCCCACAAAAAATGTTATCACCCTAGGAAAGGGTTTTGGATATCAAAAGTGATACTTTAAGTTAGTGGCATTTTTCAATTATATTATGTACATTGATAATTTGGTTTCTTGTTTTGCCTTTTCTGAAGCTGGGGAATACTTTTAACAGGAACGTATTGAATAGTTAATCCTTTTTGAATATTTGGGCTCTAAGATAAATAGTAAAAGAGTTAGTGAGGAAGATTATGCACAGAAAGCCTTGCAGAATACAAACAGAATGTGGTAAGATTTAGTGGCTCCATGAATCTTAAATTATTTTCAGATTAACACTGTTTTATCTTACAACTCATGGTTCTGAGTCCTCGGCATTAGGAAGGATAATTATAGGAATATACTTTGAGCTTTGGTGATATCAAAGCCTGTTGTGGAACACATAAGAAAAAAACATAATCAATAATACATATTTTAGAAGATGCACTGCCATCTAAGTTTACATTAATACATTCTGAAAAGAAAACTTTGATTCTTTTTACATATAGTAAGATTTGAATCTTTACCTGATGGAGAATAGAGTTGGAAGAACTTGTATACTATAGAGATGACATCAAGCATTGTAGGGAAAGGGATATGTACCAGAAATTGCAGAACTGTTCTGAATGGCATTCATTGGTATCAGACAGATTATTTGACTTAACTCTCACACAATAACAGAGCCAGAAGAACACAGAAGAAGAATTTTATATAACTAGTGTCTCTCTGCTCCCCAGATACATTCCTGAGATGTTGTTCTAAAGGTATACTCTTGTCCAATAGAATAATGCATGTACAAGGACTGGAGAACATTTTTTTTACAACATATTGTACATGTACATGTGCTGTAGGGCAACTTTGCTTAATCATTATAAAATTCTAATTAAATAATTGCTTTTCCTTCAGAGAAAATAATTTAATTGGTTGAAGTAATTATTTGATTAATTAAAAATGAAATTATAACCAGTTATCTAAAGCAAATAATCTGAGAAGTTGATGATTTCTCAAACCATTGAACAGCAGACCTGACTTGAAAGGAGACGAGAGTTTCTTGAAAGCTGAAAAAATTCAACATGATGTTGATACTCATAGAATACTCAAATGCTATTACTAGGTCACAGCCAGTTACTAGATAAGTGCCTTTTATCTGTCCAGAAGAGGAAATCAATCTAGTTTTCATTTGCAGAGCTGCATATAGCATCTCTGCTAGTATGTTAGGGACAAATGTTTCAATTCATGTAGCCACAAGTAGCAAGACAAAAATACATAATATCCCCATAGTAAAACTGGAAATGCCAGCAGAATAGCATAGAATAAATATCATAAATAGAAGCAAGATAAAAGCTGTTTTTTCTAAGGTCCTATCAGAAAATATAAAATGTGAACTAAATCAAAGTGCAATGCTGAGCAGTATTCAGATTTTGTATTTATTGTAACACTTATTTTTTATATGCAGATGTCACAGCACTGTAAGTTCCTCATGCTGGACATTTAGTAGACTGCTGTGATTAGGTCCAATTGGATCCACATGCTTTATATTTCCCTGGGTCTCGGAGAATTTGAGTCATCTTTTCTGGCTCCAAGTAGTCTGACATACTTTGGGGGGCACGTTTTTCTGGTATACTTTCAGGGGAGTACACCCCAATGGGCAAGTTTGTCCATTTTGCTGGGCAAGGCTGCCCTTGTCCCACTGAGATCCTTAGTAACTTAAATAGACCCTTTCCCAAAGATCCAAACTTGTTGGCATTCTGGGTGCAGACTTTTCTGTAATACATGCCAGCTGAAACAACAACACATGGTTCTGAAACACAAATACTCTTTCCTTTAGTTAACACAAAAATAATACACAGCTCTAACAAAATGAAATAATTATAATCACAGCTATTCCCTCAATTTTCTCACAACCCTTGGCCATTTTTAGGTAAAAGGCATTCTGGTGTTTTTCCTTCATGCTTATAGCTCTACCATTGATATGTATTACTGTGAGCCACACAAATGTTGATTGGCTCAGAAATAGCCTGTAGTCAGTTATACCTTCACTTTGAGTACCACATCTGTGAGGAGTAGTCACTCCCTAATGGAAAAGGAGCTATGTTATGCAGATCAAGAGATAATCTTGTCCTGGAGTGGCATAACTTTGAGCCACATTACAAGTGCTTTAAGCCACTTAAATGCATTAATGTGTGACAATCCAAGGATTAAGAGCTCCAGGAGCTGCCCCAAATCAATATATAATAAGGCTCTCAGACAATCATAGCAAGAACCTAAAAAGAGTTTAGGCAGAGTTTAGGTGACTAATACCAGTTTTAGGGCTGTGTTACATGGTAATTTTGGGTAGCTCCTGGAACTCTTAACCCTGAATGAAGGACAGGATTATCTCTGGAACACGCTACTCAGCTCCTGTTGCATTAATGGCAATTCACAGCTACTGCTCTTAGCTCTGTCCCTGCTTACCAAGCCTCTAGTGGCAAGTTACAGCTGTGCAGGTAAGGGACACTCAGAGATGGTTTCTAAACTAAAAGTGTGACTGCTCCCAACTAGTACCAACACCAATCAATATTTGTGCAGCTCACAGTGCAAGGTGTAACGAGGCCCTATGATGTATCCACTCTCTGCTTACCTTAGTAGCTTAGTAGCCTAGTATAATCATTCCACCTCCCTCACCCCTTCTGCTGGCTATCAGGACCACTGTCCCCACACCTTCTCTAGTACCCAAGATCCTGCTTGCTGCCCCTTCCTCCCCATCACTTCCCACACTGATTGTCCCAGGGGAGAAGGCAGGGAAAGGTAAAACTGCCTGCTTGGCCACTGCTGTTGCTGCTACTCTCCGGTGCATCTACACATGCACCCAACTGTATAGTTGTCACTGCATGGTCTGCACAGTAACTGCTGTTGTTTCACAGTCCTGGCAGTGCATGGGTCATTCCTGGCCCTACTGCACAGTAGCAACACCTACTGCACAGTAGCTCATTACTGTTGTGCAGTAGCATCAATGTCTTGGTTTGTGCCCACCAATGCTATGTCACTGTAGCATTTCATGTAGACACAGCCTCTGAAGTAGAAGAAAAGCAGTCCAGCAGCAGAGGTGGCTATGCAGGTGGGTTAATGCTTCTCTGCCTGCTCCCTGGGAACAAGTGCAGGCAACCACAAGTAAGTAATGGCCTGAGGGTGGTTGGAGGCAGGGAGAGGTATGCACCGAGAATGTGGGAGCTACAGGAGGTAATGGAACAGGGGTTGGGGAGAGAAAGTCTTACCTTTGAATCTTCCAAGCCCCTGCTGGCCTGAACCATAATTGCTCCTATCTCCAGGTAGCACTAACACCTATTGACATGTGTGTGACTTACAGTGTAAGGTGTAACAAGGCCATTAGATGCCTAGGTTCAAAATACAGACCTTTAAAACTCTTTCACCTGCTTCCAAACCCTGGATGCACTTCCATTTCTAGCATTAATTTAGTCATTTAAGGATTTAGACAGGCATAACACTTCACCATTCCAAGAATGTTAATGATTGGGAACTAGTTCATAGTTGTCCCTGGACAGAAGCATCCTGCCATATACTTCTCAGGGTTCTAAGAAGAACCCTCACATGTTAGGGGGTTGCAAAAATGCCACCTGGAGTACTAGAGTACCCATATCATCATGCCATAAATCCCCCCACTCCTCCCCCTCATGCCAAATGAGTCTGGTACCCAGGAGAGCAAGATCTCTAGCCTGGAAGAGCTAGAGCCAATTTGACAGTATGCCTCTCAAGGTAGGATCCAGGTAGCTGTGGTGATCTGAGGGACTGTCCCCAGAGAAAACAGTCTCCTGGGGCCACAAGTGGGAAGCCACATAGCATTCCCAAGCATCTCATAGAGGCATATCCAAAGCAGATTCAGTGGTGTGGTCTTGTGCCCCTTTTAAACTCTGCTAAGAGAGCAGAAATCCTCAAAGTGGGTAAGAATCTCTTCCCTTTATTCTCTTGTGTTCTCAGCAGAACCTCCCTGCCCCCCATCCCACCTGCTGTTCTCTCTGTTCTCACTGTCCCTGGATGACTATGGAGGGTGGGAGCACCACACCCATTTCTTCCCTACTTTAGCTGGGGCAGCAGTGGTGGAAAGTGAGATCCCCCTCCCTGTGCTTGCTCCCAGGCTGGCAAGGAACATCTGGAGATTCTCAGCAGGCAGGAGAAACCTGACCATGACTGCTGCTTAGGGTGGCCATCATAGAAGACAGACAAGTTTTCCTCTGTCCTCTATTGATATGAAACTGGATACCTTTATGTCCTCTATTTTTCTCTTCAAGAGAAAAATTGGAGGAAATAAAGGTATCCAGTTTCATATCAATAGAGGACAGAGTAGCAGAAAACCAGAATGTCCTCTCTGATGGCCACCCTACAGTGCTGCTACAGCTCTTCCCAGCTGAACAGAGGAGGAATGGGTTTGGTATCCTATCCCCCCATTATCTGTGCCTCCAATTAGACAGAAAAAGTGTCAGTGATGGGGAGTGGAGGTGCTGCTGAAGATAAAGGGGAAATGAGAGGGTACTGAGAGGAAGGCATACCTTCTGCCACTGCTAGTTGTCCCTAGGAAATGTGTGTGCCATGCTCCCTCTGACACATGGCAGGTTGCCCTGGGTGGGGTAGGGGATGTTGGTAGGGGAGGCTGGAGCAAGCACTGAGCTGACTCCAAGAGCCTTATCTGGGGTCCTGGGTGCCTCCTGGGGCTGCAGCAGTGGCAATCCTTCCACTATGCACTTGGCTGGCAGCCAGAATGTGACTGAGCCTGGCCAGACTCCAGTTTTGCAACATTCTGCTTTGGGGGGGTTTGGGGTGCCTTTTTTTTTTTACCCTGGGATATCCAGGGGTCAAAAATTAAAAAAAAAACCCAAAACTATACTGCTCCCTTGCAATGAGGAGAACAGCTGAATGTGCAATATGTGGTGCCACATACCACAGCCATACTTATCTGGATGTGGCCTGTGAGTTCAAGTTCATCTGGGACAAAAGGAGGAATTCAACCCAAATGTCCTCAAATCCTGAATGAGCATTATATACATGTGGCAAAAAAGGAAATATGAAGGTTGATTGTTGGGATGCCACATCAGATCCCATTGTGTGTTTATTTTAACATCTGTCAGGGGGCAAAGAGAAGGTGTAGCGTGAGGGAGGACTACATCTACAAAAGGGCTTTTGAAGCACCTAACTTTTAGACCCTCACTGTTTGGTGGAAATAATAACATGCACAATATATTTCTCAAATGTCAATGGATCAATGGATGCCTGTATGCGTGTTGGAAGGCTGCTCCAATGCTCTGTAATTACAGTGTGACAGAGGAGACTTGATTAATTAAGTCTGCCGGAGTGTCCCGATTAGTATGCTCCAGCCAGCCTCAGTGTCTTGTGTATCAGCTCCCGTACTTCAGAATGGTGGTAGGAGTGTTTTAACTAAAGCTCATTCAACAAGCTTGGATTAGCTCTAAAATTAAACTAAAGCTAAGTAATTAGAGAGAGAGTGGACTGTTGGGAAAGGATGGCCTCCAACTCACCTGAAAAGAGAAGACTCTCTTCTCAGCCAGAATGGCTGACCTTCTTGACAGGGATTTAAACTGAGACTGCTGGGGGACAAGCAGTCTACTAACAGTTGTAGTCCAGGTCATGTCAGCCATACTACCAATAACTTGGGCAGCCTAAGGGATTCCACTCTGGCAACAGCCTGAGAAATGGTGCCTCTTAACCTCTCAGAGAAGATTTGGGCTTCACATGGCAGACTTAACTGCCTGTACACAAATGCCAGGAGTTTGGGAAACAAACATAAGGAACTGTTCCTTCTCTTATGTGATAATGACTATAACCTTGTAGGACCTGGTGGGACTTCACCTATGATTGGTTGGTAACAGTACAGGGGTACACCTTGTATAGGAGAGACTGTGTGGGGAAGAGCGTGGGGGTGTTGCTCTCTATGTCAAAGATCAGCTCACCTCCCTGCAGAATGGATTTCCAAACCAGGAGGGTGGCCAGGATCTGAAATGGGCTTCCAAGAGAGGTGGTGCTATCACCTAGCTTGGAGGTTTTCAAGAGGAGGCTAGATAGTCACCTAGCTCGGGTCATCTGAGCTTGGTTCTCTTTCCTGCCAGGGGCAGGGTGTTGGACACAATGATCCGTTGTTGTCCCTTCCGACTCTACAATCTATGAATCTATGAAGGGCATCTTGAGTCCCTCTGGGTCAAGATATGAGGAGAACATGGGGAGGGAGACTTACTTGTAGGAGTCTACTATAGACCCCACCACCAGGAGGAAGACCTAGATCAGAAATTCAGTAGGGAACTGGTTGAAGCCACATGCTCCCTATGCTTGATCATCATGGGGGACTTCAACTTCCCTGACATCTCTTGGGATGAGCGCATTGCCAAATATGACAGGTCACATAGCTTTCTCACATGCATCAATGACCTCTACCTAACCCAGGAGGTCTATTGGCTCATTAGGGGACAAATATTGCTGGATCTGGCCAATGAGGAGGACCTGGTGAGCAATCTGCGGATCAAGGGGAAGCTTGGTGACAGCAACCATGAATTGGTTACCTTCTTAGTTCATGGAAGAGCAGGCAAACCCCTCAGTAAATCAGAAGTCCTTAACTTTGGGAAGGCTGACTTCTGCAAATTAAGAGAACTAGTCAGTCAGGCAATCAGAGGTTATACCCCCCACCCCTTGCCAGAAAAAAAAGGGAGTACATGAGGAAAGGTCCTCGCTCAAAAACATAATCCTTGAAGCACAGGGCAAAAACATCCCTTCTTGTGCAGAGTGCGGTCAAGAAGAGCCAGGGCACAAACCAAACTTAGGATAGCTACAGGGATCAAGAACAACAAAAAGTCCTTCTTCAGATATATGGGAAGTAGAAAAAAGAACAAGGATAGTATTGGGGCACTGAGAGATCCAACGGGGCAACTGACATCAGATGACCAAGAAAAGTCCAATCTCCTCAATGACTTTTTATCAGTTTTTCACCCTCCCATGAGGATCACAATGGCAGGAATAGCACTAACCTATTTGGGCCCAAAATTGATGTTGATCAGGTGAGGGAAGACGTTGAGAAACTGGACATTTACAAGTCTGCAGGCCCATATAGAATGCACCTGAGGGTCATGAAGGAGCGGGTAGACATTATTACATTCCCCTTGGCAAGGATATTTCAAAAACTGGCATTCAGATGAGGTCCTGGATGACTGGAAAAGAGCCAACGTGGTCCCTATCTACAAGAAAGGGAGGAGGGATGACCTGGGGATCTATAGATCAATCAATCTGACATCTGTCCCTGGAAAAATCCTGGAGAAAAGTGTCAAGGGATCCATCAATGCCAGACTAATGGAAAGCAAGCTTCTGAATGCCAGTCAACATGGCTTTGTGACTGGCAGGTCTTGCCTGACCAATCTCATCTCCTTCTATGACCACGTAACGTGTCCTGGACAAAGGAGATGATATGGAAGTCATATATCTGGACTTCAAGAAGGCCTTTGACCTACTTCCCCACAATGTCCTCATGGTTAAGCTGGGGAACTGTTGCCTCGATCATCATATGGTCTGATGGCTAAGTAACTGACTATGGGGTTGGACCCAAAGAGTACTAGTTGAAGGGTGGAAATCAATGTGGCACAGGGTTACCAGTGGAGTTCCTCAGGGCTTGGTACTTGGGCCAGTACTCTTTAACATTTCATCAATGATCTAGATTCAAGAGTCATATGCAAACTGGCCAAGTTCGTGGATGTTACCAAATTATGGGGGAGGGCCATCACACTCCTGGACAGGCTGGGAATATAGGCTGACTTGGACACACCCTCAATGTGGGCCGACCAAAACTGGATGGTCTTTATTGCAGAGAAGTGCAAGGTACTGTACTTTGGTAGGAAGAACCCTCAGCATGCTTACAGGCTCAGCAGTGCTATGCTCACTAGCACCATGACCAAAAGGGACTTGGGCATCTTGAATGACCACAATATGAATATGAGCCACCTATGTGATACCATGGTGGGCAAAGCTAATGAAACTCTGGTGTGCATATACCGATGCATCTCAAGCAACACAAGGGAACTCATCCTCTCACTTTACTCAGCCCTGCTGAGATCTCAGCTGGAGTACTGTGTCCAGCATTTCCCCCTTCCCCACCACACTTCAGGAAGGATGTGGTAAAGCTTGAGAGAGTCCAGAGAAGAGCCACTCATATGATCCAAGGCCTGGAGAGAAGGCCGAATGAGAAGAGGCTGAGGGACTTGGGACTCTTCAGTCCAGAGAAGAGAAGGCTCAAGGGGGACTTCGTGGCAGCCTACAACTTCATAAAAGGGGTACATCAGGACCTGGGAGAACACCTGTTCGCCAGAGCTCCCTAAAGGATAACAGGGTCTAAAGGTCATAAGCTGGAGGAAGGTTGATTTATACTAGACATAAGAAAAATGTTCTTTATGATGCATGTATCCAGGGTCTGGACCAAAATCCCCACAAATGTGGTACAAGCACCTACTCTGGACTCCTTCAGAAAACAGCTGGATTTATTTCTTGCTGAGGTCACTTGATCCCAGCTGACTTCCCACCTATTGCAGGGGACCTGGATCTGAGGATCTCATGAAGTCCTTTCCAGCCCCTAATGTCTATGAATCTATGAAATCATAATTTATAAAGCATTCTAGTATTGATGGGACTATACATGGCAGTTGCCATAGTAGGAGAGACAGAAAGGCTAGGACTCTTCAGTTTGGAAAGGACAACATGGGGGACAGATATGACAGAGGTCTATAATCAGGAAGTGTGTAGACCAAGGAACAGGGGACTATGGTTCACTGGATCCCAGAATACTATAACCAGGGGGTACCCATTGAGATTAGTAGGTGACAGGTTTAAACCTAACAAGAGAAAGCACTTTTTTTTTACACACTTTATAGCTAACTTGTGGAATTTGTTGCTACAGAAGGTGATGGAGGCAGGTAGCATATCCAGGTTCAGAAAAGGGATTGGATAGATTAATGAATGATAGATATAGTAATAGCTATTGAAAAGAATGATTGGAGATTTTTCCATTGGCATCTCTAAACCTTTAAGGGTAGATGCCAGGTATGGGTAATAGATAAAACACTCTAGATCTATCTGGTTCAATACTCTTCTTCTAGCACCTATTTCTGCCACTGTCAGAGAGAGGATACTGGGCTAGTTCAACCACTAGTCTGACCATGCCTGGCACTTCTTAAAGTCTGATGTAAAAGAATGTGTTTCTATCATATTTTTTCTAGACATCTCTCATATCCTCCCAGAATAGTTTACAGAAGGAGTGGCACTTGTACCCTTGGGAGTATGGAAGACATCTTTGGAGGGCCTAGAAGAGAAATTGCATAAAGGCAAATGTAATTTTCATTGTAATAATAATTGGCATTTAAGGGGCTGAAATATAAAATGTATGCTGCTAGGGGTATGCGGGCAGCTGATAAATCTGGAAAGGGGTACACAATAAGAAAACAATTGGGAGCAGTTGGTTTAGGGTACAAGGGGATCAGAATGAGGAAATCTTCCCTGCCCCAATAGATCTTTGTTCTACAGATTATCTGAGGATAGAATGCTTTTTGCCTGTGTTTGCCCTTTTATCTGTTTTTGCTCCATTGGTCATCATGGCACCATGGGGGTAAATAACCTCTTTGGAGTAACCCATTTTTTTCAAGTCTTTGCTGTAACCTAGACCCTTCCTGTTAAAAGATTACTATGGGATAGTTAGACCTAACTGTTAAAAGGAAGACAGGTCATGTATAGTAGCTTGTAAGTTCTGCACTTTGGGTTAAAAAAAGAACTGACAGACAAGTTTAAGTGTGGAAAATTGTCTGCCTTGTCCATTGCTGGAGCTACTATGAAGACTGATAGGCCAAAGCTTCAAATCCAATAATTTGTACTGCAGCTCTAACAAAATGAGCATTTAAAGCAAGGGCAAGATAAGAATTACAGACTACTGAATGAGGTAAAAATCATCTCTCAGTAACATGTTCTCTTATTCTTTGCATTCTGCCATTCTGCTTGATTAATATGGGTGTCATGTTTCACTTTTCATAAGCTGGGAGAGATGTTAATAAGATGTATTTTCAATTTTTATGGTAAACTTACCAAGTCTATTTAGCTACAGTCTGTGGTTTATAATTGAAACAGATCTTTTTTTTATTTAGTGTTATTATTCAATCCATAATTAAAGGGATGCATTAATTATTATAAGTAGAATGGAATAGTGAGAGAGAATTCCATAAATCAGATTGGCTAACATGATGGGCACTAATTTTTCTGTACATACCAATTAACTGAATCACACACACAAAACAAACAACCCCCCTTTCCCATACACCTATATTGTTCATTCATTTCTGTTTATAATGGCAGTAATGATCTCAGGGCCAAAAAAGGTTTTATAGTCCAAAGTATGGAACTATAGAAACTAACTTATCCAGCCAGTAACTAATACAAGAAAAATATCTTGTGTCTTAATCATACTGTTCAACTTTACTGATGTATATAGGTTTCCCTCACCAACCATGGTTTTGAGTATCACAGTTAATATTCTGCATACCATTTTGGCTACCACAGTATACAGTTTTGAGTAACCACACTTTTCCATAGCTGCACATCAGCCCACCAAGCCCCTGGCCCTGCTCATGCCTCTTTTCCCCCAGCCCCCCACAGCCCCTGCTCCTGCAACTGGAGGTGGCCCCCAGCCCAGTCAGTGGTGCACATGGTGGTAGGGAACAGTAGGCCTACTTGCCATTGTTTCCTGCTGTCCTGCTTCCCTCCCCTACAGCCTGGTGGGGTAGGGGAGCAGAGAAGCCTCATGGATTCCCTCACCCACTGTTGCTCACCCCACACTGCCCTAGTGATGTACCTCCTTTGCCTGCTGCTGGTTTGAGGGGTACAGCCCCATGCTACTGCCCTCAGTACAGCCCTGCATGCAGGAGACGCTTCGCCAGGGCAATGTGGGGTGAGCAGCAGCAAGCTAAGGGATCCCTGCACAGCTTCTCTGCTTCCTGTCATGCTGGGTCACAGGAGAGGGAACCAGGGTGGCAGGGAACAGCAACCCCAGCTGGACCAGGTCATGGGAAAATCCAAGCCCAGCAGCTTGTCCAGGAGTGCAGGCAGATGGCTCCTACTGCTGCCCATCTCAGATTGCCTCATGACGTGGCCTGGCCAGGGCCCCATCTGTGGGCTGCTGGCAAGGCAATCATGCACTGCCAGATGGAGGCACAAAACACCCCTATGCTGCCATTCAGATGGGTGGGGAAGCACTATGGTGTGCTGAGCGGGGCCAGCGAGCATGTCCCTTCCTTCCCCTCCCCTTCCATTCCCCTGCCCTGGGTAAGAGGTAAGTGCACCAGGGGAGATGCTGCCGCAACACCCTGGGCATGCTTCATCCCCACCCATCGACACGTACACCTTATGATCTGTCTAAGTACCCCTAGGGGTATGCCTATGTCCATTGACCACCTGGTGTATTAAAGGTAGATAAAAAATTATATACTGTACAGTATTCAAGTTTCTATCCTCATTTTTCCCATAAGTCTTTAGTTTTACCAGCCATGATTTTGCCAGCCACGGGACCTTTCCAGATACTAACCCCCACGGTTGGTGAGGGAATCCTGTACAGACTTTAAATAGGCATTTATAAAAGAGTTAGCATAAAACAACTTTCATAGGATCTGACAAATATCACATTAGATTTTTTTTAAAGTTACTTGTTCTTTAAAAAATATTTCTTGTGATTTTAATCTATTTTTTTTTCCTTTTGGTGTAACCTAGTTTTCTTTTGCATATATCCTCTGAAGCCCATCAATTATCAGGCCATACATCTATTTAAGGTCAATAAAAAAAGGTTTTGGCATATGGCTCTGGCGTCTAAATATAAACATAGAGCCCATTGAAAGGGAGATAGAAATTGAAACAAGGTTTAAGAGAAAAAATTATATGTAGTGACAACTTAAAAGAATACTTCTCATGTTGGGGCTTTACTGGTATGATGAATGGAGACCCACATTTAGTAGCTAAATGGAACAAGATGGCTAGGGAAGTTGTGGAATCTCCTTCAAAAAGCAGACAAATAGGCATCTGTCCAGTATGGTTTAGAAGCAACATCATTAAATCTGCTTGAGGATCTATATTACATGACCCTTCCAACCATAGTATCATAGTATCTAGGGTCAGAAGAGGCCTAAAACAGGCCATCTAGTCTGACTCCCTGCCAATGGCAGGAATCAGAGCCAGAGTCACAGGACCCCAGCCAAGTACCTATCCAATCTACTCTTAAAGACGCCCAAGGTAGGAGCAAGAACAACTTCCCTAGGAAGCCGGTTCCACATCCTAG
>JAGPOW010003642.1:69253560-69263577 GCA_030014935.1 Caiman crocodilus | reverse complement strand
GATCCCTGCCCTGAGGGATTCACCAGCAGCCTCTCAGGCTGGCACAGGGAGAGGTTTCTGGAGAGGGGCACCCATGGTGGCATTTCTGCCACACTGCCCCTTCTACAGGCAGAGGGAGACCCTGGCACATGTGCCCCTCAAGTGTGCCAGGCTGCAGCCCCTCCACCTCCACCTTCTTGTGGAAATCAAATGCAGAAAACAGTGCAAGCACAGGGAGGGCAATGAAATACAATTCAAACCCAGAAACTGTGCTATTGCATTTGCTCTGCTTCTGTTGTACCTGGCATGCTTTTCTATCAAGGGGTTCAAAGTTGTTGTGATAGAGCCTGAAGCAGCATCCCAAATCTGTACTAAGGGCTGCAGTACTTGCTTCATGTAATAGGAGCCTGTCATCCTGGAGTGGCACACAAGAGAAATAGGGCATCGACCGTTCTTGTGGCACTCTGGCCTTTCTCCATACCTTGGGGTGCAAATATATGTATTCAAGAAGCCTTGCCCCATTACAAAGCATGCCGAGGGCTTGCAGAAACCTTTGGTCGTTGGGTTACTAGATGGCATCTATGAGAGGAGAACAATCCAGAAGGCTCTGCTCTGGCTTCAGGAAGTTTACTGCTCCCTGCCCCATTTGGGAGGCTGCAGAAGTGGCTGAGACAGAGATGACATGACCCGAAGGAGCCTCGAATTCTGCTCCTGGAGCCAGACTGCAGAAGAGGACACGTGGGTTCCTGTCATGTATATCAGCTGGAAGACGAGCAGAAGAGCTGGGGCACACAACACCTACTGATTTATCTTGTACTGCAAAGAGATGTTTTTTAACACCTTTTAGAAGAAATCCTGGCACTCTCCATGCATCAGGGAATAAGCTCAGTGGGAGCTGCCATCGGCCTCAGACTGGCATGTTGGTTAAGACACCTCTCACTGTTGACTCTCAGGACAGTGGCAAGGCTCAAAGTCCATGGTGAGCATAAGTGACACATTGGGCCACTGTGATTAACGATCCCTGGTTTCTGGAGCCAAGAGCCTGCAACACAGTGATGTGGCTGACTTCACATCCAGCTGCCTCTGGCCCTCCATCCTGAATACCTGGGTCCCCACTTCCAGCTGGGTTGACTAGGACTGGCCTTGGGTTTCCGTCCAGAGCCAGGCTCCAACTTCTGCCTCCTTTTCTGTGCTGCAGATGTCCGTGTCAGAGGAAGCGCCAGGCCTGTATGATAAGCGTAAGCATTGTCCACTGAAGGAATAGGAGAGTGCAAGATAACTTCACTATGTAGAACAGGATCAAGGAAGGCTGCTCACGTTATGGCCTTTCCAGAGCAGGTGACCTCTGTGTCTATTCAGGATGGATGAGGATCAGTCTGTACCGTGGCAATGCCTGGGGCCTCTAGTCCTCAGCAGGAAACCCACTGTGCTCGGCACTGGACAAACACAAACCTAAAGGGTGGTTGTGGCCCCAAATGCTGAGACTCTCCTTTTCACAACACAGAAATCTGAGGCCCTGCTGACCAGGTTGATGGGCATTGATCTTGGTGTGCCTGCTGCCTACCTGCAGGCATGCCTGTTCAGAGGCCGCAGAAGGGGTGCTCCAAAAGAAGGATGTGCATCTGGATAACAACATGACTTTGAGAGAGTCACAAGGGCCCTCTCCCTCTCACCTGGGGCCATGTTTTGCCCAATTTCTATCCTGTCCCGTTCTGCATGCAGTCATTCCCTACCCTCCGGTCTGTGCTCGGGCTGTGCTCGGAGTTGGCAGTGTGGCAGAGCCAAACTGCACTTTGGGCCAGACAATATTCTGAGTATAATCCCATCAGAAAATCCAGTTCCTTATTTGGTTCTCCGTTCTGCATACTGAATGATATCTGCAAGGCATGGGCATGACTGCAGGGGTGGCTGGAGGTCATGGTTATTGCCCCCAGGAACTTATCTCAGTGGCTAGGGTACTGTTACTTGGCCAAATTGCACCTTTGGCCAGGCAAATCTCTGGCCAGAGATGTCCAGAAGTGTCCCTTGGTTGTACAGAGACATGGTCTGGGGTAGCTCAGAAAGGATTTCTTGGTATAATCCCAGTCCACAATCCAGTTCCTTATTCAGTTCCCTGTATTCAGCAAAGCGACTGGGGTGCGGTGTGTTGTCAGCCTGGCACGGCCAAACCAGACCTTTGGCCGGAGAAGTCTCTGGTCACAGATGGCCAGGACAGTCCCCCGGGCATGCAGAGGTATTACAATGGACAGCCCAAGCACAATTTCTAGCCATGAACCCAGCCTGAAAGCCTGTTCCTTATTCAAGCCATTATACTTAGTACAGTGGGCATGGGGGCTGTTAGCTGGCAGCCTGGCACAGCCAAACCATGATTTGGGCCAGGCGGCACTGTGGTCAGGGGTCTTTGGGACAGTTCCCCAGTGGCATCGCCATGAAATTTCGGGTAGCCCAAGAAGTATTTTGCCCCATAATCCCATCCTAATCTCATCATGCGACTAAGGTACTGGAGACAAAGTCAGCTTTTTGGTAACTGAAGACAGAGAGCTTAAATGCTTGCCTATATTTAAGTATTAATTAAGTCTTAATCCTGGCCACATCGACATGATTACCAGGTAGCATGTGGGTATTACAGCTAGTTTCTTCTATTGTTTACTTCAGTGCAAATTAAAAGCAGAATTGGGCCTTTAAAGAAAAACATCCAGCAAGATGATAAATAGACTGAGGCAAATATTAAAGAATGCATCTGGTACACAGTGTAATATTAAATATTAAAGGGGGAAGCAGAACCAATTCAGGAATGGACCGAAGCAGTGCACTCACGGACCACAGCAGAGCGCCCACGGACTGAAGTGGGGCGCTCATGGATGGCTGCACTTTAGAGGGACCATTGCTTAAAATGGGCGAGCCAGTCAGATAGGATGCTCCAGCATACGCCTTGTCATTTGCATTTCTGGAACTGGGCAGCTTTGCTGAGAAAGGAGCCTCCTTGCACTGGGTAAGTTAGCATAACTCCACTGTAACCTGCTGGGGCTCCATTACCAACAGATCCATGATCAGAGTCGTTCTCTAGGGCTGTGATGCTGGCAAGTTGCACACTCATTGCCTTGGCTTGAAAAATCATCAATCAAAGAAAAAAAAATCCCTCTAGCCTGCAAATCACATTCCCCACTAGGTTTTTTTCTATCTAAGACCCCTGCCATTGGTTCTTGAGAAGAAGCCTAATGAGAAAGACTTCTTTGTGGAAGAGCAGGAATCACAGAAGAGGAGGAACAATCCCTCAGCAAGAAACTACATGTCACCAGCAGCTTCTTTCCTTTCCTTGTTGGAGGAGGAGGATGACACCAGTTTCACACCCTACGTTGAAATGCCTTGGTTCCCAAAGAGAGACCTGAACTGCCGAGTGTCCAGCGTGAGTCAGAAAGGGTTGGAGTCCAGTTCTGAATCAGGAATCTCCCAGCTGGATGGAGGGTCTGCACCCAACCTTACAGGGGGTGGGTTCTCTCATTTTGTCTGGAGGGAGACTGAAGCTTTCCAAGATAGCTAGAAAACCTCCTTTCTGACAGTTTCTCCTTGGGAGACTTTAGATATCCAGCAGAAGGATATGAGCAGCATAATATAGACATGGACAGGTGCCAACAAAAGGCCTTCTTTCAGGTGACTGCGCTGACAGAGGGTCTTCATTTTAACCCTTCCTCTGAGGACCCACATCTCCCCACAAGAAGCCACCTTCACCCTGACCTGGAGAGACTTCTCTTCCCTGAGCGCATAGCTTGCTTGAAAGTACAGGTCTCTGACGACTCCAGTGAGCTCCCTCCTCAGCACTTTGGCCTTTCAACTTGACCAAAAGCTTAAATTCCAGGGCTGTCAGCAGGTGCATTGTATGTCAAGAAACTGATGGTATCATGGGAGGAATGAAAGGACAAACATTTGTCACCCTGTGCCTGTTTGTGCACCACTACCCAGACAGGGTAGCGTCTACTAATGTCTGTCTTATCACATGTTACAGCTGCAATTGCAAAAAAGGTGTGCTTTCACTGCAGGTAGCTAATACCCATTCACCATCCTGCCGCAGAAACCCTGTGACCATAAGTCACTGTGATTTTACTGCTGAGCAAATAGGGCAAAATGCGCAGTGGTGATTTCACACATCTCCCTTGCAGCAAATACTGCAGGTGCCTTGCCATCCCATAGGAATTCATGGTGAGATAAGGATTGTGTATTAATTATCTCTCTGTAAAAACACTGGTTTATCAGAAAAAAGCAAAGTCTGAAACAACCAGTCCATGCTGGCCATGTGGCAGGTTTCAGTCACATGTGGTTTGTGACCCAAGCTGATCCTGGGGTTGTAAAGTTATTCCCCCTCCTTGGGAGCAAAAGTAAGGGTTGAAATTTGTCTCCTTCTCAGACATTTTGCCATGTTTTCTTTCTGTGGGATCAGGAGAAACTCATGGTCACCATGTCTCAGAACAGAGGAAAAAGCAAAGCCAAAAATATAGGCTGTGTTTATTTTTGTTATTTTTTCACCGGTTCATAGATGTTAGGGCCTGGAAGGGACTCTCCAAGATCATTGGGTCCAGCCCCCCTGCACTTGGGCAGGAAAGACTGCTTTATTTTGGTTTGTATAAAAATACGTGGTGGAGGTGAAATTAGTCTCGCTGAGCAGAGCAGCTCAGTGGTGCTATGGACTGATTGATAACTGCCTGTTTGCATTTGCCCAGCCAGCCCAACTGAGGGCACCTTTATGCACCTGGGAAACCTGCTGCCTTGATATTCGGAGTGATAGTCTAAGCCTTCCATCTCCTGTCTCTCCTCCCTGGGCACTATTTGTTGTCGGTGGGTGCAGTTTCCATGCTGAGTGGGTCTGGATCCTGCCCACCCCTCTGAGAAAAGTCAAAGCTTCACTAAACTACATAAGAGTGAGGGACAGAGGAGGAAGGGGCAGAGTGGGGGCAGGTAATAGGCCAAGTGGCTGATGGTGAGACCTTACCCTTTTACTTCTATTTCCAGGTTAAAGGAACTTGTTGCCATTCTATTCCAATAAAGGAAATAAGGACAAAGAACACTACTGAATAAGAGAGAAATGCCAGTAGCACATGTGTAGGATGTATTGCCTTTGGTGGGAGTTTATGTGCTGACATTGACCCCGCCTCATCCCCCCCAGGCTCACAAGAAGGGAAGGGCAGCAGGGTACAAATGGAGGCCTTTAATGCTCAGCTCCTTCCGAGGACTGGGAAATCCAAAGGGCAGATCAAATGATGTGGGAGCTGGTTAACTGCATGCACAGTCTTTCATCTTCCCATATCAGTATACCTCATGCCTTTTAGAGACAGCAGTAACAAGGCTCTGATTGAGATTGGCACTCCAGAGTACTGTTTCACACCAGCCCCAAGGCAGGATTGACACTTGTCCCCAGAGGTCTGTGTGAAGTGAGCCAAGAATCTGACTCCAGGTCCTGTAGAGGGGAATCCTAGCCCCAGACACCAACCCAGACTTCCTTCCTCCTTTAAATCTGAAAAGAGGGCATGAGCTAAGAGGAAACTGCACATGGAAGGCTTCCCATTTCTTTATAAAGGGAGTTAAGATGATGTCTGAGTTTACAGAGCGGGTGAGCACCTGCAGCAGGAGTGAAAGGGTGATGTCCATTCCTGAAGTTCAAGCCAGAAGCATGCAATAATCAAGGGAAACTGCTGCACATGCTGCATATGCCTGACCTGCCACCAGCAGGCACTATTTTAGAAGACTCATGTTTGTGCTCAGCACCCTGTAAGATGCCACACAGCCAGCCTTAAAAGCATGGCAAACTTTGGCATGACTTCCCTGATATGGAATTGAGACAGAGCACACCTAAGATCACAGGCCTTGCTGTTGCTAAGTCAGAGAAAAGTGCTCCTGCAGGTAGCCTTGGGCAGAGGGGGTGTCAGCCTCTCACTGGGTTTTGAAGGAAGAAAAGGGCTTGATTAAGCTAGATGCTGTATTCACGTAAAAAATATAACAGCTCCACCATCTTGTACAGTTCCTTCAATCACTCCTTTATTTTACTTATCCTGCATGTCCTCCTGTGTATGCAGGCACATGCCGCACTTAATCACATCTACTCATTTCGCAGTACATGCAACCATTCTAGTATCATTGGGAAAAGTTTCCTCCCCCTCGATGAATTACAGGCATCTTGGGAAAAGCAAGAGTGAACCCCCTGCAGTGAGAGTTTGATACCTCAGAGGTCTCTGAAAAGGGACTCAAGAGGTCTTGGTTCAATTTCCTGCACCAGCACACATCTTCTGGACCCGCCACTTACTCTCTCTTTGCCTCGCTACTCTCATCTGCTAATTGAGAATAGTGATCATTGGCAATCTGACAGAGGATGTGTCTGAGTTAAATATGGCAGCAACGTGGGAGGGAAACAAGAGCACTTTTATATACAGATTTCCGACCTCTTGAGACAGTTGTGTGAGATTCCTACTGGGCCAAATTTTAAAGTCCTGAATCAGCGACTTCTCGAGTAGATGTCATAGCAGTGTCCACCCCGCACCCACCCCTGGGGGCATTGGATGGAGGGGGCGGGTGGAGCCTCCCTGTAGACAGACCCAGGACCCATGTGGGCAAGATGCATTTGGCAGGCTGGATGGACAAGATGGTTGCAGCCCAGTCCTGTAACATCTGAGGGCTACAATAAGCCATTTTGGATGACAAGATGCAAAAACAAGGAGGCCAAGAACTAGCAAGTGAGAGGAAGCTATTCCTGGTTCCAACCTATTTTTATTTCTTACAAATTCAACCATAGGCAGACTGAATTACTCGATCAGTGCTGGAAGGTACAGTGCACTTGGAGAAGACAGGAAACTCCAAGGTGATCTGGGGGACTAAGATAGTTTACATCAAAACAAATTTACCCTCCTCTAGGGATACTTGTATCCGGAGCCTTATGCAGCCCTGTGAAAACTTCCATGATACGCAGCCTCTCATTGGTCAGCAGCCACCTGTGAGGTAGGACATGGTCACCTAGTTGTCATAGTGGTGCTTACATCACAAAGGCTGTTGGCTCACTTCTTTCCTGGGTCCTGGACCTGGAGCCTTGAGTGCCTCTGGACGCATTCGCGATAGGAGCTGCTCAGCGCATTAGAGAAGGAAAGCTTGTTTAAGCCGACTTTGAACGATGGAAGTCATCGATCTGAAACTACCCGGCAGAGGTGAGATCCCCACGATGTTCTCCATGCCTAATCTCTAGTCCCACAGCCCTTCTTGGAAGCACAAGGAATAGCTGGATTAGCTCAAATCAGCTTTGCTAGAGCTAGATTTTAAGTTGTGCAAACCACTGTTACTTGGTGGCCTGAACTGCAGCTTGGGTGATCGATACCAGGTCAGGATCAAGCCTTCAGCCTCTGGACACTGGCATGCCTCCAGTCATTGGAGACTGTGTCAGATGTTCTGGGAAAGGCCTCCTTCCATCCCCAGGGTATTTCTGACCCTGTCCCCCTTGCAGCCAGGTGGGTGGTATGAGGTGTCTCTGTATACATGATCTAAACTGAAGTACGATGGCAGCTTATAGACGTGCTGGTTCGCGTTCTAATTAGAACCGGTTGGAGCAGGCCCAGTTAATCGAGTCTGCTCCACTTTCTAATTAAAACTCTCCAGCCTTGCCTCCCTGTCATGTGGTTTAAGTGCCCTGCCCCCCCCATTTTAAAATGGCTTTGGGGGTGCTTTAACTAAAGCTTATTGAATAAGCTTTAGTCAAAGTGCTCCAATGGCAATATTAAAATATGGGGTGCTTAGTACATGTGATGGTGAGCCGTTTTAATTAGAATGGCTGTTGGGGAACCTCTCTAATTTAAACAGCCCCTCCCTATCCCTGGTATGCTTATGGGCAACCTGGCTTTCAAAAACGTTGTCCCTAAACCATCATTTTGGGTGTGTGATCCCAATTCTCCAACTAATTGCCAAGGAGAAAAGAATTGTTATTGTCTGCACGACTTCCCTTATTTTCCTGAAAACAAATGTCACAGTAATCTCCCCTTCCAACTTAGCCTGGGCCATTTTGCAAGCAAATCTCCTAGCATAACAGAGCGGAAGCTAGGGGAAGATGCATCTTCTCCCTGACCAGGTCCACTCTTGCCTCTTTGGCTGGTACAGCTGTGGCCATTGTGCACAGGACTCATGATTATAGGTTTTGAGCTTCTGATGCTGGCTAACACCAGAGCATCATCTCCACCCTATTGGCAAAGATGGGATTTTTGGCAGAACTAAATTGCACTAAGAAAAGTGCCTCTTTAGCAGTACTAGCTGCCTCAGCCCAGAAGCGTGGCCTGGAGAGCTTTCCCCTTGTTGCTGTGCTAGGAAACCTTTCTTTTGCAGCCAGACTACAGGGTTTGGCTCCAGCAGAGCTGCTAGTGGGTGCTGATGAACGAGAACAATGGAAATCAACAGTATCCTTTTCCTCCATTTCAGGTTTTTCCACCAGTGATCCCTCAGCAGCGAGATGCATGATGGATCAAGCTCAGGGCAATCTTGGCCCAGAGTTTGGCCAGGCAGATGTGAACCTTGACATTACTGTGAGCCTTCTGCTGGAAAGACTCCAACAGGAGGAGATAGGGCAATGGCTTTGTATCACATGGCTGCTCTAAGCATTTCCCTCCAGGCTGTGCAGGGTGGGACCCCAACTAAAACTTGTCCTTGTCCATCTGCTGGGTCTTTTCCATTCCTGCTCTCCTATTAAAGGCCACAATACAACATGCCCTTGTTATATTGTGATGTCATGATGATATCAGGGCACGCTCATATGGGCATCATCTCCCGCTCCCCAGTGGATGATAGATATGATATAAGCCACATTCAAACAAGCCCTCACCCTACAGCTAATGCTGTGAGCCTTCTTAGTGTCTTCCTCCCAGTATCTCACAGCATTGATATACGAAATCTAGTTTCCCAGCACCCTTGTGAGACTGGAAAGCCACAGCCCAGGAAGTGAAGTGACTTGCCCACTGTGTCCCAGCAAGTCAGGAAAAGAACTGGGAATACAGCCAAGGGTGCTGAGCCTCTGTCTAGAGAGCCTGGGCAACAGACTTTCCCTGCCTGATTTGTTGTCATCCAAGTATGGCTTGGCTGGCTTAGCGCAACCTGGTTCACAAATATTTCAACTGCCTCCTTCATTCAATAACATAATTCATCACACAATAGTTTTTGGCAGCATCTTGCCTGGCACACTCCTGCTAAATTTGCTGCTCAGGATCACCCGACAGCTCCTTGTCATTCCCTGGTGTCCCCATCTCTGAAAGAAATGCAGATCACTCCCACCTCCCCAGTGCACTGGAGTGACAGTGCCTGTGATGCATCTGACTGCTTTTCTGATATTTCTGTGTCTCCCACCAGTCTGTTACCTTGTGCCCTCACAGTGCCTGACACTCCCCACTTATTAGTGCCAGCTGCAAACATCTGCATGAGAGGACAAACACAAGACACTCTGGGTTGTGTTCCTGTCTAGGAGAAAGGTCCCCCTTAGTGTGGCTGTAAAGAATCCCTGGGTAACTGATGTCCAACATCACAGTCCTGGATGATCCAGCACTGGTCCCAAAGGAAACCCATTGTTCTCTTTATCAATGTGTTCCCAGGAGATGAAAGTAACCATCTACTCCAGCCTGCAGGAAGTCTTGCAGGGGGACATAAAGAGCCTAGATAGGAACCTTGTCAGGAGGATCATCCACTTGGCCTCCAAAGACAGGAGGGAGACCCAGGTGAGTGAGCTCTGCCCAGTTTCTCCTCACAAGACTTTACTCTATGCATAGTTTGTTTGGCCCAATGTATCTTAGGCCTATGGTGTATCTCCTGCATGGACCCTGGTTAGAGGCTGCAGGCTTGCTCAAGACAGATCTTCTCCAGATGATTCTCCAGATGACTCAGCTCGGCCGCTGAGTCGGGTAAGTCGGATGAGCAAAGGTGGTGGTAGCTTGGGGGATACACATGAGGAGGAGGAGGCAGCAGTGCATAGCCTTAAATGCTTCTATACAAATGCACGCAGCATGGGAGGTAAGCAGGAGGAGCTGTCTCTCC